>JASDQU010101639.1:355290-426827 GCA_032191745.1 Picea mariana
CTTCATTTTGCTGGATAATAATAAAGGAAGGACCTGGCAATTTCTCTGGTGGACGTAGCCCACACTGGGTGAACCACGTAAATCTGTGTCTCTCTTGTATTGTGTGTCTTCTGTGTTTTGTTTCTGCATTTGTTTTATTTTATTGCTCCGCGGTCCTGTTTTTCTAACAGTCATGAGCGCAAAAACAAGATAAGCGTTCTTTCATCATTATTCACATAAGGGGTCCCACCTATTTAGTATAGTACTAGATATATATAAGTAATAAGGCATTGCAACCCATTTGCAGGAAGGGATTCCATGTTGCGCTTTTGGGCGTCAACAAACTCGTGACTCCACAGGGAAATCTGTTCTCAACATATTTAGATCTCAGAATGTTTGGTTTCATAGATCGATAAAAGTAGATAATCAAAAATTGCTTGAAAAGAATAGTTATGAAACAGGGGGGAAATGATGGTTTAAGGGAAATAATGAGACGAGACTTTGGGAATAACTTATGGAAAGTGAGATGTATGAGGGGAGTTGGTCATGTATGCATAAAAATTGAATAATATTTATAATTGATAATGATTTTAAGAATTTTAAGGAGAATGCTTTTGATATGCTCTTGAATCTCAGGATGGATGGAAGAAAGGGATAACAGAAACAAGGAAGAAAACAAAACCAACTATACTAAAACAATATTGAAAGAAAAAATCTATTCCAACGGTGTCTCAAAGGATGACATCGTGATAGTTGTGTGTATCTTATTTTCATCGATCAACAATATTTACAGGATGACATTGTTATGGCAAACTTGATCCAGAATCTATTTTTGATGACCATGCGAAACCAACAACATAAATTAAAACTCAATAAACCCTAAAAAAACAGTAAAACAAAAGACTATATACAACAATCATGTGTACACAAGTGTAAGTGATTAAGTTGGTTCCACATAATATTTCAAGTGGGAACCATTAGTATTATTGCTCCTCCAAATCCTTTAGAAGGTATGAGTTTTTGTCGAGGATAAAAGTGATTTTGAAAGGACCTGGCCATAATTTTGGAATTTAGAATGTCTCCCTCTTTCAACATGGGTTGAGTCCCATATTAGGACTTTGTCGTCAATTTTGAATTCAACAGCTTTGGCTCGTTTGTTAAAATACTTTTTCACCATTTTTTGCCTTGTTTTTAGGTTCTCCAAGGCAAAGTTTCTTTGTTCTTCCAGGGATAACAATGCATTTATCCTTTTGGGAACATTAGAAGAATTTAATTCTTCGGTCTGTAACATCAACTGTAAGGAGGAAAGTTGTAGCTCAGTAAGAATAATAGCCTCTTGGCCATATATGAGTTCAAAGGGAGTAAATCTTGTACTTTTTGGGGGGGTTGTACGGTTTTCCCATAGCGCATAAGTGAGAAGTGTGTGCCACTGGTAAGGTTTTTCTTATATGATTCTCTTTATGATCCTAACCAGATTCTTATTTGTGGATTCTTCTTTCCCATTTCCCTGAGGGTGATAAGTAGATGAAGTGAAATTTTTTGCACCTAACTTAGCCAGAAATTGGGTCAATTTTGCAGAAATGAATGTTGGGCCATTGTCTGTAATGATCTCCAATGGGATGCTGAATCTGGAAAAAATATTAGATCCTAGAAAAGAAACTACCTGCTCATCCTTTTCATGTCTAAGAGGGAAAACATTGGTCCACTTAGTAAAGTAATCAATGGTTGTCAAAATAAAGATATTCCTTGCAGAAGATGGAGGGTTGATAGGACCAATAAAGTCTAGGCTCCACTTAGAAAATGGGAAATCTAGAAGGACTAGTTGTAAAGGCATGGAAGAAAGATGTTCTTTCCCAGTGAATTTTTGGCATTTATCACAGGATCTTGCAAATTTATATGAATCACCAAATATTGTAGGCCAGTAATAACCATTTGTTAAGATCTTAAAAGTAGTAGCCTTAGCATAAAAATTGCCACTGATGTGAATGACAAAATTTGATGATCCATGGATTTCGTGTAGTAACTTATGTTCTTCCTCATCATTTACACATCGAAGTAACAAACCATCAACCGAACTCCTAAACAAAAGGTCTCCTAAAATTATATACTTGGAAGATTCAAGGCAGAGTCTCCTTCTCTGGTAAGGATCCAACCCATCTGGACACTTTTGATACTACAAAAATACACCAGATTGTTATACCAAGGATGCTTAGATAGAGAGAGATTCTGATTTTCAATATAAAATAGCGTTGAAAGAGGATTATCTTGGTATTCAAATTATTCACTTGGTTTAGGTTGCTGAGTTAAGTGAAAGGCTAGGTCTCATCCCTTGATTGTCTTAGAAGTAATGATCATGAAATCATGCTCCTGAATTTTGGCAAGGCTAGGTTTCACCAGAACCGGTGCATAACTGATTATTTTCTTAATCCTAAGGAAAGAATTCTCGACCTCATATTTCCAAGAAAAATAATGATCCTTATTCAGAATATTATGGATTGGTTTAACCATGACAACAAAATTAGGAACAAATTTACGGACAAAATTAATAATTCCCATGAAATCTTGAACTTTTTTCTTGGAGGTGGGGGCAGGGAGGTTTAGAATGGTAGTAATCCTCTAGGGATCTATTCTTATCTTTGAATACAAAAAAATATGAGCACGGATATTTCCATTCGTGACATCAAAAATATATTTGGAAGGATTTAAAGAAATGCCAAATTTTGTGCAGCGCATGAGAACTTTTCTAAGATGACCAAAATGATCCAACCGGTTTTTAGATAAACTTGGATAATATTACGATTAGATCATCAAAATCTATCTACATATCTTTTTGAAAGGTTGTACCTACATTAGATAAGCCAAAAGGCATGAATTCATAAGAGAATATGCCCCAGCATGTAGTAAATGTGTTTTTATACCTATCAACCCTTTTTACCTTGATTTGATTATACCTGGAGAAACCATCAAGTAAGGACATCATTTGAGACCCTGCAACTTGTTGTAAAATCATTTCCATATTAGGAAGAAGAAAATGGTCTTTGATACTTTCTCTATTCAATGCATGGAAATTGACACATAATTTGATCTGACCGGTAGTTTTCTTTACCAGGATTGTATTTGAAACCCAGTCGGATTACTTAACTAGAAATATTATATTAGCTTTCAACAATTTTTCCAATTATTTCCTAATAGTGGCTTCGAAAGGATGGTTAATAGGTATTTGTATTTTCCTAACTGGTTTTATCCCTTACTTTATAGGAATGGCATGTTGTATGAGATCAGGATAAAAACCACGAAGATCCTCGTATGACCAGGCAAAAACGTCTTGAAATTCTGGGAGCAATTTCGTTTTTTCTTCATCAGAACATTGAGCACCTAATTTAATGATATTTGGAGATTTAGATGTCCCAATATTCAAGGAAATGGTATCACCAAATTTCCTTTTTGAATCCTCTTCCTTGTGTGTTTCATCGTTTCCTACATCACTTGACGAAAATGAACTTTCGAGATGAGTCAATCCTTTAGTAAATTTGTCATCTTCAATAAAGATGATTTCTTTGGGATTAAACAGTTCATTTTGTATGAAAGAGAAAATTCCTTCATCACTTTTGAAAACCTATGATGATTCTACGTTATCAGGGATGTGAGGAAGATATAGAGATTGGAACATAAATTCAAATCTTTGAGGTAAAATTTGTCGGGTAGGGGATGCTGCAAAAACAACTAACCTATCAACCATTGAATTAAGTTCTCTCTTAACATGAGTGATGTTAAATGATAATAGATTTGAAATCAACATCCAAATAGTTTGAGTATAACGTTTAAGTAACTTATTTATTGGTGAATAAATATTATGTACAAGATTCACAACAAATTTAGAATCACCAAAAACTATAAGGTGGCCACAACCAAGGTTATATGCATTTTTGATGCCTAACAATAAGGAATCAAACTCGGGGACATTGTTTGTGAAAGCAAATTCCAACCTATAAGAGAAATTATGGATTTTACCTATAGGATAATATAGAATGATGTCGGCTCCATTACCTTCATTTTCATATGAGGCATCGAAATGCATGTGCCACATGCCATCATCAAAATCAACTGGTTCAAGCATATTGTCACCTTCATCAACAAAGATAGAGTACACACCTAAATCTTCTTCGAGATAATCTACATTAGGTTGGGAAACACTCTCTATATATGGTGAAATTCTTCCTTCCCTAAGGACTATAATGTTATTTCTGTTCTGAGGGATAGAAAAATGTGTTCCATCAAGTGGAAAGTATCCACCAGTTAAGGCTTGCCAATCCATTCCTAAAATAGTTGAGTAGTTACTCACCGAAATATCAATTAATTGGAAGTTGAGGGTTGTTTTTATCTCTGGATGTGCACACTATAGTTGATTTCACCTATAGTTGATTGCTGCAAACTATTATAAGAGAGAATGCTTCTAGAATTTTCGTTAGTGCAAGATAAGCCAAGCTCTTCCATGATAATTTTATACATCACAGTTGGACCAGACCCTCCATCCATTAGGAAACAATGAGCTATTTTATCCATAATTTTTACTGAAATATAGAAAGAGGGGTTTTTTACAGGGTTCCTAAAATTATTTACACCTATCTTATTTACAGTTGAGTCCTCTTCCTTTGATTCTTCAAATTAATTGGCTATGGTAGAAATCTTACCTTCCATAAAAAATTTAATACGCTTCTGTTGTTTTGGTATGACAACCATGTCCAAAAGAGTAGCATCAAATTTGATATTTTCCAATTGATTAAGAATAATGTACTTAGATGAGGGAAGAGGAAAAGACACTCCTTGATTATCTAAAGTTATGGAAACTTGTGTATCAACACTTTGAGAAAATGAGCTTGGGGTGGAAGAAGTGTGGGGAAGGTCATATTTCCCCTTGTTAGTGTAATATTTATTCCTCTTATTGATTACCATAACATCTTCTGGTTCAACCTAATCTAAAACAAAGATCGTGGTATCGGGCCTTTTGCCAAAGATCTTATCTCTAGCATTTCTCTTAACTTCACAAGTACTCTCCTCATGATTTTCTTCACATAAGTTACACCAACTACAAGCCATTATGGCCTTTGGCTGAAAAGTTTTTTCATTAGTATTCCTAAAATATGCTAAGGAAGAAGAAGAAGACACATGGGAAGAGGAAGAGGAATTTCCTTTTAGTTCGTAGGCTATCATCATATTATTCATATCTTGCACGAGTTGTAGGAGGGAAGACATGTTTGTTTTCTTGACCAAGTCTCCCTTAGGGAGACCCGTTCTTTTGAGTTTCTCTTCATACTCTGGGAGAGCCTGAAGTGCGGAACCAATATTTTCAATAGCCTTCTCTTCAATTCTACGAAGATAAGGGGAAGGTAATGCATTATAATAATGCATGAAAGCAGCCTGATTTTGAGGATGGATTAGTTCATGGATTTGATTATATAATTTGGTGAAGCGAAGGTTACAATATTTAATGGTTTCACTATCCTTATAGGAAATATTTTTGTATTCCCTTAACTTCTCAGCTTGACTCTTGGGCTGTCCATAAGTGGAATTGAACCAATAAACCAATTCTTCCCAATTCGAAAGAATTTTGGGAGGGAGGTCAAAAACATCTGTTGCATCTTTCTCTTCAAGGGAGTTGACAAATAAATGCATGCAAGTGTCATTATCATTAGCCCCTATGTTGTGACAAGCATTAGAAAATTCTACCAGGTGTTCATTTGTAGTAACGGTACCATTTCTCGAAAACCTAGGTAAATGATCCTTGAATTTTGGTAATCGATGAGTAGCTGGTACAATATTCAAGAGAGAAGATACGTGTCATGGGGTGGTTGTAGCAACTTCCTCAAATTGGAAAAGTCTATATTCATTTATGACTTTAGCAGGATTGGTAGTGGATTGAATAGGGACTTGATGACTATAGATACTACCAATTACTGATGAAGCAGAAGGTTATGAGGAGGAGGGACCTTTGGTGTCGCTACCAATACCTACAGATGTCATGTTGAAAGTGATAGGTATGGGTGATAAAGATGAACTGGAAGAATCAGATAAGGTTCGCCTAAGAGAACTTTGTTGTGTTGATAAGACAATTTTCCTCCTTCCTATTTTAGAAATAGGGGTAGCTTCAGGGGACAACCCTCTTCTCCTTCAAGAAATGTGAGGATTAGAGGACATGAAATGAAAGACCAAAGAGGTAGTAAAAGGGAATTTATTGCTAATTTATGAGATTCCTTTTCCTAGATTCCCACCGTTCATGAATATTTATGTCCCTTTCAATTACTTCCAAAGAGAATTCAAGTTCAGCGTGAGTACTAGTAGTTTCTAAAATAGTGTTGAATACAGTCAATGCAATGTTGGTTTGATCATCAAGACCATTTCTAATATTGGGTTGTCTCGTAATAGGTATTGTCATGGAAACAATCAGTCAAAGAGTAATCAGACAAAACAAAAAAATGAAATATAATCATGATACAATCAACCAGAGAGATATGGAAGATCTTCCTCGGTATGGTTGCCAAATAAATGTTGAGGAAAAGGTACTAGGAACCTTACTCAAGCATTTTCAGATCTTGCTAGGCCAAGGCAAGATAGTTGGGAATGTTACTTGGGGTTTATAGACTTAAAATAGAAAAAAAAAATCACTTAATCCATAGGTATTAAGTACGAGGGACCAAGGCTGGTTTTATATATATTATATGTAATTGTGAAAAAAGAAATAAAATAAAAAGGAAATTACATAATTGTGTACATGGATAAGAGACAAGTATAAAAGAAAAATATGAACCAAATCATCAAAACACACATGTGAGACTGAAATCAGAAATATGATTATTATATTGATTTTATTCTGAAATACAAAGTTGAATTCTCTTTACAAGCCCCTACAAGGATAGGGAACAAAGTCATATTTAGAAGCCTCTGATAGACACCATACAAAAAGACTCTGACAACAAAAGAAAACTGAAGCTAAAGATATGGATCAACTTTCCATAAAATGTTGTCACTCAACTCTACAAAATATTCTTTATCAGTCATGAAATTTAATCCATAAACAAACAAGAACACACAGATTGCAAAAGATAAATCATACACCTTTAAATACAAGTTGCTAGAAAATATGATTCGGTTTTGAATCTTACTGCCTTCAATAAGACCCCGTTGTCATCAAGATTGTTAAGCCTTAAAGTAAACTCATAATGAATGAAGAATGGAAGTATCTCACAAGTACAAAGCAAACCCTTACAACAGAATTTCTCCTTCTATTCTCTCTCCCCTTTGTCTCTTCATTTGATTGAGCTTTTATTCTTTCTCTATACGTTATGGTAGTTCAACTACCTTACTTTTGTTAAGCTTAATTATCTTAACTAATTTGTTGAGACAAATAATTAATAATATATAAATAAGGGTCTATTAAATATTAACTAAATAGGTGGGACCCATTTTCACTCCAATTTTCATTTCTTTAATAATCATCAGAACATGAATTATAATACCCCAAATATTAATTCAAATATCCTCCTTGTAACTCTCATCCTCATATTAATAATCAAATATTTTAATATCAACAAAATAGAATATAACTATATCCAACGATAGCATTATATCCATGTTGTCCAAAATTCTATCATAAATATGTATTGGCTGTCCAAAATACTATCATATCAAATAAAAAGTATGTCCTTAAAAGCAAATAACATTAATAGGATTAAAAACCATATTTGTTGTGAGAGGCATTTGGCCTCTTTCCACTGCTTCTTTCTCTTGATCCATTTTCTGATTTATCCTGTGCAACAACCTTCAAATGATGGGAACCTTGTTGGTGGATTGCACTGATGACATGGGAACAATCATCTTTGAGGTGGAGATGAGAGGATACTAATTCAGAGGAGTCTTTAGAAGACTTGGAGGGATTATCCACCTCTTTTCCTTTATCTAATTTTGGCTCAGGGATGGCATATTTTAATCTTTTGCTTGCATGAGAGGATTGTACTGGCGAGACAACACTATCATATTGGGAATTTGGGTTGATTATATGTGGAGGAGGGGGTAATGAAAATGACACAGTAGGCCAACCATGGTGATGAGCTATAGTCTGATGAACAATTTCTTCCCAATCATCATTGGCAGGTGGTTCTAGATGCATAGACACATGAGGGGGAACATGAATACCAGAGTTTGTTAGTTTGTTATAAAAACTAACAAATACATAGTAGTTTGTTAGTTTGTTAGGTGGTTCTTATAATTTTTTATAAGAGTTTGTTAACAAATTCAATTGGAAAAAATTATAACCATATTGCCTCAAGTCATCTTGTGAGGCTGAGAAAATAACCATAAAACCATCGACCACAATTTATACCACAACCCCAATACTTGCTACATAAACAGACTGGGTTTGAAACCTCAATGTGAAACTGGTGATCATCGTTGTTGTTTTTTTAAATCAGATAAATTCAAAATAAACCAAACCCCCATAAATAAATAACAAATGATCCAAGGCTTCATGGATATAACCAATCATTACCATTGTCGGGTCATCACCATAACAAACTTCAAGACTAGAGTTCGAATTTACTAACTGCCTTATATCAAATAAAAAATCGAGGTCTTGGAAAACATAAGGGTGAAATATTAATAAGGGGTTTGAAAAATAAAGAAATCATTTCTTTCCACAACAAATTTTCCACAGACCTCCCATGGTGGACTCAAGGAAAATATGTAGGTCTCACATATATTCACAAACAACAAAATGATAATTCAAAAAAGCTGCAAGCCTTCCAAGGACTGGGTAGAGGGTATGGCATTACGTAGTAATCACAAAAACCAATTGTTCTCTTTATTTCACAGAGAAAACCCTTTGAAATTTAATCACAAGAAATGAGCGAAACCAAATGCATTCGCCATAATATTTTTCCAACATCATACCATAATAAATAACATTCATTATGGGCATAACACAACCACATACTTCAAACAGAATGGAATTCCAACCATCATTCCCAGCTTGAAACGTTTAAATGCCAACATGAGGAAACCCCATTTAAATGTAATTTTCACAACCATAATACCCACATACATCCATCATAATCTTCGGAAAGAAAACACACTCTGTAAGCAAATCTAAGAGCCAACATCATGATTTTATTCGGAGCAAAGATACAGTTCATGAATGGATACATAAGAGCCAACATACCTATAAGGAGAATGCTAGAAAGCCAATGAGCACCACTACTCTTTCAAAGGCCGAGAAAAATGGAGGAAACACTAGCCAAATAAACCATCAAGGGCGCTAACAATGTGAAGGTGGTGACCTCGAGGTAGGGTAAGAATGATGTGCAGTAATTGCACGTCATTTCCCACATTAATTGTCACCCACCACATCCAAGTATGGAGCACACCCAATCTTCCATGCATTTTTCCATAAAATACATAGTTAACCATGTGTGCCACCATACATATCAATTGTAATTCAAAATCAAATTGCGCCCCCTCCACATTAATCTCATAAGTACTATATGTATGTTCAACACTTAGCACCAAAACATGTCCCACATTTCTTACTAAAGGAGGGTTGTCATTCCATAAAACATATCAATTGTCCACAACATATATCAAGTATACCATAAGTGAAATACACCATAACTATATGCCAAAATATATGTAGCAATAGTGAACCAAGATTCTTATCAAAACAAACATTTTCCTCCTCTTTTTCTTTTCAAATCAAATTGCTAGCACACTCATCATTCATCCCTTTCACATGGAAACCGACTTGAATTTTTGGGTTTATTCTCAAACTTTAGAATCATTTTTGCAAGGTAGTCATGAGCGAAAAAATAAGAGAAATGCTCTTTCATCATTATTCACATAAAGGGGTCCCACCTATTTAGTATATTATTATATATATATAAGTAATAAGGCATTGCAACCCATTTGTAGGTAGGGATTCCATGTTGCACTTTTGGGCATCAACACTTGGTTTGAGAGATAAAAATTCCTTGGTTTCTTTGACATATCTGAAGACCCAAAAAGAAAGATAATTTTCCAAGTAAAGACATTTTGAACTCATTCTCCATATCCTTTGCAAACTTATGGATCATCATCACTTATAAAGATAAGATCATCAACATAAACTTCAATTAACAAAATATTATCTTGATTTACCTTGATGTAGAGGTTGTTGTCTACATTCCCTTTCCTGAACCCTTGTTGTTGTAAGTATCTGTCCAATCTACAATACCATGCTCTGGGGGGATTTTTGAGATCATACAAGGCCCGTTTCAACTTGCAAACATAATTTTCATTCTCTGACAACTGAAATCCTTTTGGTTTTTCAATGTAGACTTATACCTCTAGATCCTTGTTTAGGAAGGTTGATTTCACGTCCATATGGTACACTTTAATATTATTGGAACATGCATAAGAGATAATCAATTTGATTGCTTCCATTCTAGAAATTGGGGAAAACGTCTCTTCAAAGTCTATACCTTCACTCTGAGCATATCCTTTACATACCAATCTTGATTTGTTTTTGGTAACATTTCCATATTCATTCAATTTGTTTATGAAGACCCACTTGTTGTCACCCAGATATTCATGTCGATTTTATCAATGTTTAAAACATACTCTTAATGGGATAAAATTTTCTATAGCTGCCTCTTTGTGTTTGCAAAGAATTCAATGATGTTTTTGTTTTGAAAAATTCATTTGATTAGCTATGTGTTTGATTTCATTTCTTTTAATCTCTCATTTTTTCTTTTTCAAATTCATGACTGTAAGCATGAAATTGAAACAAGCTCTGGTTTGAACACATCGTACAGATTCTAGAATTTCTCTTTATGAAATTGGATGAATATCTGAGGGCACTTAATGATATTAAGAACCTTAAAGGATTTTGAACTTATCGTGTTATGGGTTGATTTCTTACCATTATCACATGAGTCATTCACCTTGGAGGTATGCCTTATGCATTTGATTCTTTTGATGTTTTGATTATCACCTACCAATTGTTCGATCGCTTATGAGTCTAAAATTTGATACAACGTTGGAGTATGAACGTTATCCCATTATTTTCATATCACAATCTCATCATCATTGTACAGGAATTTCGGCCACACTCTGAAACAATTACTCTTTCGTCCTTTTGAATTAAGTTCACATTCATTGCCTCAAGTGGTAAGTCTTAGTTTTTAGGTTTGATGGTCTTTAGAGGAGGTGGTTTTCATTTTTCGCATGTCCTCTGGTTAAGCATCCACTCAACGGCCTGAATGGTGGCTATGGTGGCTTTCTCCCGAAGCCTTAGGTATCGGGTCTCCTCCAAAAATGAAGAGCTTATCCTTTATTTTGTTTGGTTTCAAAAACGCTCCCCCCTTTTCTACTCCTGTTGGTTTTTCATGACCAAACCGATGGCGCCTGTGGTGAGGATGGAGATGAATGGATCATAGGCCCTGTTATCACACGATGACACTGTATATGATCTCATGGATTTTGGTTGGGTCGGGTTCATAAAACTATTCGAGGGTTTTAACCTCGAGGTTGCTCAAGATTTTTCCCAAACTTTTGATGGTGCTAAGGCCAAGATAAGAGATTTACAGTTGGAAGTGATTGAGGATTCAATTGTAGAAGCCACAGGATATCCCCAAGAAGGATCTCGCTAGTTAAAATTCCTCAAATTTGAAGGAACCCCTTGGCACCTACTAATGGATTCCAAGAGGTCACGCTATAATCTCAAAGGGACACCAATTGTTTTGTTTAAACCTTGATGTCATGGTTTATTGTTGATACTTAAGCAGTTTGTCACTTGCGAGGGAATATATGGACTAGTCTTCCTATTTCATGTCCATTTGTTGATGGTGTTTTTAGGTTTTGGTTTAAATATTCCATTCTACTAGCTTAAAAGCCTCCAAAAAATGGCCAAAGTTTACCAAAGGAAAAATATGAACGCATAGTCTAGCTTATCCATCACGACCTGATTTGAATTTTGGTCATTTCAAAATTGTCAAAAGTTGGGAATAATTGGAAAGACTTCATGGATAGGAATGGGTTTGCTCCACATGAAACCGTAATAGACTCACCTATGCGTTATGATGAACCCACCATCCCTTTCCTATCAACTCCTCCTCTGAGAAACCTGCATGTCAAATTACAAGGAATCCCTATGTCAATAACCAAAAACCATTTTGTTTTTCGTAAGTCATCCAAAGGCACACACTAGAGACCCGATTTTATCCCCAAACAATCCTTAGAATATGTATTGGATAATCTGAAGGGTAAGGTCCTTGTTGTTCCTAGTCCTGGGCCAGTTGTGGGTGATTTAAATGAGAGTAAAATCAAGAAACAGTGTAGGCGAAAAACACAGAGAGTTCCAGACATTGATTTTAAGAACAAATAATATGGTTGACTCATATCCATAATGCTGAGGAATCAACATCATGATCGTGAAAAACCTATCCCTGTTATTGATGTCGACGATCGGATTTCGGTCAATGATACCAACACCGATGTGCCCCAATTTAATTTCGTATCGAATATACCTCCCTTCTTAAAGAAACAACAAGGTTTTTCAGGCATTCAACATGATCTCAAAATAATCATGGAACAAGGTAAGTCACCTAGTACAGATCAGACTCGGCCTTTACCAAATCATGAATGGGTGTATTGTGAGAATTTTTTTGACTGGATTGAAAGGTACTATAGAGATATTCCTTACTTATAGGCGCAAGTAAATCAAGTGGTCACTCAGAACGCATTTCTTGAGAGGGAAAATGATGAACTCAGAGCCTGCGTTAGATCGACTTCACACAGAGCCATCAAGCGTGTTAAGATATCGGGAAATGTGGTGATTAAAAATTCCACCAATTTCAATACTATTATAAACTCATATTTGTCTAATGTCTCTCTTTTGAATTTCTGAATTGGTAAATAGTTCCCTTGAATTTCACAATTTGATTATGTTTGGATAATACGTAAATTAGTTTTGATTTTGTTTTTATTTTAGACCAGCTACATAATCGAAGATTCTGTAGCTAGTATTCTTAATTATTTATCTTTATTATTGTCTAATTTAAATTACGTTTTCCTTGTCTTAGGTGAACGATAGATCGATGTGTTACGATTAGTGAAATGAGTCATGGGTTGATCGTTTAGTGGACTAGTAATTTTCATTTTTGAAAAGCAGTGTTTAATGATGTAACTGTTTTGGATTGAAAGACTTCAACATAATAATTTTTTTGTTATTTTATTTTAGTAAAAACTTATTTTAAAAAGATCTATCTCTATCTTGCATGATATGAGGAGCATATTACAAACTTGTTTAAATAGTATTGCTTACCCAGTGAAAAGGGATCCCTCCTGGACTAGATGATGGACTTATTTTTTTGAAACTATATGGGAAAACAATTTACTCTTTGGCTTTCATCCTGTGTAGACTGTGCAATATTTTCATTGTTTTTCTCATGTAATTTCTAGATGTGAAATTTTATCTGTATCAAACTAGCTTTAATCTGTTCTGCATATAATATTTTATGTCATGTTTTTCTTTATGCAGTTCATTATATTTTGGTGTTGTTGATATCTGTGACTGTTCACCTATCCAAGCATTTTGAGTTTACATCTAACGTTAGGTAGCTGGTAATACCATTACTAAGAATTGGAATTTCTTTCATTTTCAGTTATTGGACATTCTTAAGTCGCATGATATAAAATCATTTGTCTTTCTGTTATCTCATACTCGTTCCAGAATATAAAAGACTTCTTTGAGTTTTTTTAGGAAGTATTATGCTTTCTTTTGTCATAGGTTTACACTTGACATAGGTTAAGAAGAGCTTATACCAATACAGAGAGATGAATCTAGTTTATTATTGTTGATCAACGTGAGGTTAGTTAGCTTATTATTTATTTAATTTGTTGATTTGTGAATGAATAGTGATTGCATCATTTAAACGTTAAATTCTTTGTCTATTTTCGTTATATCATTTACAATCTTATTCATACATTGTTTATTAGTTTGGTAGTTAGAGTATTAGAATAATTTTATTTATTTTTAATCTTGTTTGTATCCATTATTTTAAAACAATTATTTTCATAAGGCTTTGCTTAAACCTTTTAAGTTGTATATATCTTTTGTACATTAACACTGTTAGTTAAACATTTGTAATTAAAGTGTCGATTGTTAGAATGGTATCTTTAGTTAGTTCACATCTTTTAGTTATTTTAGAAACCTAGTTGGCTAACGGAGCCATAAAACCCGTTAGAGTAGATTATAGCAAACGGTTTGGGTTAAATAGACAACCCCGATATGGATCTCCCCTTCCCATTGACAGTGTGTCATAAGCGCCCGTCAACACCACTTTGTACCTATTATCACATGTAGTTGTTATGGGTCAATTCATCCTTAGATTTTTTATTTTTTATCCTTAGCCTTGTTTAAGTTTTACTTTTGATCTCCTCTCTATGGTTTTCTTAGGTCTTATCACAAATAAGTTAAGGTTGTTGTTGGCCTATGCCTTTGGTTTATGTCTTCATCCCATCACAAGATTATATGCCATCACCATCACCCTTATGCCACCACTTCTATTATTGCACCTATGAGGCTTGTGTTAGCGGATCTCATTATTTTCAACATCCATGATTTAAAGGAAATAATTTGGGATTTAGTCATTTAAGGCTGTCTAACTGTTTTCTCAAAGATTTCAAATTTTCTCCTAGTTTGGCACTGCAAAAAATCCTAAGTTCTGACAGGTGATGCAGAATCCGTCGTAGATTGGATGGAAGAGGTGAATTGGAGGTTAGAGCTATTGTAGGTGGTTCTATATAATCTAAAGCATATCTATTGTTAAGCCATGGTGTCCAGAAACACCTTGAGTTTTTAGAGCTCTGTTGAAGATCATATTAAGGTTCTTCTTGTGTTTCCCCTCCTGGGTGCTGCGAATTGAGGATCCACATTACAAACCTGACCCTTTTACCTTTTATATCACCAATTCTTGGCTAGCTGCAGTATTTTCAACTTCTTTTACTACAATTAAGCCAATATTGATTTCAAAGCCATTGCACCCATATCTTTCTTTGTACTTGTTGTTTATGCTACAAACTCTGATACAAATTATGTTTCAAATTCCCTATTTGGCGCTATGAACTTGTACATTAAACTCAACATTGTTATCCTTTGATCCTATAACCTGCATCATATCTTTCCCTTTACAGTTTCAATGGTTATTTCAAATCTAAATTCTGTCTACATTGAAAATTTTAAGAGCCTTGCTTATTAAAATGGTGATGACCTTGCAAATGATGATGAAGTGGTTGAAAGAATCTAAATTTTAAAGGTGATCATCCTTGAATTTTGAAGTGTTCAAGGAAATATGATATTTTCACCTATGGAGGCATCTACAGGTTCAAAGTCCATCTACTAAGGCTTTTTGTGTTTTTGAGGATTCGTTGCATAACACAGTAAAAGAACAAAGATTTCATGGCGCTATGAGCTATAGAATCATCTATACATATTGTTATGTAGTTGTGCTACCAAGGGTGCTACAGAATCACCTAGACAGACACAGAAAAGGCGCTACAGAATCTACATAGAAGTTTTATAGGAGGGCGCTACATAATGCGCTTCAAAATTTCCTGTAGTGGCTACTGTTACAAATTTGATGAGAAAACCAAAACGATGAAGTGGGTTTCTCTGAAATGTTTTGTGGATGAAGATGATATCCTTGTTGAATTGTTGACCAAATTTCAACCTGACCCAGTTTGTAATTTGAGATAAACAATTAAAACACCAATGCGTTGTGAAATGTGTTGCAAATTCTTTGTTTTGCATAGTTGATTGGATATTCACCTTGTTGGGAGGTTGCTAGCTATCAAGGAGGGTTCAAATGACTTCTCATGGATCATTTAGATGTCAAGGGGCACATGCACCTAAGTTTTAGCTCCATTAAGACCTCATGCAATGAGTTGGAAACAATTCATTAAAGACTTCCAACAATTTCTTGAAAATTAGCAGTTTGTTGGATTTTTGTCTCTTTTGACTGTTTCCACCTATCTCCAAGGCCTAGAATTCAATGAAAGAGATGGGATTCCTCCTAAGGATATTTTTATGCTTTTTCTATTTAATGAAGTAGGGAGCTCTTGTAGAGGGGTTGGATTCATGAGCCAAGAGAGTCTAGAGAGAGTAGGAGCAAGAAATTTCCCTGTGTGTGTTCATTTGTAAGCCCGAGGGCATTTTATGATTGTAATCATTACTAATATTGAAGACTCATGAGAGCTGTGATTTTCAAATTGTAATTCTTTTGTTTTATATATCTTCTTATTTGAATATATTGCATATTTGAGGATCAAAGGCTGCCAATGATTTATGGATCCCAAAGTAGAAGAGGATATGTTGTAATTTTTCCCATTAGTAATTGTTTTATTCAAGTATTTGTTGATTTATTAAACTAATAGGATATCTGTTTAATGAACATTCTATCTTATGTTTTCCTTCTTCATTCTTCCATCTATCAATATATATTCTTGTTTTTCATTGAGCAACTTTAGTTCCTTCAATGAGTAGAATGTTTATGACTCCATTGTCCATTGGTGTAGCCTATTTATCTGCAATTTATTTCCCTCTCCCTTTATTTCTCCATCTTGTTGATCCACTTATTAAAAACCAAACTTATCTTTTACATTTTGATGGGTACTGGGATTATCCTCTAGAAGTCTGAAGGTGACTCTTAGTGCTAACAATACCTATAACATTTTTTTCCTTGGACTTTGAACTAGTTCCCAAGTGTCATTCTTCTCTATCTGATATAACTCTTCATCAATGGATTTGATCCATAATTCATCCTTGTTGGCTTCTTCAAAAATGGTTGGATCAATTTTAGATAATAGTGTTAGGTGTAGTTGTTCTGGTGAACAAATTCTTCTTCTAGTTTCAACTCTTGCATATTTATTCCCGATAATCTGACCTGATGGATGATTCTTCTGTATTCATCTTCTAGGTGTTTTTGGAGGTAATTGAAGATCTTATTGTTCTTTCTCTCATTTTTATTTTTCTTCTTCATATTCCTCTTCTGCTACTTCTTCTTCCTTTATTTCTTCTTCATGAACCTTCTCTGTTGAATCCTTGTCTTCTTATTTTATCATTTGTCCAAATGTCTCATCAAACGTCACATTGATGCTTTCCATGTTTTTTTTAGCCTTATATTAAAGGATTTATATGCTTTCCTTGTGCTTGAGTACCCAACAAGCATGCCTTTTTCAACACGAGATTCAAACTTTCCTATTTTTCCATATTCTCTTTTAATGTAGCATTTGCTTCCAAAGACTCTGAAAAGCTTCACATTCACTGGTATTCTTTTCCATAGCTCGTAGGGAGTTTTATAACTATTTTTTTTAGAATTCCTCTGTTTTGAATGTGAACTATCGTATGAAATTATTGTACCCAAAATAAGTCTATCAACTTGGAGTCCATTAACATAGTTCGAGCCATTTATTGTATTTTCATGTTCTTCCTTTCGACCACTCCATTTTGTTGTGGTGTCTTAGAAACAAATAATTTCATTTTCATCCCATGCTCACTGCAGAAGTCCATAAATTCCTTTGAAGTAAACCCTCCTCCATTTTCCGATCTCAAACATTTTATTTTCGAATAAATTTCATTTTCAACCATATCCTTGTACATCTTGAAGTTATAGAATGCCTCTAATTTCTTCCTGAGAAAACAAATTGTAGTCATTCTTGTATAATAATTAACCAATAGCATAAAGTATTGCTCACCTTTCAAACCCTTTGTTCTAGTTGGTCCACTTAGAACAATATGTACAATTTCCAATGGCTTTTTTGTGGAGTATTCCTTTGATTTGAACTTGGTCTTGGTTTTCTTTCCTTGTTGGAAATTCTTGCACAATGTGTTTGTTGGTTTCATGATCTGGGGAATTTCTTTGGCTCCTTCCTTTTTGCTGACCTTGGAAAGATTATAAAAATTTATGTGACCCATTCTTCTATGCCATATCCAACCTTCATCTTCCTTTCCTAAAAAACACTTTTCCTTTCCAATTTCACTTAGTATGTATATGTTGCTTGAATTTTTCATAGTTGTAGCCACCACTCTTCTTGAATATTATTTTCTTATTTCAAAGTTTTGTGAATCAAACACAAGTTTGTGACCTTGGTCACAGATTTTTCTTACACTCAAAAGATTTTGTTTCATGTCTTCAATTAGTAGAACATTTTATGCTTTGTCATCCTTGCTTTCGAGCTTAAGTGTCCCTTTTCCAATGATTCTAGTTGATTTATCATTTCCAAAAGAGATTGACCCATATATTTCCCTTTTCAATGTTAGAAACATGTCCTTATCATATGTCATGTGCTTTGAACAACCACTGTCAACATACCAACCAATTTTATTGTGTTGAGCTTGTAGAATGAGTGTGCATTCTTCATTGTTGTATTGATTTTGCTTCCTTATCCATATTCTTTGAGGTTAGTGTCTTTAGTTTTTTTTTGTGATTCTCATGGATGAACTTTCATTCTACAATCTTTGGCCTTGTGTCCAAAGTTGTTACACTTGTAGCATTCCACTTCAATATTCAAATATTCAAACATGTTGTAGCTTTTTCTCTGTGTTTCAATGGGCCCATTTCATGCATAGATTTCATGATTGTTTCTGTTCATAATATTTTCTTTGCAATTTACAGCCTTATGTCCAAAATGCCTACACGAATAAAATAATCCAAGGAAGATAGTTTGATAATTGGGAGTTGAAGATATTCTAAAAGGAGTTACTCTTCTTAATCCTTCTTCTTTGTGAGGCCTTTTCATTTATGACTATTGTTGATTCTGAAATCTAAATCATCTAGGTGGTGGAGTATCTTTGTGATATTCTTTGTGAGGCTTCTTGTCTTCTTCCTTCTCAGGAGTTCCTCTGACTGTCTATGCATAGCTTCTTGTTTTGTTTCTTGATCTATTGTTTTGGAGCTTGTTCCCTTCTTTTTCTAGTTGTATCCTAGTCCAGACTTGTCATGATGTGGGATTTGATTGCTAATAATCTCATGCAAAACTTTAGAGTTGTTCTGCATGTTTTTCTTCTGAAGGTCTTTTCTCAATGTGACAATCTCTGCTTCCAAATTTCAAATCATCTTGTTTCTTTCTTCTAATTGTTAGCTAAGTGATTGTTAAATTCTCTTGTCTTCTTCTACTTGGATTTTTAATTTTGTGATCATCTTCTCTATTTCTTCTGAGTTGGAATTCTTAACTTCGTATTTTCTTTTTAGTTCTTCCTAAAGTGACTTGTTTTTATTCTTTTCCCTTTTATAACTTCTATGACACTCAACAATTATTCTTTGTAGTCAACTTTTTACTCTTCAGATCCTTCTTCATCGAAATCTTCTATTGTCATGAATAATACCCTTTTAGTATCACTATCATTGAATTCATCTTCATCTGATAAGGAACTGTATTCTTTGGTGCAAAGGCTTTTCTTGAAAATTTTCCTTTTGGTTCTTTTTCCTTTTTGTATCTGTTTCCTCTTAGAGTCATCTTCTTCATTTCTTTTATTTTTCTTATGGGGACATTTATTAGAAAAATGACCAATACCTTCAGAATTAAAACAAATCAATGGAAGCTTACCTTTATATTTCCTAGTTCCCTTTTTCATCCTTTTGACAAAGTTGGATACTTCTTCATTATCTTCTAAGATATCACTGCTTCTACTATCTGAATTTTCCTTTTGATTGTCCTTTTGCTTTGTCTTCTTAGATGATTTGAATGCTTCTTCATTTGTAACTGGATTTTCTTTCCCTATTCTCATCTCATAAGCTTTGAGTGTCCCATGCAACTCATCCATGCTTAGTGTATCAAGGTCCTCTCTCTCTTCTACTGTTGAAATCTTTGAGTCAAATCTCATTGGTAGGGATCTCAATAACTTTTTGAAAACAACTTGTTCCTTTATCTCATCTCCCGAACCTTTGATATTATTTACTACTTCATAAATTCAAATAAATTAGGTGACTATGTTTTCATCTTCATTCATTTTTAGATGTTTAAACTTTGCTCTGAAAATTTGAAGTTTAGCTTCCTTGAATTTCTTATCTCCTTCGTATATGTTCTTCAGTTTGTCCCATATTGATTTCACAAGATCATGGTGCTTAAATTTGGTGTATATTGATTTAGTCAGACCATTAAAGAGTGCACTTGTGGCTCCTGACTTATTTTATTCAAGTTTATTTCCATCTTTATATGTCTGAGGAGTGTTTGGTCCTTTGTATCCATCTACTACTCATCGCCAAACATCAAATCCTAGTGCATGTATGTGTGGCTTCATTATTCTTCTCTAGAAAACATAATCTTCTCCATAAAACTGTGGTATCCCAATCTTAGAGTAATCCATGACCTCCTTCTAGTTGTTAAACTTCCTTTTGAAGGACCTTCTCTAATACCAATTGTTGGATTACTGAGAGGGGGGTGAATTAGTAATAATGCTTTTTAATCCTTTTAAACCACAATTTATATAAGTGTTTTTAACCTTATGACTAGTTTACCAATATCATTCAATAAGTGAATAATAAATAAACTATGAACAATCATACACATACACAGTACACCAATATTTTTACATGGAAACCCAATATGGGAGAAAAGAACATAATTTTTTTTTCTTAGATATCTTTAAGAAGTACATTAATTGGAATCACCAACTTCCTTTGTTTTCCATATCCAATTGGAAGGAGGCTCCAACCCCATAGATTCTTAGGATACAACCTGAGGAAAGATCTGATTCCTCAATTATTTATCTCCAACCAGAAGGAGGCTACAACCCCCTATGTTCTCTGGATACAACTGGAAGGTGGCTACAACCACCTATACTTTTTCCGTCAACTGCCCTGAAGTATAAATGCCAAATGTAGACAAAATGTCACTTCCACTATCATAATTGTCACTAAAATCCTGTCACAACCTGTACCATTCTTCTTCAAAACTTTCCTTCAGATCCGTGATATATCTATTATGAAACACATAGATGTTTGTGCCTTTATGTATTGCAACTCGCGGATGTTCACACCTATGCTTGATGTAACTCATGGAATAACACAATTCTCTGCTAGTATCACCAATAATGTCTTTGTCCCTCTATCCATGTCACTGACTCAGCCTCGGTCACTGTCTGATCTCTTTGTATCTTCTCACAAACTAGCTAATCTGATAGAAAGAACACTCATCCAATATCCAAGTAGATCTAACACAACCATGTACTAGGTTCATACACATGCCTCACTGATCTTGTGTGATATAAGAAACCCTTATAATAACCATACATCAAACCCTCATTATTATGAAATCCCAACCTATACTGATAACAATATGTCTCAACCATAAACACTCAACCATACTCTGCATAACATAAGATATGTCTTAACAAGATTCCCATTGAAGTGTTGCAACAACAAATGACCAATACAGTAGCAATGTATCTCTGTAGATATGTCTTATACAGGATATACCATACAACCAAAATTCCCTTAAGGGAAAAAGATTGATCTCCCATGGCCATACCCCAAGCATACACCAAAGATCTACTTAAGATAAGCATATAATGTATACCTTTTGTTACTATAGATAGCTCTGTTGTACCTTCTCACAGTTGGACTTTCATGTAGTCTCTTCTTAGCTCTACAACTTGTCACTGATGATAGATCTGATCTTTCTTTTCTTCAACTTTGGAAACAGATCCGCACTCTGTCTTTAATAAACTCACGGGTATACGCGTTTTGTTCCACTATGGCCCACAGATGTCCATGTCCTTATAATACTGCAACCTGCATATGTCTTCAATAAATCCCTAGTTCAGTACGCATGGTCTCGACCCTTCAACTTCTGCAACTTCTCTCTTCGTTGCTTCAAACTCACTACTTTATATTTGTCAATGCTACCTACCCATAACATTTCACAAAAGAGATATTCAATTAAGTTCAATAGGTGCTAATGAGAGACCCTTTCTCTCTTATTTATACTCTCCAAGTAGCTTCCTTTAGAGGTTATCTTCTAATTGTTTTACCCAACTTCCCTGTTTTAGGGATAACCCACTTTATATTACATTACCCACTTACAACCACTTCACCATAAAGAGTAAAATCACCACTTCTTGTTGCGACTAATTTATTTTTAATTATTTTCTTATTGCAACAACTTTACCCATGATTAACTCCTAGTTAAAACCACTTTGGCTAGTCAACTTATTCTAGGAGCTTCTAGAATAATTGATTTCTTTGACTTTCTAGGGGATTCTAGATAACTTATGAAGGTCCTCCAACTTCACTGAGCCATATCTCCTCAATCGTGAGGAACTACATGACATACCACATATCACCGAAAACGAGGTGATATGTACTATCCATATAGAATAGTATCTCTTGAAAATGCATTGATATTCATTACATTATTTCTCAAACAAACATGGGCTCCTCATCCACATCTCTAGGGATACCAGAATTTTCTATTGGAATTGCTTCAAGGATTGACATCAATGACAACCAACCCAATTAATCAACATGTATGTGGATTTTTGTGTTGATTATGATTAACTTAAGAATAATGAAATTTACATGTATGATTCATTGCGAGTTATCTGAAACTATTTTTCAAAACATTATGAAATTATTATAAACTAGATCATTGCATTGAAATGAAAAGTTAATACACTGATTTTTATTTATTTTTAAATCACAATTTTTATTTCATTATAAAATGAAAATCACATTATTCAAGTGCTCAAAGCATAATACAAATAAAAGCAAGCATAGATTGATACTGCACTTACAAGATAAAAATTACATTAATAATATACATGCTATCTCTTTCTTTCTCTTGCCACCTTTCTAAAGGAGCCATGATAATTAACTAGAAGTCAAAAGATGAAAGTTCATAGTTTGCAGAAGGAATTAGTTCCTTATTTGAATTGGACGTATCATTTTATCTACTTTATTCGTCAATAAAAAAGTGGATTCCCCATTCAACACTTATAAGTCCAAATTTATGTCATTCTAATCAAAATAAATATATGAACTTGATTCTTTAAAAACAATTCGATTTCTTTACTTTTATTGTGGTTCCTTTTTTTCCTTAGAAAATGAGCTCAAATATGAAACAAATAAGTTGTAAACATTTTAGAAAATAACATATCCCACACAATATTTTCATAATCCAAAATTTTTATATATTTAAAATTCTTTCATTTCTTCCTTCATATAAAAACCATTTAACCATTATCATATTGGATTATAGATATAAAATATTAATTTATTCATTACCATATTGAGTATTATTATAATCCACGTCAATGCATTGGGCTTGAATTGATTACAATAAGGTTTATTACGTTGCATCTCTACTGTTGGATGTGAGATTGAATGAACTTCTATTTGATGGAAGATTTAACTATTTGATAGGGAATATTTAACTATTTGATATGGAAGATTATTATACTTAACCTAATATTTTTTAATTAATTAATTCAAATATGAGAACATAAGCTAAATCAAATTAAATCAATTATGAGAACATAAGCTAAATCATTATAAATGAAATTGAAAATTGAATATTAATGATGCTAGTTATAAAAACTTAATCTAAAATATTAAATATGAGATTGAATGAATTTATATCGGATGTTGATTGAACATCTAATTATTTAATAAACAATGTTTATTAAAGATTATATTTTTAAGTAATTGAATTTGAATTTAGGATTATTATTTTTCAATTATTGAAGTTCACTATGAAAACTTAAGTTATTGATTATTATATTAAGAAGTATGTGTATGGAAGATTATTATCAAGTAATATAAATTTTATTTAATATTTTTAAATTAAATTTATTTTAGCTAGTAAGATTATTGGTTAGTCTTTGTTGGCACCTAAAGTTTTGGGTTCAGTTTTGCACGCATGCACAAATATAGTTGTGTGTGCTCATTACATAATTTTTCACATGCCTAAGGAAATGTGCGAATAATGACATAGAGTGTGCATCGGACCGAGTTTTGTCAGTAGCACGCCAAGCTTAAAGATTACCAAGTATGCGTCGGTCCAAGTTTTCTCAGTAGCACACCAAGATTAAAGACTATGAAGTACATCTCGGTCCGAGTTTTGTCAATTATGATAGAAAACAAGAAGATGCCCACCATAATCAAGAAATGAATCATCGAGAAATCTCCTCGAATGATTATTTCCAACAACATATAAAGATGTGGGACGACCAAAGAACAAACTAGCCAGTAGGTTAATATTTCCTTTGATGTAGAAATTCTATGTGGAGTGCTGGCAGGAACCAGAAGCATGCGATGTCGTTTAATTAGACAAACAAGTGGAGCAGAGAAAAAAGAGACAACGCTCCCCAACAGAGAAAGCTATAAAAGGAATCTTTAATATCATAAATAGAGTTAGAGTTTTTAAGCAAGCTTATTGATATATCTAGTGAGCATAGTGAGACATTGAGAGCATTGATCCTTTAGTATCAAGCTCACTATGAGCCTATTGTGTTGTTGTAATGATTTGAATATAGTTCTGTGTCTATTCTATGTTTGAGTTTTGAGCAAGGGTGCATTGAAAAACATGTTGTAATTATGAGGTTTTATATAACAAAGATATGAAGTCTCGTGGTTGTCATATGTATCTATCCTAGGAAATGTATATCTTTGATGTGATGGAATGCTTCTAGTAATACATATATCACATTTATGATCGATTTTGTGTCTAGTATGCATGATTTGAACATGTGTGTGTGTGTGTGTTGTTTTAATTATTAGTAGTGGTGCGCTAATAAAAAGAGAGGATGGAACGTAGAGTAGTAGTGTGTTGTTTAGAGAAGGCGATTATGTGTGGAGTGGCAATGCGCAGTTCGGACCGAGAGACAACGCTTAGATTTTTAGTGCATAGGTCAACCCGAGAGAAGGAGTGCACATTTGTGGTGCGGGATTAGGACAAGAAGGTAGGGTACAGAGAGTTGGTGCACCAGAAGAAAAGGAAGATGGAGGCTCCCCTAGTGGTGGGGAAGATGAATTTATAATAATATATGGTCTTGTGCAGATGCAAGTAGAAAAATATCTGGTCACCTCATGAGAAGTTTCAAAATAATATGGACTTACCCCTCCTTTGTACCACCCCCCATTGCGCATTTTTAATAAAGATGAAAACACAATAGATAGTGAAGAGATTGGATTTCAAGGGAGATAAGATGAAGAGAGAAGTGATGAGACAAGTGAAGAAGAATGTGAAGTCAACAATACTTTACCCCAAGTGATAGTGTTTTGGAAACTTCCAGCCAATAGCAGTCAGGGGAGAGGATCTAAATCAAGTTAGAAGATGGTGAATAAAGATAGTACAACGAGGTTTCCTGCGTTCCATGTAATGCGTAAGGATTATACAAAGTAACATTGTTTCACCTATGAAACAATCTGGTTTGTAAAGAGAATTACAGACAACAGGGCTAAGATCACACAACTAGATACCACGTTCAAGGATAGAGCCCTGGTGTGGTACATGAAATACAAAGCTATTGTGCCAACAATAAAAGAAATATCCATGGCCTAGATTAAGAAGGATCTACTTAGGGAGTTTCAGAAGCCTAAGTTAGAATCCAAATGCATTACCAAAATAAAGGAGATCAAACAGAAGGAAGTAGAAACTATTTGAGATTATGACCAATGGTTTAAAATCTTGTTGGACAGGACAATGTTCCAAATCCAGAACATGCAACACAGAGAATGGTTCATTGTGGGGTTACTCCCCCATATTCAAGCCCCTCTCACCCAAAAAAAGGTGACGGCTTAGACAGAGGAAATCGATATCATGATGCACTTGGAAGCTACACCTGGAGGTTCATAGATAGTGGTCGGGTTGGTTCAGGCTCAGTCACAACTGGCCAACCTAACAATACAATTAAAATATATGGCCAAGACTAAAGTTGTGCACGAGCATGTATGGTGTACTACATGCTATTTTGAGGGGCATTATCGAGATGAGTTCCCATTCCTTATAAATCATGTGGCGATAGGTGTTCCAAGTCCATTTCGATTTGGACAGTCATAATGGTGCAAAATATGTAGACACTGGGGCCATGTACTACCCCTTTTTCCCACATTGTAGAAATACAGACACTGACTCAGGCTCCATTCTGCAAAATATATAAACCCATCTTCCATGATGTCAATAGCTACCACTACCTCCAGTTAATGCAATATAACACCTACGATGCATTATGAGTCCAAGAGGAGTAGAAAGGTGGCTATTATTGTGGTTCATACAGAGGCGGATACCAAGGAGGACCTCGAGTTGGATATGGGCATGCACATGACCATGGATATGGTAGATGAGGAGGTAGACCCTCCACATGTTTTAATTGTGGTGAGATTGGTCATGTCTCATGATTTTGCACCAAATTATGTGTTCTCTATGCCTATTTTTATAGTCCTGAACATGTAACCGAGGATTGTCCCAACTTACTGAAGAAGTGGGAGGACAAGAATACCAATTGTAACATGGTGCATGTTGGGCTACTCAAAAACAAGAAGAATGAGGAGGCTAGCATCCGGGTAGTAACCCACGAAGGGGATAAGGCATGGGAATACTTGAAGCATGGTGAAGGCTCATGTCAAAAACAAGATGGAAAGATAGGGAAGGCATGTAAGTGATCCAAGTGGATATTGGTGGCCATCCACCTATTCCAACTGGCTCCTCTTGACATTTTTTAGTTCAACATGTTCTTTTGTACTTCTTTGTAATTGTGGGTTCTACACTTTGAGGGATTTCTGAAGCCCTACACATCTTCTAGGTGGAGACTGATGGTCTCCCACCTAATCCAACTAGCTTATTTTGAATGTTTTCATGTCAGCACATGTTTCTGTACTTCCAGGGCTATTTTGGGGCTCTAAATAGTGTTTTTTTGGATTTCCACAGTCAAAATGTAGATTGAGTCATATTTGGACAATGTAATATGTATTTCTCAAAAATACCTTTCCAACGGGCTATCACACACCTAAAACGGAGGTCGTATGAAAAAGTTACGACTCTGGGAAGTTGAGGTACCAACTTACCCATCAGGGCCCACATGAATTTTGGCGTTTAACCTCCTAGGGTTAGGTTTTTTGATGTCTAGGGTTTTGGAATTCATGAGTAATGTTAAAAAGGCCTCTAGAGCCTCATTGTAATCATTATTCTCAAACAGATGTGCGTAGCAGCCACATATCTTTTCAGAGATAGCTACCACCATTCGAGAAAGTTGTTTAAGTTCTGCAGTTTTATAATTTCAACCTATATCATTTATTCAATAGAAGATATTGTTCATTGGATATCTGTGTTGTTATCCATATCTCTATGTTTATTGTATTCAGTCTGTTAATCAATTCGTTTCGCTCCTAAATCCGTATTAGTGTTATCAGAGAGGTCTTCTCTTCATTTATTTTTCTTCATGCATATCCCCAAAAATATATGGGTACAAGAAGTTGGGACTCTAACTAATCAAGCCTTTGAAAGATCGACCACACCAAGCCTGAAAAACAACCCATGGGGGAAGAAAATAAAGATGATGGAGTAGGATATCCTTTTAAAATGTTTCTCGAAGAATCCCTTGCGCAACAAAGGAACGAAATGATGGACACGTTTGCACAGATCCTTCATTGACTGCCCACAGGAGAAGCATATTCATCAAGCAGCCATGCAACCCCTTTCAAGGTACAGGTAAATTTTTATATTCCATTATTTGAAGGATTGATATATGCGGATGTTGCATATAAATGATTGAATATGCTCGAAGGGTATTTTTTGATCCACAATTTTTCCGATAGGGAAAAGATTACTTTTTCACTCCTCAAGGTCATCCCCCATGTTAAGGACTGGTGGGATACTTACCCTAAGAAAAGGGCCATAGAGGAATATGAAATATTTGTGGTCGCCCCTACATGGGATTCCTTCCGAGATTCCATTAACGAACAATTCTACCCAATTGGAATCTACGAGGACCAGTACACCAGATAAACCACCCTGTGTGAGGAAAGGGACCATACAGTACCAGATTTCACCAATATTTTCCATACTCTACACACCAAATTGGGTATCAAATAATATGAGATAAATATGGTGCTCAAATAACGTAGTTTTTTTCATAGATACATTCAAACAGAAATGGAATTTATGGACATCGCCTCATTAGGTATGGCTTATAGATATGTTGTCAAGATTAAGTAGAAATTTAAGACGAAGAGGTGAGAGTTTGGATCTGCAAACTCCTCACAGTTGAAGTAGGGAAGGGGTGGCCCCAACCCACACAAAAAGGGACATAGCAAATATGGCCACTCTCAGGACAACCAGTCCAAGCCGCAACACAATAAGGGTAATGAGAAGATAGAGAAGGACATGGGAAAATGGTGTGAATACCATAAAATCCCTTGGCACAACACCGAAGAATGTCGCTCCAAGAAGTCACTCATGGTCGAGCTGAAGGATTCCAAGTCAGAGGCCAATTTTGACTCTGAATCAAATCTAGAAGGAGGGAAGTGGATTATGAATGCTGAACCTAGTTCCACTATCACTACCACCAAAGTCCAGCCAAAAAAACATTGTTTAGGGCCCCAAAACGGACCTAGAAGTATAGAAAGATGTGGTGACATGAAAACATCCAAAATAATCCAATTGGATTAGGTGGGAGGCCACCAGTCTCCACCTAGAAGATGTGTAGAGCTTCAGACATCCCCAGAAGTGTAGAAACCACAATTACAAAGGAGTTAAAAAGAACGTGTTGAACTAAAAAATGTCAAGAGGAGCCAGTTAGAATAGGTGGGTGGCCACTAGAAGAATCTAATATCAGTAAGGGTGTCAAGCAGCTAGACCTGCCGATGACAACACATCTGTAGCCCTACACCATCAGCTAGGTTCACCAAGGAAGAGACATCTATGTCATCCAACAGTGTTGTCTGCCCTACGGAATCAAGTATTTCAAAGATGAGGTATTGTGTGATATTGCTCCCCTTGAAGTTTGTGATGTTCTTTTAGGACAACCATATTTGTGGAAGTGTCATGCTATGTATGATTATATACCCTGCAATGTTATTATTAATTTAGGTAGACAATTGTACAAGATACCA
Source organism: Picea mariana (assembly GCA_032191745.1). NCBI lineage: Eukaryota > Viridiplantae > Streptophyta > Pinopsida > Pinales > Pinaceae > Picea > Picea mariana. The sequence goes on from JASDQU010101639.1 coordinate 384,402, forward strand.
TAGGTAGCGCCACCTACCGCTATTTATTTAATCTCTGCTAAGAAATGTAGTAAGGTCATTTCACATACCGGGAACTTCGTCTTCTTTGTGATCTATGCTCATAGTAAGCAAAAGGTATCTGCCACATGCATGGCCTCTACATAGAGCCTCTCTTTGAAACAAAATCAAGTGGATGGGATCGTGGAAGAGTACAAATACATCTTCTCCTCACCCATCAGGGTACTAATGCACTGCCAATTCAAGCATCCAATTGATCTAACACTCAGTGCACCTATACCTAATGGACTAGTCTATCATCTCTCACTGATGGAAAATGACGAAATCAAGCATCAGATCCAAGATCTTCTTCAAAAGGAGAACATCATACCTAGATCCTCCCCTTGTGGAAGCCCTATTGTACTGGTGTAGAAGAAGGAAGGAACTTGGTGACTCTGCATTTATTACAGAGCATTAAAAAAATTCATAGTTAGGAACCGGTACCCAATTCCCAGAATTGATGACCTTCTTGACCAACTCAAGGGGGGGAATTTATTCAACAATATTGACCTAAATTTTGTCTACCACCAAGTTCCCATTGAACCAAATGATGTATGGAAGAAAAATTTCAAATCTAAAGAAGGTCTCTTCGAATGGTTGGTCATTGTTGGGCCCTTCGTTTTTGGATAAGGAATTGAACAATTTTTTACTGAGAACGAGTTGTGCAAGATTCATCAGAGGCCTAGAGAAAGAGCAATAGAAAGCAGTTGCCAAAGTCAGTGCAACACCAGCTAAGCAACAAACGGTTGCAACAGCACAAGAAAGCATGCAAGCCAAGAAGGAAGACACAACCCAGCTTATATATAGGGATGAACATAATTGTAAAAGGGTTAGTCAGGTTGTTGTGTGGTTGATTGATTTAGTCATTCTTGTTGTTGTTACCCAGTCATATCAGTTGTTGATTGTTGTAATTTGATTCAAGTCAAGTCTTGAGTCTATAATGAATGGGATCTATAATTTTTGAGAATTGGAGATCTGCGACATGAGTCCAGAGCCAAGAGTCTGTACATCGCACTACTATGTAATTCTGAGTCTATAATAAGAGAAGAATTCTGAAGATAATATGAAGAAGGACCTAAATTTTCAAATATGATGTGTCTATGTGTGTTTACTTATGCATTATAGTATTTCCTTATGGATTATCAGTTCTATTTGATGGTTCTACGTTTAAATTCTTGCTAGCAACATAAGTAGGTTCGATTCTTGCACATGTATGTTTTAGATCTGTTCATGTCTCTTGCGTAAGCTCGAGAATGAGTCCTGGAGGCTCTATGAATCCTCTTAAGTCTTTTCCTTACCCTTCCCTATTTATCTGTCTCAACAATGCTTCGGGTGAGACTTCTTCTCTTTGGAGGAGATGAAAATGCCAACGCTCTAGACTACATAGTACCTTTTGTTGGTAACCTGAGAAGGACCCTGGTCTGATCAAACTCACGCCAACAAAATGGTTTCATTGTTGGGACCTGTGATAAAAGGGAACCTGTAGGGAGGATGCTTCCACCGATCCATAGATCCGGTATTGATCAATGGTGGGAAAGGAACTGTGACGCCTTCATATGGAAAGAAGAGAAACTGAGGAGAAAATCAATGTAAAACACTCGTGAAGAAATCTTTACTTGGAAAGATCGAGCGACCAGTACGATATTTTCTGGGTTAAACTCTCGGAAAAATTTTTCTACTTGATAAAGAGGCTCCAAGAAGCTCCAGAGTTCCAAGGGCAAGTTAAGAGGATCTGCGTGTGGGATACCGAGAAGCTAGCAACACTTCAGAGGTTGGATTGTCTATTTGCGTGAGCTGTGGATTTCTGGGTTATTACCACACTAGAGGGATACATAATCGAATTTGTAGTTGAGAACCACCAGTCTTTCTTGCGGGCAGAGTCATTTTTCAAGAAAGATGCAAGAGGAAGGCTATTGAGAGAAATCCCCCTGTGGATTAAGGTTTTCTTGATGGAGGAAGGGATGCTGATGATTTCCCTAACTGTGATGGCAGTGTAAACACCCTCTCTTGGGGTAGGGTGAGATGAGGTTAGAGTCATGGCATGAGAGATGGGAAGGATTCTTTGACAAATGGGGGGGAAACAACAAGAAATGGACTCAAGATAGGAGCGAGCCTTGAAGAGATCCGCCACAGTTGATAAGTGGTGGCATGACAATATCAAGAAAGAAACAAGATAGTACGAGAAGTTGAGGAAAGAAGGCAGATCGAGAGAAGTAGAGGAAAGACAGATGGAAGAACTGTAGAATATGAGAATACAGGAACAACTGGCTAGTCAAATATTAAACGAGAGAGAAGTGTAGAGAGAAAGAATTCCCCATGAGGTGGGACAAGAAGGAAAAGCTACTGACGTAAAAGAGGAAGAAGTCGGTGTGAATCTTAGAGAAGAAAGAGAAGATTCAGCCTCGATAATAGGAGAGATCGGGAATCCGGCCGAGGAGATCGTTCTAGTGGAAGCAAATGAGACCCCCCCAGATCAAAGAAAACAACCATGAAGCTAGTGGCGCCAGCCCTAAATCACCCATACCCCAAGTGTATTCTATACAAGCATTAAGTCCGATACTACCTTCTCATGCTAATTCTGATCCAGTAGAATTAATTAGTCACTCACAACCAAGAAGTGTGAGTACAGGGAGGATATTGGGATCCCCTAGTAGATCGCAAGAAGTACCGTTAGGATTAATATTGATAGGAAAAACAATATCATCAATGGCCAGCCATGCGGGAGGTTCGATTGCTCGATACCCATAATTTTTGGGTAAGGGAGATGCAGACGTATAGCAACACTGGTTCCTCTGCGAAGCAATCTGGAGATCCAGAGGGACTCTAGAAGTGAATAAGTTGGTCGAGTTCTAGACTACCTTAAGAGGTCGTGCTCTCAAGTGGTACATGAAGATCATTGAGCTGGGAGTGCCAGGGACACAAGGTCAAGCGTTCACACTCAGTCAGGTACGGACAAGGTTCATAACAGATTTCAAACTACCCTAGTCAGAACAACAAGCTCTATCTAAGTTATGCAAGATCCAACAGCGGGAAGGTGAATCAGCTTGGGAATATGGCCAGAAGTTCAAATATGCCATAGGGATGTTGGCACATCCAATCCATTAAGAACATCAAAGGGAGTGGTACATTCAGGGGTTATTTCCTCTAACTCAGATTCCATTAACGCAACAACGGATAGCTACATTAAAAGATGCCTTGGAACAATCGATGAAGATTGAATCCATGGTGGGATACCCTGGGAACCTGAGAGTAACCAGACCCCCAGTAGATGCAAATATGGAGCAACTACAAGGGTATATATCGACACTCACAGAAAAGATTCAGGAGCTGACGATACCCAGACTAGGAGGGGAATGGGACCTCCTCAGAATCTTATGGTAGCCCCACCAGGACCCACCGGAGGAGTTGCACAAGTGTCGACGAACTTACCATTCCATAACCCCACCCCGTATCATTCTTTTCCAGGAGGCTAAGTAGCACCAACAACCGAGTATTGTGAAATCTGTCAAACCCATGGGCATGGGCCAAGACAGTTCCCCATCATGCATAAATATTCAACAGTACCAAACATAGTAAACTGTGAGTTCTCCGCATATACCATGCATACTACCAATCAATGTAGAGCGTCTGATGCACTTGCAGACAGTTTAGACCGACAAACATTCAGGGTGAATGAAAACCCTCAGGGACCAAGAAGAGGTGGAGCCGGAGGAGACTTCAGAGGAGGAAGAACTAGGGGAAGAGGACCAAGAAGATGTTATAACTGTGATGATCAAGGTCACTTGGCTAGAGATTGTCCTCATCCAAGGCAACCATGTTGCTCTCACTACAGAACCAATGAACATGCAACAAAATATTGCCCAGAATTAATTGCAAAGTGGGAAGACAGAGTACGACAAAGAGGAACTAACCTTATTAGTTCAGAAATCAAGAGGATATATAAGGGAGAATTTCCTAACCTTAATATCGTCACTCCAGGAGGAGCAAAGACAAGAGCTGATGTTGATACTCTACCTCAGATCTAAAGAGCAACACCTAAGGAATACAGGTATGACCCTCTAAAAAAAAAGTTGTTCTTTAAAGATGCCATAGAAGTATTTTAGAATATTCCTAGTCTTGAAATGCGATAGAATCCTCCCCAACCGACTGTTTACCCTAATATGACACAAATCCCCGCTTCACCCCCTGCACCCAGAAACCCTGTAGTCATACTAAGACAATCTGAGGAACCTCAAAACATAGTTGGCCTTTGGTTTCAATTATTCTCTAAGAGTCTGGGGAATGATCAACTAACAGAAAAGTTGCGCAATGCGCTATACCAAGTTTTAGGGAACGAAGAACCCCTAGAAGCAAGGATAAGGGCCAATATTCCTAAGAAAAATACTCAGAGAGTGAAGCGAAGAAAAGTACGAACTGGAAAGGACTTCAGATTAATAGCCCAGTTAGATGAATTTGAAATTAAGGACGTCATGTTGGACCTAGGGTCAGATGTGAACATTCTGCCTAAGAAGACCTGGGAAGCCTTAGGAAAACTGAGGTTGACATATTCCCCAATTTAGTTAAGAATGGCAAACCAATATTGTATCTTCCCCGTAGGAATACTGGAGAAAATGGAAATAGAAGTAGCAGGAGTAAAAACAATGGCTGACTTTGAAGTCATTGAGATCATGTGTAACACGCTATTTCCCCCAATTTGTAAAAATAACTGGACTGGCTAGAACTGTGGCAAACTCATGAATGTGAATATGTGATGTGAATGGACCTTATGGAAAAGGTCAATGAATGTGAATAAAAATATGAAATTTTATTGCAGGACTGTTGAGAGGGGATGTGAAGAAAAAGAGACCATGATGGTGATGGAAGGCACCTGGAAAGGTGGCGTTAACTTCCACCAAGAATTAATACCGTATTTGGACTTCACTGGCCCAGAGAACCAAAAGCGGCTCGCTGGCCCCGAATTAAATGTCTTGTAGGGTGGCAGGTTGATGGCTCCTCAGGAATTAAATAGGGATGGGGAGTTGAACCGTCCATCCGTAGAGCCATCATGACTGACCAGTGCGAGGGAAATCATGCCACACACAATCTCGCAAGAGGATAAGACATGGGGTAGAAGCGATTGGGGGTAGATGCGAGGGGAAGAAGAAAAATATGGCAATATGCAGAGTGAGTGATAGTAGAGAGGAAGGGGAGTAACCTTCTTTTATGGTCACTGGTAGACAAAGACGCAATCTCATAGCATCGTGGTCTCATCTTGGGGGTGGCTAGTGGTAAATCCGCTAGGAGTCACTGAGCCTACGGTTGGGTGGAAATGAGCACCCCTCTCAGCAGTTGCTTAAACCCTAGTGTTATTTCTAATAAGTGTTTTGCCTCTGGCATCTTGAAATATATATGTTTATTCTGATAATTATGGCCATAAGCTATGAAACTGTGAATGATTTCATTGTAAGAATGTCTGTATGATGTTTTGATCAATACTGGTAGATGCATGTTTATAATGGAAAGACTACATATGGCTTATGTCTTCATAAATCACTATTTATATGCTTACCGACCTAATTCATACCGCGTGTCTAATTTGTGGGAGAAAGGTACCCTTATATACCTCAGATAGTACCCTGAGTGAATCTCCCCATAGAGATACCCTCCTTGAAAAGCCCATCAAGAACTGGGAAAGTGATTGTGAAGGTGTAAGCCCTTAGTAACCCTACACGAGGAGGAACGATCCTCTTAAAAACCCGAGATGGCAGTATAAAGATGAAGTATTGAATCAACGAACGATATCCCATTGGGAGATCTGTGGTCACTTACAACCGTCAGATCAGAGGAAGAAGATGGAGCGTTAAATGCCTTAACCCTGATAGGTATTAATCGATGGGTGAAATTCCATTGGGAAACCTGTGGTCATGCATGACCATTGTATTGGTAGGAGTAAGTAGGGTGTTAAATGCCTTACCCCTTTGTTTTCTGTGTCTTCGTGGGTAGCGAAGAAATCAAATCGTAGATCTCCAGGGTCCATGGGAGTATCTGGACCGTTGATTTTTCTACGACCAGGGAGTCATGGAAGAATGCACAGGTAGGAACCAATCTGAGCCGTCAGATCTCGGCTGAAAAACCCGATAGATGTTGGATCGGTCAGGAGTTACCCGGGGATTAAGACCCTAATGTATAGGGGTGAAAACCCCAGGATAGATCTGAGTCGTCTGATTGACGGAGGCCATGTGTCATGAGATTACCAGTTTCGGGGAATCGGGAATCCTAATGATGAGAGTTCAGGATTTTCCATGGTGAAAACCCCGGGATAGATCTGAGCCATCTGATTGACAGAGGCCACGTGTCATGAGATTACCCGTTTCGGGGAATCGGGAATCGCGGAATCGAGAATCCTGATGAAGAGAGTTCAGGATTTTCCATGGTGAAAACCCCAGGATAGATCTGAACCGTCTGATTGATGGAGGCCACATGTCATGAGATTACCCGTTTCGGGGAATTGGGAATCGCGGAATCAGAAATCCTGATGACAAGAGTTTGGGATTTTCTATGGCGAAAACCCCAGGATAGATCTGAACCGTCCGATTGACGGAGGCCACGTGTCATGAGATTACCCATTTCGGGGAATCGGGAATCGCGAATTCGGGAGTTCCGTGATCGAGAGTTTGGACTCTCTTGATGATAAACCCCGATGAACGGACGGGATTCTTTCGGAGGATCTCAGGGTCTATAACGACTGTTAGATATGAGGAAGAGATGTGGGCTTTAAGCCGACGCGCGAATGCACATTACGGTAAGTAACGAGCAGATCTAGACGGCCAGAGTCCACTTGTNGGGGGGGGGGGGGTCCAGAATCGGATGTGCAACTCTCGAACGGTTGAGATTAATTCACCTTGATCAACGGTGCTCAGGTGAATTCCGGACCCCCCTTGCCATTCTGCCTTTAATGGGGTGGGGGGTCTGAAATAGTGTGACGTGTGAAGTGGGGCCTCCTCCTATCCTGTCGACTACTGTGTCGCACTCCCCCACCTTTTTGCCACCTATATTCCACTTAACCATGCGACGGGGCATGTCCACATTGGTTGTTCTCTAGCCCTGTTGGGATTCGTCCCTATTGGCCGGACGCTAGTCCTGTCGGGGTTCGGCGGTTGCAGAGTCAAACTATTCAACACCCCCGTAGCGCTAAGGCACGAAATACAAAGAGGCACCGCGATTATTAAAACTATGACCACGACCCGCGACCACATGGGAATGGGGAGAGAGAAAGAGCTAGCTTGCGCTAGGCCTTCGTAGGTAATTCAGGAGCTCTAATTAAGAATAAGACTAGAAAAATTTGATTGAGGTACTGGGTATGTGACAAAGTGGTATTAGAGCATGGTTACAACACTTGGCCTACTTGGGCTCAGGCACGAGCTGCGTAAGGAGACATTGTCATCTGTGTTTTCTCCTTAAGAAGAAGGATTGCAGGATGAAACTGTAATCTGGGACATGAACTTCGTTGTCCTATTTTAGTGTTACGATGGCTACCTACTAAAGCAGGTAGAGTCTCTTGCAATTGAGATCGCTGATAGATAAGGATTAAGACCCAAATGAAAAAACCCTGTTATATGGGTATACATATGAAAATATGAATTTATGCACAGGTTATAAAAATGTATCTAACTCTTGACTAACAACTAGCGTTTGTCTTTCTGCCAAGCGGACGATCAGTCGCAGAAATTTACAGACGTAGGAAATGGTAACTCACCAAGAGATGGGAGAAGGCTCCCACAATAGAGACGAAGAGTTTGACGAAAGAAGAGCAATAGGAACCCCTCCATATCTCACCGAGACTGTGAGGAGTCTCATGGTTGAATTGCAAAGTTGCAAGGCCGACAATGAAAGGATGATGAAAGAACAAGAAAAGCAAACTGAAATTAATGCAGTTTTACTGCATGGCTTATCCAACCTACAGCGACAAATGCAGCATGAACCTGAGATGCAAAAACATGGTTGTATCAGTGGCCATACTAAGAGAAGCACCTCAAGAAAGGTACACCCCAGAGGTAAAGGACCAGTGCTAGACGATTCCACAGAGAAGGAAGCTGGCGATTTAGAAGGCTCTTCCAGCAGCAGGACGAGTTCCTATTCTCGAAGAAAACAGAAGAAGCAAAAAACTTCCAAGGGTCATAAATTTGAGGAATTTAGAAAGGCCAAACCTCCCTCCTTCGACGGTGAGATAAAGAAGGGAGAGGAAGTTGAGGCATGGCTACTTGGACTGAAGAAATATTTCAGAGTCCATGATTTTTCAGAGAATTTGAAGGCCCGAGTGGCCACTTTCAATCTGAACGAAAAGGCTTCCATCTGGTGGGAAGACCTTAAGAATATAAAAGGGGTCTGTGAGGAGGACCTGTCTTGGAAACAGTTTGAAAAGTACTTCCGGAAGAAGTATTTGTCGGAAAGATATTTTGACAAGAAGGCTAAAGAGTTTTATGAACTCAAACTGGGGCAACTCACTATAGAGGAATATGTCAATAAATTCTTCGACTTATTGAGATATGTACCCTACATCAAAGTAGAGAAGGTGAAGGCGCAACGCTTCATCAGTGGGCTACCCAAGGAATATCGGAACCGAATCGAATTCGACGAGCCAAAGACCTTAGAAGACACTATTCGAAAAGCAACATATTGTCATGAACAATATGGACATCGGGCAGAGTCTCGTGGAGACTAGAAATAGAAGAGTGGTTCGAGATTTCAGAAAAAGGGGATCAAATCTTCAGGATTTAAGAACTACAAGAAGAACCCCAGAATGAACTTTCTAGCCCAGAGTGTGCTCCAGCAAAACTTTCCCTCGGAGGATGGAAGTAAAACTTCTGGACCTATACCAGTAAAGACTAATAACCCAAAGAAAGAACCTTTGAAATGATGGGGTTGCGGAGAAGAGCATCTCCTGAGAGACTGTCCACACCGACAACAGAATAGTCAAAAATTTTATAACATTCAGGAAGCTCCCACAGTCAATGATGTGGCAAGGAGTGTGCCGCAGATTTATGCAGCATTGGATAATAACCAAGCTGACCACCAAGCTTCAGTGGTGGAAATAGAAGGTATGATTTTCAACCATCTGGTGTTTGTTTTGATTGACCCTGGTTCAAATTTTAGTTATATAGCCTCTAAGACTGTGGATAAGTGTAAGCTACAGGAAAAAAAAAAAAACCAAGCCATGGTTGGTACAGTTAGCCACTGGCACTAAAAGAAGGGCAGCAGAGGTCATACCATCCTGCCAGTTAATGTTGGGTGAATTCTCCACCCAAGAAACCCTTAACGTATTACCCCTGGGTTCATACGATCTGTTGATTGGTATGGACTGGCTGGCCGCCCATAAAGCCAAATTGGACTGTTACCATAAAACCTTAGAATGTGTGAGAAAAGAAGGAAAAATGATAACCCTCCAAGGGATCCAAAAATCGGTCTCGGTGAGGCAAATATCAGCCCTACAAATGAGAAAGTATTGTCGAAAGGGATGTCCCCTATATGTAATACAGGTGTTGAAAACAATCGAAGGTGATAAACCAAGCCCTGATGATCATCCTATCCTAAGAGAATACAGAGATGTGTTTTCGAAAGAGGTATTGTGTCTACCTTCGAGAAGAGACATTGACTTCTCGATAGAGCTCGCACCAGGAGCGGAGCCGGTGTCTAGGACGTCCTATCGGATGAGCACACCTGAGTTAGTGGAAATCAAATTACAATTGAAAGAAATGATGGATAAGGGTTATATTCGACCCAACGTGTCCCCATGGGGAGCACTAGTTCTATTTGTGAAAAAGAAGGATGGCACCCTTAGACTGTGCATAGATTATAGACAACTTAATAAAGTAACCATAAAGAACAAGTACCCCTTGCCCAGGATCGATGATCTATTCGATTAGTTGGGAGGTGCATCTATTTTCTCAAATATTGACTTGAGGTTGGGATACCATCAAGTCCGAATCAAGGGTGAAGACATCCATAAAACCTCTTTCCGGACACGGTATGGTCACTATGAGTTTGTGGTAGTGCCATTTGGGTTAATCAATGCCCTTGCCACTTTCATGTGCTTAATGAACAATGTACTCAGTAAATTTTCAGATAGATTTGTACTAGTTTTTATTGATGACATATTAATCTACTCTAAGAATAGAGAAGAACATGAAGAGCATCTTAGACTTGTGCTGCAAGTGCTAAGAGAGCATTAGCTCTATGATAAATTCAACAAATGTGACTTCTTTAAGAAGAAAATACATTACTTGGGACATGTTCTGTCGGAGGAAGGGGTAGAAGTAGATCCTGACAAGATCAGGTCTATCATGGAATGGCCTACCCCAAAGGATGTTTCAGACATCAGATCCTTTATGGGATTGGCAGGATACTATAGGAGATTTATAAAAGGATTCTCCAAGATTGGTTGTCCAATCACTGCCCTCTAGAAGAAGGGGACAAAATTCCTGTGGACACCACAATGTGAAGAAAGATTTCAAACCTTGAAACATCTACTAACCCATGCAGCCATGTTGAAAATCATTGACCCAGAAGTTGACTTCCTTGTGTGCACAGATGCCTATAAGGAAGGGCTCGGAGGTGTCCTTATGTAGGAAGGAAGTGTGATCTACTATGAATCCCGAAAATTGAATGAACATGAAGTCAACTATGTGACTCATGATCTAGAACTGGCTGCCATAGTGCATGCCTTAAAAATTTGGAGGCATTACCTCCTGGGAAGGAAATTTGTACTTATGACAGATCACTGTGGATTGCGGTATTTGTTTGATCAACCAAAGCTCAATGCTAGACAAGCTATATGGATGGCCCTCCTTAGCGAATTTGATTTTGAAATCAAAAACATTAAAAGTAAAGAGAATAGGGTGGCCGATGCCCTTAGCAGAACCATGAAATCAATTCACCTGGCAGCGGTGAGTACCTGCGAGACAGATGTCAAGAATAGAGTCAGAAATGCACAAGAAATAGATTCCTTCATTCAGACGGTGACCCTGTACCTATAGCAAAAACCCTCTGGAGTAAAATATTAAGGCTACCAGATGATCGAAGGAGGTCTACTCACTTACAGAGATAGACTGTACATTCCAAATTGTGATGACTTGAAGAGGTTCATTATGGATGAACTACATAAAAGACCATACACTGGTCACCCAGGATACCAGAAAATGATCACTGCCACCCGGAAACAATTTTATTGGCCTGGATTGAAGAAGGACATAGCCAAATATTTGGCCCAATGCATAGAGTGCCAATAGGTTAAAGTAGAACATCGACACCCAACATGACTACTACACCCTTTACCCATCCCAGAATGGAAATGGGAAACCATCTCCATGGATTTTATCACCAGATTGCCAACTTCAACCAAACATAATGACGCCATTATGGTAGTGGTGGATAAACTGAGCAAGTCTGCTCATTTCTTCCCTGTCAAATCAACCTGCAAGGTGATAGATATCACCCAGATATTCATGAAAGAGGTATTCAGACTGCATGGTATGCCGAAAGAGATAGTGTCTAACAGAGACACAAAATTTACTTCCAATTTTTGGAAATCACTGATGGATGGTTTGGAGACCAAATTTTTGTTCAGCACCGCCTATCACCCTCAAACCGATGGACAGACAGAAAGAGTGAATCAGATATTAGAGGATATGTTAAGAATGCATGTAATGCATCAACCCAGAAAATGGGAAGACTACCTGCCATTGGTAGAATTTGCCTACAACAACGGCTACCAAGCATCCTTAAAGATGAGTCCCTTCGAGGTCCTCTATGGTAGGCCGTGTAATACTCCAGTCAGCTGGAGTAATCCTATAAATAGGATTTCTTTTGGACCCGACATGTTGAAAGAAATGGAACAGCAAGTGACCCAGATAAAACAAAATCTGAAGGTCACTCAGAACCGACAGAAAAGTTATGCTGATCAAAAGAGAACTCCAAGAGAGTTAAAAATGGGAGACCATGTATATCTTAGAATTAATCCCAGAAGGAGTTCCCTGAAAATGGGAGCTTGTGCCAAGTTGGCACCCTGGTATTATGGACCCTTTGAGGTTCTAGAAAGAGTGGGACCTGTGGCCTATTGACTAGCACTTCCTCCCACAGTAAAAGCACATAATGTTTTCCATGTTTCATTATTGAAGAAATATGTACATGATGCTAATCATATAATTGACTGGTCTGTGATCCAGGTGGAACTGGAGGGATAATTTCTACCAGAACCCCAATGCATATTGAACAGAAAGGAAACCCCACTCTGGAACCGAACCATTGCACAGGTAAAGGTGCAGTGGATACATTTTGGCCCAAATGAGGCTACATGGGAAATGGAGGATGCCATGAGACAGGCATATCCGATTTTGTTTACTTCTGTACATACAATTCATGTTAAAAGATAAGAACATCGAGGATGATGTTCCTTTAAGGGGGAGGGAATTGTAACACCCTGTTTCCCCCAGTTTGTAAAAATAACTGGACTGGCCAGAACTGTGGCAAACTCATGAATGTGAATATGTGATGTGAATTGACCTTATGGAAAAGGTCAATGAATGTGAATAACATTATGAAATTTTATTGCAGGACCGCTGAGAGGGGATGTGCAAAAAAAGAGACCACGATGGCGGTGGAAGGCACCTGGAAAGGTGGCGCTAACTTCCACCAAGAATTAATACCGTATTTGGACTTCACTGGCCCGGAGAACCAAAAGCGGCTCGCTGGCCTCTAATTAAATGTCTCCCAGGCTGGCAGGTTGATGGCTCCTCAGGAATTAATGAGGGATGGGGAGGTGAACCACCCATCCGTAGAGCCATCATGACTGACCAGTGCGAGGGAAATCGTGCCACACGCAACCTCGCAAGAGGATAAGGCATGGGGTAGAAGCAATTGGGGGTAGACATGAGAGGAAGAAGAAAAATCTGCCAATATGCACAGTGAGTGATAGCAGAGAGGAAGGGGAGTAACCTTCTCTTCTGGTCACTGGCAGATAGAGACGCAGTCTCACAGCATCGTGGTCTTATCTCGGGGGTGGCTAGTGGTAAATCCGTTGGGAGTCACTAAGCCTATGGTTGGGTGGAAACGAGCACCCCTCTCAGTATTTTCTTAACCCCTGGTGTTATTTCTGATAAGTGTTTTGCCTCTGGAATATTGAAATATATATGTTTATTCTGATAATTATGCCCATAAGCTGTGAAACTGTGAATGATTTCATTGTAAGAATGTATGTATGATGTTTTGATCAATATTGGTAGATGCATGTTTATAATGGAAAGACTACATATGGCTTATGTATTCATAAATCGCTATTTATATGCTTACCGACCTAATTCAGACCACATGTCTGATTCATGGGAGAAAGGTACCCTTATATACCTCAGATAGTACCCTGAGTGAATCTCCCCATAGAGATACCCTCCTTGAAAAGCCCATCAAGAACCGGGAAAGTGATTGTGAAGGCATAAGGCCTTAGTAACCCTGCACGAGGAGGAACGATCCTCTTAAAAACCCTAGATGGCAGTATAAGGATGAAGTATCAAATCGACGAACGAGATCCCGTCGGGAGATTTGTGGTCACTCAGGACCGTCAGATCGGAGGAAGAAGATGGAGTGTTAAATGCCTTAACCCTGATAGGTATTAATCGACGGGCGAAATTCCATCGGGAAACCTATGGTCATGCATGACCATTGGATTGGTAGGAGTAAGTAGGGTGTTAAATGCCTTACCCCTTTGTTTTCTGTGTCTTCGTGGGTAGCGAAGAAATTGGACCATAGAAGTTGAGGAAAGAAGGCGGATTGAGAGAAGTAGAGGAAAGACAGATGGAAGAACTGCAGAATATGAGAATATAGGAACAACTGGCTAGTCAAATATTAAACGAGAGAGAATTGTAGAGAGAAAGAAGTCCCCATGAGGTGGGACAAGAAGGAGAAGCTACAGACGTAGAAGAAGAAGAAGTCAGTGTGAATCTTAGAGAAGAAAGAGAAGATTCAGCCTCGATAATAGGAGAGATCGGGAATCCGGCCGAGGAGATCATCCCAATGGAAGCAAATGAGACCCCCCAGATCAAAGAAAACCACCATGAAGCCAGTGGTGCTAGCCCTGAATCACCCTTACCCCAAGTGTCTTCTGTACAAGCAGTAAGCCTGATACTACCTTCTCATGCTAATTCTGATCCAGTAGAATTAATTAGTCAGTCACAACCAAGAAGTGTGAGTACAGGGAGGATATTGGGATCCACTGGTAGATTTCAAGAAGTACCGTTAGGATTCATATTGATAGGAACAACAATATCATCAATGGCCAGCCATGTGGGAGGTTTGATTGCTCGATACCCATAATTTTTGGGTAAGGGAGATGAAGACATATAGCAACACTAGTTCCTGTGCGAAGCAATTTGGAGATCCAGAGGGACTCTTGTAGTGAATAAGTTGGTCAAGTTCTAGACTACCTTGAGAGGTCACGCTCTCAAGTGGTAGATGAAGATCATTGAGCTGGGAGTGCCAGGGACGCAAACTCAAGCGTTCACACTTGGTCAGGTACGGACAAGGTTCATAATAGATTTCAAACTACCCTAGTCAGAACAACAAGCTCTATCTAAGTTCTGCAAGATCCAACAATGGGAAGGTGAATCAGCTTGGGAATATGGCCAGAAGTTCAAATATGCCATAGGGATGTTGGCACATCCAATCCATTAAGAACATCAAAGGGAGTGGTACATTCAGGGGTTATTTCCTATGACTCAGATTCCACTAACGCAACAACAAATAGCTACATTAAAAGATTCGTTGGAACAATCGATGAAGATTGAATCCATGGTGGGATACCCTGGGAACTTGAGAGTAACCAGACCCCCAGTAGATGAAAATATGGAGCAACTATAAGGGTATATATCGACACTCACAGAAAATATTCAGGAGATGACGATACCCAGACCAGGAGGGGAATGGGACCTCCTCAGAATCTTATGTTAGCCCCACCAGGACCCACGGGAGGAGTTGCGCAAGTGTCGACGAACTTACCATTCCATAACACCACCCCGTATCATTCTTTTCCAGGAGGCCAAGTAGCACCAACAACCAAGTATTGTGAAATCTGTCGAACCCATGGGCATGGGCCAAGAAAGTGCCCCATCATGCATAAATATTCGACAGTACCAAACATAGTACACTGTGAGTTCTCCGCATTTACCATGCATACTACCAATCAATGTAGAGCATCTGATGCACTTGCAGACAGTTTAGACCGATAAACATTCAGGGTGAATGAAAACCCTCAGGGACCAAGAAGAGGTGGAGACAGAGGAGACTTCAGAGGAGGAAGAACTAGGGGAAGAGGACCAAGAAGATGTTATAACTGTGATGATCAAGGTCACTTGGCTAGAGATTATCCTCATCCAAGGTAGCCATGGTGCTCTCACTGTAGAACCAACGAACACGCAACAAAATATTGCCCAGAATTAATTGCAAAGTGGGAAGACAGAGTACGATAAAGAGGAACTAACCTTATTAGTTCAGAAATCAAGAGGATATATAAGGGAGAATTTCCTAACCTTAATATCGTCACTCCAGGAGGAGCGAAGACAGGAGCTGATGTTGATACTCTACCTCAGATCCAAAGAGAAACACCGAAGGAATACAGGTATGACCCTCTAAAACAAAATTTGTTCTTTAAAGATGCAATAGAAGTATTTTAGAATATTCCTAGTCCTGAAATGTGATAGAATCCTCCCCAACTGACTGTTTACCCTAATATTACACAAGTCCCTGCTTCACCCCCTGCACCCAAAAACCCTGTAGTCATACCAAGACAACCTAAGGAACCTCAAAACATAGTTGGCCTTTGGTTTCAATTATTCTCTAAGATTCTGGGGAATGATCAACTAAAAGAAAAGTTGTGCAATGCGCTATACCAAGTTTTAGGGAACGAATAACCCCTAGAAGCAAGGATAAGGGCCAATATTCCTGAGAAAAATACTCAGAGAGTGCAGCGAAGAAAAGTACGAACTGGCAAGGAATTCAGATTAATATCCTAGTTAGATGAATTTGAAATTAAGGACGTCATGTTGGACCTAGGGTTAGCTGTGAACATTCTGCCTAAGAAGACCTGGGAAGCCTTAGGAAAATTGAGGTTGACATATTCCCCAATTTAGTTAAGAATGGAAAACCAATATTGTATCTTCCCCATAGGAAGACTGGAGAACATGGAAATAGAAGTAGAAAGAGTAAAAACAATGGTTGACTTTGAAGTCATTGAGATCAGGTGTAACACCCTGTTTCCCCCATTTTGTAAAAATAACTGGACTGGCTAGAACTGTGGAAAACTCATGAATGTGAATATGTGATGTGAATGGACCTTATGGAAAAGGTCAATGAATGTGAATAACATTATGAAATTTTATTGCAGGACTGCTGAGAGGGGATGTGCAGAAAAAGAGACCACGATGGCGATGGAAGGCACCTGGAAAGGTGGCGTTAACTTCCACCAAGAATTAATACCGTATTTGGACTTCACTGGCCCGAAGAACCAAAAGCGGCTTGCTGGCCCTGAATTAAATGTCTCGTAGGCTAGTAGGTTGATGGCTCCTTAGGAATTAATGAGGGATGGGGAGGTGAACCGCCCATCCTTAGAGCCATCATGACTAACCAGTATGAGGGAAATCGCGCCACACACAACCTCATAAGAGGATAAGGCGTGGGGTAGAAGCGATTGTGGGCAGACGCAAGGGGAAGAAGAAAAATCGTGCAATATGCAGAGTGAGTGATAGTAAAGAGGAATGGGAGTAAGCTTCACTTCTGGTCACTGGCAGACAGAGACGCAGTCTCACAACATCGTGGTCTCAGCTCGGGGGTGGCTAGTGGTAAATCCACCTGGAGTCACTGAGCCTACGGTTGGGTGGAAACGAGCACCCCTCTCAGCAGTTGCTTAACCCCTGGTGTTATTTCTGATAAGTGCTTTTCCTCTGGCATCTTGAAATATATATGTTTTTTCTGATAATTATGCCCATAAGCTATGAAACTGTGAATGATTTCATTGTAAGAATGTCTGTATGATGTTTTGATCAATATTGGTAGATGCATGTTTATAATGGAAAGACTACGTATGGCTTATGTCTTCATAAATCACTATTTATATGCTTACCGATCTAATTCAGACTGCGTGTCTGATTCGTGGGAGAAAGGTACCTTTAGATACCTCAGATAGTACCCTGAGTGAATCTCCCCATAGAGATACCCTCCTTGAAAAGCCCATCAAGAACCGGGAAAGCGATTGTGAAGGCGTAAGGCCTTAGTAACCCTGCACAAGGAGGAACGATCCTCTTAAAAACCCGAGATGGCAGTATAAGGATGAAGTATCAAATCAACGAATGAGATCCCGTCGGGAGATCTGTGGTCACTCATGACCATCAGATCGGAGGAAGAAGATGGAGTGTTAAATGCCTTAACCCTAATAGGTATTAATCGACGGGCGAAATTCCATCGAGAAACCTGTGGTCACGCATGACCGTCAGATTGGTAGGAGTAAGTAGGGTGTTAAATGACTTACCCCTTTGTTTTCTGTGTCTTCGTGGGTAGCGAAGAAATCAGACCGTAGATCTCCAAGGTCTATGGGAGTATCTAGACTGTTGATTTTTCTACGACCAAGGAGTCGTGGAAGAATACACAGGTAGGAGCCAATCTGAGTCATCAGATATCGGCTGAAAAGCCTGATAGCCATTGGATTGGTCAGGAGTTACCCAGATGGAGGCCACGTGTCATGATATTGCCCGTTTCGGGGAATCGGGAATCGCAGAATCGGAAATCCTGATGATGAGAGTTTGAGATTTTCCATGGTGAAAACCCCAGGATAGATCTGAGCCGTATGATTGACGGAGGCCACGTGTCATGAGATTACCCATTTCGGGGAATCGGGAATCGCGGAATCGGGAATCCTGATTAAGCAGAAGACTAGAAAAATTTGATTGAGGTAGTGGGTATGTGACATCATGGGAGATAAGGACCCCTACCCTACACTACTTGTCATTGATTGGGCCTATGATAATTATGTAGTAATCGACTTAAAGAAAGACACCATGACCTTTGAGGCCTAGGGAATCAAGATAGTTCAACCTTTGGATCCATATGTAGGACCCAGGTATATAGAACCAACAGACAATAATATGGAGGGAGAAGATTTGGACCAGTTGTACACTGTAATAGTTGGGACAAGAAACGATTAAATAAACCCCATCGTCGATGGGTCAGTAAGTTGGAGAAGCATACAATTAGAAGATGAAGATTCAAAATTAGCTTTTGACAGTTGGCAACAAGGGTCGCACGAAATATTCTCAAGAAGATGCACAACTTTCAGAGTGACCAGATGGGTTGGGACCAAAGTTAGAGAACACCTAGTATACGATGGCACCTCATATCTCGACAGTGTTTTGCACAAGATGGAGGAATATGTAAGAGAAGATCAAAGAATCTTGGTACTAGATGTATCCTTTTAGAACAACCCCGCCATATGGTGGGATAATCATAAAGACGTACTCTGAACTTGGGATGAGGTGAAGCAATCTATCAAGTACATGTTCCAAAATAAGGAGTAGCTAGAATCAGAGATGCAAACAGATCTCCAAGTTGCGCAACTATTCAACGGAGAATGTGATCCTATAATACACATTGAACAGTGTGCGACACAGTGGCAGGAAGCAGGGATACCCTCTCACTTCTGGATTCAGGTATTTCCCCACTCTCTAGGTCAAATACCGAAATCTTGGTTTCAGGGATGATTTTAAGGATGGAAATTTATTTTAAAATGTAGAAACTTTGGCGAATATTACTAATCCTTCATATGTCAACTATAAATGTTTGGCGATATTTTTTTAAAATATTCAAATTTCTAAGTATTTTATATAGTTTTTATAAATTTTTGGCGATTTTTAAGGTAAGATAATTTTATCCTATAGAATTTGGGCGAGTCATTTTTAAAATAACGAATCTTGTTTTTGGAAAAACCATGGAAAATTAGCCCATGAGCGAAATTTAGCCCCTAAAATCATCCCTGCTTGGTTTATACATGAGGAAACCAAAAGACAAACCGACGACTGGCAAACACTGGCAACTCATTTTTGCAAAGACTTCTCATTCACAAGTAAGTACCTTGAGCTTAAAATAACCCTACCAAAGATTAAGGAATTTCTTTTTACATATAATGGTAATCATAAATCAAACTTAGTGGTATATTCCAAACATATCCAAGAACTTCAAACAAATCTCCACTTTCCATCAACTGAGAAGCCTATAGAATGCTATCAGATTAGAAAAGATTCAGAAAGCCTAGATGACTTAGAAGAACTAAGAAACCTATCCGTCAAAGAGACAGAGGGGAGAATAGAAATCCAAAACTCCATACCTATCCAGACCTATAGTTCCTACAATCACCCATTAAAATTGCGCAAAATCAACATAGGGATTGCAGAGCAACCCAAGATAGCTATGGTGGGGGATTACTGGGATGAGAAAAATAGTCAAGAAATACAAAGTTTACTGCGGGAATATGAGGATTTGTTCCCAAAGGCTTTTTCTGAGTTAAAGGGAATTGAAGGAGTCATGGGAGAAATGAATATTGAGTTAAAACTAGGATCCAAGCCTGTCAAACATAGAACATACCGTCTTAACCCAAGAGTAAAAGATAAAATTAAGAAGGAGATAGATAAGATGTTGGAAGAAAGTCTCATTTTTACAGTAGAAGAAGCAGAGTGGGTCAGCCCGATAGTCATTCAAAGCAAGAAAGACACAGAGGATATTAGAGTCTATGTAGACTACAAAATTCTCAATTTTGTCTGTGTACATGACCCCTTCCCAACACCCTTTACAGACGAGGTGCTAGAACAAGTTGCGGGAAAGGAAGCATACTCATTCACAAATGGATTTTCAGGATACCATCAAGTCAATATCACTAAAGAGAACAAAAGAAAAACCACTTTCATAACATAATGGGGATATTTTGCATACAACGTGATGCCTTTTGGCTTAAAGAACGCCCTTGCAGTTTTTTCTAGGATTGTGATAGAATCTTTTAGAGAGTTCATTCAAAAATTTATAGAAGTCTATATGGATGATTGGACAATATATAGCCTTCTCAAGGAACATGTAGCACTACTAAGGCTAATGTTTGATATATGCGGAGAGTTGCAGATCTCATTGAATCTCAAAAAGTGTATCTTCTGTGTACCACATGGGAATGTTTTGGGCCATATAGTCTGCCGAGAAGGAGTATTGGTAGATCCATCCAAAGTTGCGGTCATTGTGAATATGCCACCACGCATGAGTGCTAAGCAGTTGCGCTCCACACTGGGACACACAGATTACTATATAAGGTTCATCCGAAGATATGCCAACATTATTGCACCTCTGGAAAACCTACTAAAAAATGCTAAAACGTTCCAATGGACTTCAGAATGTGATAAATCATTTGAGACACTTAAGGAAAAACTCATCACAACACCAATTCTGATATTCCCAAACTGGGAGAATGAATTTCACATCCATGTAGATGCTTCAGGAATTTCCTTAGGAGCCATCTTAATGCAACTTGCAGATGGAGCTATGGATCACCCTATCTATTTTGTGAGTTGAAAGTTGTCGCAAGTAGAACACAACTACACAACGACGAAAAGGGAGGGTTTGGCCATGATTTATGCTTTGCATAAATTTAGACATTATTTGTTAGGGTCTCATTTCAAATTCTTCACTGATCATTCTACATTGAAATATCTAGTTAACAAACCTGTTTTGGAAGGGAGAATTTGTAGATGGTTGCTGGTATTTCAAGAATTTTCCTTTGAACTTATCATCAAGCTAGGAAGATGCAAAGTAGGACCTGATCACCTGTCTGGGTTAGATTCAAGGGAAAGTGGTGGAGTGGTAGATGATCAGCTCCCAGATGTAGATTTGTTTAGGATTGAGTCCATACCGAAATACCTGGAGGACATAGAAATCTTTCTCAGTATAGGGGAATGTCCTAAAACCTATTCTGCAACCCAAAAACACCACATGTTTGTTAGATAAGAAGATTACCAGTTGATCACCGAACAATTGTATAAACTAGGACTATACAACATCCTCGGATGGTGTGTCCTAGATCATGAAAGGTAGGATATACTCTGGGAATTTCATAGTGGAGTTGAAGGAGGCCACGTAGGAGGAAAGAACACAACATAAAAACTTCTATAGGTAGGACTTTGGTGGGAAACACTCTTCAAGGATGCAAAAGTATATGCTAGATCATGTGATGTTTGCAATGCGTGGGAAATCTGTCATGTCGAGACGAGATACCACTACAACCAGTTAGAGCTCTACAAGCATTTGAGAAATGGGTAATTGAATTAATTAGACCAATCAACCCCACAGCCAAACATTCAAAGGCTAGGTACATCATTACCACAACTGAATACCTTACCCGTTGGGTGAAATAAGCAACTGTACAATACTGTTCGACAGTTACTGCTGCTAGGTTCATTTTTGAGAATATCATTACTTAATTCAGATGTCCCAGGAGCCTAACCAGTGATCAGGGAGCTCATTTCATTAGCAACACTATAGCAACACTTACAGTAGAATTTCTAATTCAACATCACAAGAGAAGTCTATACCCCCCACAGGCCAATTGAATAGTCGAAGTCTTCAACAAAATCCTGGAAAGGGGACTAACAAAGGTCTGTTGCAAAAATCGGGAGGATTGGGATGACTGACTTCCAGTTATACTATGGGCTTACAGAACAACCACAAAGAAACTCCACAGGTAAAACTGTTCCATTTGGTTTATGGGAGAGAGGCAGTGGTGCCTGCATATTTCATCACTCCAAGTTTTTATATTGCACAAGTCACATGCATGACAGAAGAGGAATCCATTGCGCAGAGACTTACAAAAATACAAGAACTTGAGGAGACCAGATTTCTAGCAAAATTTCATCAGTTGGTTGAAAAAGAAAGACAAAAATCTTAGCATGATAGGCACATTAATACCAAGGTATTAATGCAACAAGACAAGGTGCTACTCTATGATATCCGGTACTAGAAGCATCCTAGAAAGATGTGTATGCATTGGTTGGGACCATTCATGATTGCGGAGATCCGACCATCAAGAGCAGTTAGACTCGCGCAATTGGATGGTGTGTTGCGATCAGGATGGGTGAATGGTGCTCGCCTGAATCCCTACCTATCTCAAAACTGAGAAAGAGGGACTGTCACTTTAGTCCAAAAGAGTTTGTAAAATAGTTAGATTTGAGTTTTCTGAAATTTTTGTAAGTTCAATAATAAAGTCAATATGCGCAGTGTTGCACCATGACACATAGTTCATTTTCTAATTAAGTGTTGTTTGATGCAGAACTAATGACTCAGTAGTGCAGGATCCAAATCTTAATATAATCCATTAATGACAGTCATTAATATGATAGGGACAACCTCTGTGGTCGGAGAAAGGATGATTCTGAATATGATCTGAATCCGTATGCCACACGATCCTAGTCTAGCCACAACCTTTATTTCCATTTCGGTACCACATCTAAAGTTCGTTAAGCCATAAAGTCGCTTTATGAAAATATTCCATCAAAGTTCGCATCGGGATACCCAACCATCAAACGAAAAGGTCTAAAATCAGCCATGTCCCTATTCCACTCATGCAAATAAGTAAATGCCAGAATTGCCCAATAGGATTTACCCTCATAAATTGTCCTGTCAGAAAAATTATATCCCGTTGCATCCATACAGTCATGATGCACAACATTTATTGATAAAATTGTGAGCTAAGCCAAGTATAAGGCCCTAAGAACTCACCCGCAAATGCATCATTTCCAAAAGAAGCATAGCCATTTCTGAATTTAGTAGAGCGAAGCAGCTTGTACCATTGTGAAATCTGCAGTCCTTAGCTTGCTGCAGAAGTCTGAATGCTGAGAGCCATAGCAAGCAGAAGTGCCATGTCGAAAGAAGCGATACCAGATGAGTCCTGTGACCCTCGGGTCGAGGTCATGGGTGATCTCAAAGGGAACATTGAGCATTTTAAGTTCCTCGAACTTGACCTCACGGATTCAGTATTATTCCCACAAATGCACACAAATGTCTTTTGGGAGATGGCCCCGGATGGAATCAGAGGTATGCAATTTGTGCCGAAAGAAGACTTCATCAACTTATTCAATTCAACCATCATGAACCTAAGAGACCTACCATTCTTTGGTACCATGGGTGAGATTGTGCAGTGCACGGAATTTATGATAAGCAGGGTGCATGATAGAAGTCTATGGCTGGATAAGCGGTATCCAATCCATGTTGAAGACATCCAACAACTTATTGGACTATCCTCCCAAGGAGAGGATGTGTCGAAAGGATTCCAGGGTCTCAGTAAGCACGGGAAAAATAAAGGCGATCTTAGCCTATACGAGAAATTCAACACAAAGAGGGGAGGACACACAATAGTAATCGAACCAATACTACCCAAGACAATCCGGACTAGATGTTACATCATAGCCAACAAGGTTATGAGATCATACTACAAGGGAAAATGCACTTTAGATGCATTATCAGTAGATGAATTTTACGCCAATGGAGCAATGTTCAATTGGTATAGTTACTTTTTGGAGGAACTACTGGTAGCTTGCGAGGAAATGCAGTAGAGGGAGGAACCTTCACTTATGGATACCTACTTGTGGAATTTGCAATGTTCAAATGGAAGCCACCTATGGACAGACAACCGACAATAACAGATAAGGGCTGCATGGCGAAGATGTTCGAGCCATGGCAGTCCAGACTAGACTCAGAGAATACATCTTTCAACACCGCAACATTTTCTAAATGGTATAATGGTCTGATAGACACAATGCAGAGGTTGCATATCCTGCAAGAGCTCGTCAACTGCAATACGAGAAATATCTCCTTCATCAAGAACCGACACCATACATTTGTCTGGTCGAGACATGTTAGCAGGTAACATTTCAACACAAGGATGTTACCGTTCTATCTAGATGATTAGGCCTTTGACAAAGAAGTCATGTCATGGCCAGGAGTCAAACGCGATTCACGCAAGTCGAGATGCATTACATTTTTCCTGCCGAGCTTCTCAAGAAAAAAGATAAGGAAGCAGGAGAAGGACCAAGCTCAGACCTAGAGCCGAAGAATCCATGTGCTCTGATACAATTAGACTCCGAGGAGGAAGAAGAGATACAGTAGTTAGAGCGGAGGAAAAGACCAGCCCTCTGTCAGCTACCAGATGATGTCGTGTTTTCAGGTGCGGATGTTAACCAGATATTGGGTGTTGTGTTCAGTACCGAACCATTGGTGAAGAGGCCTAGAACGGGGGTCTCACTGAACAAACCCCTAAACCCCCAACCCCTTGCATCAACCACCCACCGCACCTGCACAATGATGAAAGACACCACTATCATTGATATTCAGGATGACCCAGAGCTTGAAACAATTCCATCCAAATTCGTCACTGAGAACCCTCCATCACCACCACCCCCCCAATCACCAAACCCCGCCACCACCAGTCCACATCAGACCACAACCCCAGAGCCAATGCAGCACGATAAACTAGATATAGTGGAGCGATGACTACTACAAATAACTTGAGAGTCACCCAAACCAACATCAGAAGTTTCTGGTCCAGTCCCCAAACCATCAGAGCCAAGCATGAAACTGAATGATTCGAATCTAGACACCCAAGAACAATAGCCTGAGTCTTTAGTGCAACAAATAGATGCCCAAACTAGAGAGGATTCGGAAGCCGAAAGAAACCCGCAAATCACCTCACCATCCAAGGGTGAGGGTGCCCAATAAATCAAGGTGCATGGAGCAGAAGCACCAAAAGAGACGGAGATACCAGATGCTCAGAACAAACCAGAATCAACAACCAGGCATGATACGACATCTGCACGAGCACAAATGGAGTGGATTCTCTAGAACCCTCAGTAATGCGCCGAATTGATGCAATGTTGCATAGCTAGAACATAGGTTTTGACTCTTTTTCCCACAACACTAAGATTGAGGATCACACTAGCGCCACCAACGGAGGAGGAGGTAGAAAACCACTCAGACCATTCAATGGCCATTGGACTTCCACTGTAGACAGAAGCACGCAGCGGCGCAATTCCTTCATCTGCCAAACTGGTACAGTGGCCAGCGACGCAATTATCTGGACTAATCCGAGCATCAACAAACCAATTAGAGAAAAGGCTCCAGGAGGCCGAGAGATCCATCGAGGTTGCAAGGAAGGAGGAGTTCGTCGCACAAAGATGAAAAATGCAGGAAGCACATGACCAAATCCAAGTCCAATGCAAACTGGAAAAAGTGTAGGAAAGACCTGCTGAAGCCTAGCCGAAGATTCGAAAGATTGCACCCGACCTACCTGAAGTTAACGAGGTTGGCGAGCTAGAGAAATAGATCAAGCTGCTACAAGAAGAATGGACACAACTTGCTACTCATGCTGAGCAACTGGAAGCAAAGCTACAACATGTCCAAAAGGAAGTAAAGAAGTAGCCTCAATAGCTGCATGAGCAGATGCAAAAGATAATATTGCAAGGTAACAACGCCCGAGGAGCACTGCACAAGCACATAGCAGAATTCACCAAAATCTTCAGGGAAGTCAACGACTGGATGGGCATCATCGCTCGATGAAGCCAAGGATTGGAGGAGGCGTGAACAAATATCCAGGTGATTAACGAAGAAGTTGCGGCCACAATGGACCCCATGGAGCAACAACAGAAGTTCGACCAAATCCAACAGGCCGACAATGAACTGAATACACTCTTTGAGGCACAGTCCATAGCCAAGAAGGAGTTGCGTGACTTTCGACCTGTAATTCAGACATCCTACATGCAAATGCATCAAGTTGATGCAACATCAGATTCCAAGTGTAACTTGTTGTTCAAGGCAAAGCCAAAGGAATATAACAAAGAGACGACCCAACAGTTTCTTTCAAAGGCATTACTCCTCACCTGGAAATGGCAGGACAAAGTTGGAAGCTTTCAAGGAGTGAAACAACAAGCCTTAGACTTAGTACTAGATTTGGGCCCTTCGTTTGAAGAGGTAAAAGAAGAGAAGCACAAATAGAGGATCCCAAGGAAGAAGAAAAGAAGGACAAGGGAAAACCATAGATGCTCCTGGAGGATGTGAAAGAACCAAGCACGTGACTCGAGGGCGAGTCAAGGATTGTGGTCGGAGCCTATTGGGCCCTTTGTCTTTGGATAAGGAATTGCACAAGTTTTGACTGAGCATGAGTTGTGAAAGATTCATCATAGTGCTGGAGAAAGAGCAACAAAAAGCAGTTCTGAAAGTCAGCGCAACGCCAACTAACCAACAAACGGTTGCAACAGAACAAGAAAGCGTGCAAGCCAAGAAGGAAGACACAACCCAAATTATATATAGGGATGAACATAATTTTAAAAGGGTTAGTCAGGTTGTTGTGTGGTTGATTGATTTATTCATTCATGTTATTGTTACCCAGTCGGATTAGTTGTTGATTGTTGTAATTCGAGTTAATTCAAGTCTTGAGTTTGTAATGAATGGGATCTATCCATTTTGAGAATTGGAGATCTGCGACATGAGTCCAGAGCCAAGAGTCTGTACATTACAATACTGTGTAATTATGAGTCTATAATCAGAGAAGGATTCTGAAGATAATATGAAGAAGGACCTAAATTTTGAAATATGATGTGTCTCTATGTGTTTACTTATGCATTATAGTATTTCCTTATGGCTTATGAGTTCTATTTGATGGTTCTACATTTAAATGCTTGCTAGAAATGTAAGTAGGTTCGATTCTTGCACATGTATGTTTCAGATCTGTTCATGTCTCTTTTGCAAGCTCAGGAATGAGTCCTGAAGGCTCTATGGATCCTCTTAAGTCTTTTCCTTACCCTTCCCTATCTATCTATCTCAGCAGTGCTTCGGGTGAGACTTCTTCTCTTCGGAGGAGATGAAAATGCCAGTGCTCTAGACTACACGGTACCTTTTGTTGGTAACCTGAGAAGGACCATGGTCTGATCAAACTCGTGCCAACAGTCATGCCCTTTGAATTAAAAAATGCACCAACCACTTTGATGAGGTTGATGGATGATGTATTCAGACCCTTCACCAACTCTTTTCTGGTGGTATATTTGGATGACATCCTCATATTTAGCATAAATTGGGAGGAGCATATGTAGGATATTCAACGGGTTTTGAGCACTTTATGAAATCACAAGCTATAATCCAACTTGGAAAAATGCTCCTTTGTAATGAACAGGGTCCAATACTTGTGCTACATTTTTGATGAGAATGGGGTACATGTTGATCCATCTTAGATCCAAGTCATCTGTGACTAGCCAGCCCCAACAACACTAATTGAGCTTCATAGCTTCTTGGTACTAGCCAACTTCTATCGATGGTTCATGTTGGGATTCTACCATATTGCATGGTCCCTCATCCAAGTGACCAAGGGTGGTGGAAGGGAAAATTTAATGTGGGTTAAGGAACAACAATGAGCATTTGATGATCTGAAGCATCGCTTGTGCTCAGCTCTAGTACTCTACTTTCCTGATATGAAACAACCATTCAAGATTGAGACTGATGCATCTAACTATGCCATGGGTGTAGTTCTCATTTAACAAGGTCATTTGGTGGAATACTAATATGGATTTAGGAGAGGAACGAACTAATTAACAAAATGAATACAATAAACACACAGGTATGAAGAATAACATAAATATCCAGTGAACAATATCTTTTATTAAATAATGAAATAGGTTGAAACTGTAAAACTGCAGAACTAGAACACTTTCTCGAATGGTGGTAGCTATCTCTGAGAAGAGATGTGGCTGCTACGTGCATCCTTCTAAGAATAATGGATTACAATAAGGCTTGAGAGTCCTTTTTGATATTACTCATGAATACCAAGACCATAGACATCCAAAAACCTAACCCTAGAAGGTGAAACGCCAAAAGTCATGTGGGCCCTATGGGTAAGTTGGTGTAATTTGGTACCTCAACTTCCAAGGGTTGTAAATTTTGTATATGACCTCCATTTTAGGCACGTGATAGCCCATTGGGAAGGTATTTCAGAGAGCTACACATTCCTCCATCAAACTCTGAATTTGTCTATAGTTTGACTACGGCGAGCCAAAAAAACAATGTTTAGGGCCCTAAAATGGCCCTGGAAGTACAACAAGATGTGATGACATGAAAATATACAAAATAATTTAGTTGGATTAGGCAAGAGGCCACCCGTATCCACCTGGAGGATGTGTGGGGTTTCATACATCCCCAAAAGTGTAGAACTCACAATTACAAAGAAGTACAGAAGAACATGCTCAACAAAAAACAGACATGAGGAGCCAGTTGGAATAGGTGGGTGGCCACCAATATTCACCTAGATCAATCCTCGCCCCTTAGGAAGAAATGGTCTCCATTTCATTGAGTTCCCCCATCAGGTGAGGAAACTTCTGCTAGACTTGGCCCCAGGTGAGCCACTTTCCTTGGTGTAGGAGTTACCCTACCTTGACAACCCAATAAAGTTGGATCCGCTGTTTGCGAGTGCCCTTGAAATTTGTGTCCACTATCTGATCAGTGGATGCTTGTTCCATGCAGTCATGGTTGAGTTCTGTTGGTGTCAACAGTTGTGCGATCTCGAAGGTGTCCAATAATAGGGGAAAATATAGCCGAAAGAGGTCCACATTGAATACTGGATGCATACCAAGGAAGGGTGGAGTGTTGAGCTCAAAATAATTTCTACCCACAACCTTGGTGATAGTGTAAGGCCCATAACGAAGTGGGAAAAGATTCCAATGGGGCTTAGTGAGATGCCCTTCTCTAAATGTAAGAAGATTTTTTTGCCAACCTTAAACTGGTGTGGTACCCTGCGTTGATCATGGTGCTTCTTATACTTAGCATTGCATTTTTTCATAATCTCCTAGACTTGTTAGCGGAT
The DNA here is from genome assembly GCA_032191745.1 of Picea mariana. Lineage (NCBI taxonomy): Eukaryota > Viridiplantae > Streptophyta > Pinopsida > Pinales > Pinaceae > Picea > Picea mariana. Next base: position 413,377 of record JASDQU010101639.1, read on the forward strand.
GTGTCAAATCCGCTCAATGAATCTAGTGTACTTTTTAATCATGGACTAATTAGGGGAAGAGTCTGTTTGTGTTGTGGCAAGAGGAAGTGAAAAATCAATGGGTCCCAAGGATTGGAATACCATACCCACCTGAAATGGTCTGTGGCCGGTGGAACTATGGAGATCCCTATTGTAACTATGTTGGACATATGGGAGACTCTCATCCCATGTATGTGGATTCTTATAATTGTACATGCGCAATGCACAATCATCTGATTGACGACCTCTCTTTGGCCATAGGTTTGGGGGTGGAAAGAAGTGGATTTTGTGAGCTTGGTGTCCAACAGAGACCAGAGACTCGACCAAAAGGTGTTGAGGAACCTGGAAGTACAACAAGATGTGATGAAATGAAAATATACAAAATAATCTAGTTGGATTAGGTGAGAGGCCACCCGTATCCACCTGGAGGATGTGTGGGGTTTCAAACATCCCTAGAAGTGTAGAAGCCACAATTAAAAAGAAGTACAGAAGAACATGCTCGACAAAAAATAGACATGAGGAGCTAGTTGGAATAGGTGGGTGGCCACCAATATTCACCTAGATCAATCCTCCCCCCTTAGGAATATATGGTCTCCATTTCATTGAGTTCCCCCATCAGGTGAGGAAACTTCTGCTGGACTTGGCCCCAGGTGAGCCACTTTCCTTGGTGTAGGAGTTACCCTGCCTTGACAACCCGATAAATCTGAATCTGCTGTTGGCGAGTGCCCTTGACCTACATGTCCACTATCTGATCAGTGGATGCTTGTTCCATGTAGTCATGGTTGAGTTCTATTGGTGTCAACAGTTTTACAATCTCAAAGGTGTCCAATAATAGGGGAAAATATAGCTGAAGGAGGTCCACATTGAATACTGGATGCATACCAAGGAAGGGTGGAATGTTGAGCACAAAATAATTTCTACCCACAACCTTGGTGATATTGTAAGGCCCATAACGAAGTGGGAAAAACTTTCGATGGGCCCCGGTGAGATGATCCTTCTCAAAATGTAAGAAGAATTTGTCTCCAACCTTAAACTAGTGTGGTACCCTGCATTGATCATGGTGCTTCTTATACTTAGCATTGCATTTTTGCAAAATCTCCTAGACTTGTTAGCGGATGTGCCAAATCTGCTCAATGAATCTAGTGGCTTTGTTAATCACAGAATGATTAGGGGAAGAGTCTGTTTGTGTTGTGGCAAGAGGAAGTGCAACATCAATGGGTCCCAAGGATTGGAATACCAGACACACCTGAAATGGTTTGTGGCCGAAGGAACTATGGAGAGACCTATTGTAACTGTGTTGGACATATGGGAGACTCTTGTCCCATGTATGTGGATGCTTATAATTGTACATGCGCAAGATGTGCACAATCATCTAATTGACGACCTCTCTTGGTCCATAGGTTTGGGGGTGGAAAGAAGTGGATTTTGTGAGCTTGGTGTCCAACAGAGACCAGAGACTCGACCAAAAGGTGTTGAGGAACCCGTTGTCTTGGTCAGAGATGATGGTATGTTGTATCCCAAAGTGGAACCACACTCATTCGAAGAATATCTTAGAAATATCTGTCGCTTTGAAATTCTTCTTACAGGCGGTGAGGATGGCCATATTCAAAAACTAATCAACAACCACAAAAACATAGTCATTTCCCTGGTTGGTGGATGACAAGCTAGACATGTAATCCATTGATATGGATTCCCAAGGCTTCTTGGGAATAGGAAGAGGGGTGTATAAGACTTTCTTCTTGATGGCTGGCTTGGAAATGGTACAGACAGTGCAAGATCTGATATACTTGTTGATTTCTTGTCGAAGTTTTGGCCAATAAAAATGTTTCTAAAGAATGACAATAGTTTTCTCCATGCCATTATGTCTTGCCACCCAACTGTAGTGGGATTCCCAAATAAGATTTGAACTCTCTCTTGTAGGAACACAGAGATGGCCCAAGTGTCATAAGAGTCCATCTTGAATGTCAAAATGAGTGATAGTTGTGAATGTACCCAAGAAATGATAGGTGGTGGAAAAGTCTAGATCTTGCTGATAAAGTTGGGGCCACTTAGATGCTTTGTTTCCACAGGAATGGAGCATAGTGGTGAGTGCAGCCAGAGGAGGCCGACTGAGGTAGTCAGCGACATGATTGGAGATACCTATCTTATAATTTATGTTGATATGGAACTACTGTAGGTAGGTGGACCACTTATGATGGAGGTCGTTCTGCAATTTACCTTGTGTCTGTATGAACTACAGAGGCTTGTGATTAGTGTGTATGATCGTCTCTTTCCACATAATGTAATGTTTCCATTGATGACAGGATTGTACAATGGAATACATTTCCTTTTCATATATGGGGTATTTCCGGACAGTATCAAAGAATTTCTCACTATGCTATGCCACCAGATGCCCATGTTGAGTGATAATTGTGCCCACCACATAATCAGATGCATCAATATCAATCTTGAATGGTTGCTGCAGATCGGGAAAGGAGAGTATGGGAGATGAGCACAAGTGATGCTTCATATAATTGAATGTTCATTGCTACTCCTTCCCCCACATGAACTTGGCCCTACCACCACCCTTGGTCACCTGTCTGAGGGCCCATGAAATATGGAATAATCCCAACATGAAATGTTGGTAGAAGTTGGCTAGTCCCAAAAATATCTGAATCTTGGTCAGTGTGGTCGGGGAGGGCCAGTCACAGATGACTTGGATCTTAGTTGGATCAACATGAACCCCATGATCATCAACAATGTAGCCCAAGTATTTGAACCTGTTCAAGCCAAAAGATCATTTTTCCAAGTTGGCATAAAGCTTGTGCTACCACATAGTGCTCAAATCATGTTGAATATGTCGCATGTGCTCCTTCCAAATTCTACTGAAGATGAGGATGCCATCCAAATATACTACCACAAAGGAGTTGGTGAAGGGACTCAGTACATCATCCATCAACCTCATGAAAGTGGTTGGTGCATTTTTTAATCCAAATGGCATGATTGGCCATTCCTAGAGACCTTCTTTAGACTTGAAGGTTGTCTTCCATACATCAGTTGGTTCGATGGGAACCTGGTGGTAGCCATAATTTAGGTCGATCTTGCTGAAGAAATGTTCCCCCTTGAGTTGGTCAAGAAGGTCATCAATTCTGGGAATGGGGTAGAGGTTCCTGACTGTGACTTTGTTTAAGGATTTGTAATCAATGTAGAGTCACCAAGTCCCATCCTTCTTCTGCACCAGTACAATTGGGATTTCGCAAGGGGAGGATCTGGGTCTGATGTGCCCCTTTTGAAGAACCTCTTGGGTCTGACGCTTGATTTCATCATTCTCCATCAGTGAGCGTTGATAGATTGGTCCATTAGGTAGAGGTGTGTTGGGGTCAGATCAATTGGATGCTTGAATTGGCAGTGTGTCGATACCCCTGTAGGTGAGGCATAGATGTCTCGACATTCTTCCACGATCCTGTCCACTTGCTTCTACTGCAAAGAGAGGCACTGTATAGAGGCCACAGATGTGGCATCGACCTTTTTCTTACTGTAAGAATGGATCAAAAAGAAGATGAACTTCTCGATCTTTGAAATGACCTTACTACATTTCCTAGTAGAGATTAAAGAAATAATAGTAGGTGATGCTACCTCTAGGATCATGTACAATTGTCTACCAAAAGTAATAATAACACTACGGGGTATAGACTCATAAACAACATGACACTTCCACAAATATTATATTCCTAAAATAACATCAAAAAACTCAAGGGGAGAAATATCACAGAGTACCTCATCTTTGAAAGGATTGATGCTGTAGGGAAGACAACACTGTTGGTTGACACGAAGATCTCTTCCTTGGTGAAACTAGCCGATGGTGTAGGGATGCGGGTGCGGTTTCATTGGTAGGTCCAGCCACTTGAAAACCTCTTCTAAAATCAAGTTATTTTGACTACCTCTATCGACAATGAAATGAATCAGAGCCCCCTTGACCCACATCTCTTAGTGAAAGAGGCATTCCCCTTTTTCTGGTTCTTCTGGTGGACTTGGTCGGACTTTGGTGGTAGCGACAGTGGCACTAGGTTCAACATCAACAATCTGCTTCCCTCTTTCAGGATTTGACTTAGAATCAGAATCGACCTCTGACTCAAAATCCTTCAGCTCGACCATGAGGGACTTATTGGAGTGATATTCTTCAGTCTTGTGCCAAGGAATTTTATGGTACTCACACCATTTTCCTATGTCATTCATCTTCTCATTTTCCTTCTTGTGTTTCGGCTTGGATTGGTTGTCCCGAGGCCATCCATATCTATTTGGTCCCTTGCTATGTGGGTTGGGGATGCCTTTGCCCTGCTTTAGCTATGAGAGGTTTGCAGATCCAAACTCTCTTCGTTTCTTCTTAAATTTCTGCTCGATCTCTATAACTCGTGCCCAATGAGGCGATGTCCAAGAACTCCATTTATGTTTGAATTTCTCTATGAAAACAACCGCAGTATTTGAGCACCAGATGATGCTTAGAGTCTTTCATACCCAATTTGGTGCATAGTGTATGGAAAATATTGGTGAAATATGGTACGGTCTGGTCCCTTTCTTGACGTAGGGTGGTCTATTTGGTGTACTGGTCCTCGTAGCTTCCAACAGGGTAGTATTGTTCTTTAATGGCATTCCAGAAGGAATCCCATGTAGGGTCCACCACAAACATTGTAGATTCCTCCATGACCCTTTTCTTGGAGTAAGTACCCCACTAGTATTTAACATGGGGAATGACCTTGAGGAGTGAAAAAGTGATATTTTCCCTATCGAAAAAATTGTGGACCGAAAAATATCCTTCGAGTAGATTCAACCATTTATCTACAACATCTAAACTATCAGTCATTCAAATAATGGAATATAAAAATTTACCTATACCTTGAAGGGGGTTGCATGGACGCCTGCTGAAGATGCTTCTCTTATGGGTAGTCGTCGAAGGATCTGCATGAAGTTGTCCATAATTTCATTTTTTTTTCACATGAGAGCTTCGTCGAGAAACATTTTAATAGTATCTCCTGCTCCATCATCTTTCTTTTCATCCCCCATGGGTTGTTTTTGAGATCGACATGACCGATATTATAATGGATCGATTGGTTCGAGTCCCAACTTATTGTACCTAGATCTTGTCGGGGACATGCATGAAGAAAAATAAATGAAGAGAAGACCGCTCTGATACCACTGATCCGGATTTTGGAGTGGAATAAACTCATTAATAGAATGAATACAATAGACACAGAGATACGAAGAATAATAGAAATATCCATTGAACAATATCTTCTATTAAATAATGAAATAGGATGAAACTGTAAAACTACAGAACTGAAACACTTGCTTGAATGGTCATAGCTATATCTGAGAAGAGATGTGGCTGCTACGTGCATTTTTCTAAGCAGAATGGATTACAATGAGGCTCCAGAGGACTTTTTGATATTACTCATGAATACCAAAACCCTATACATCCAAAAACCTAACCCTAGAAGGTGAAACGCCAAAATTCATGTGGGCCCTATGGGTAAGTTCGTGTAATTTGGTACATCAACTTCTAAGGGTCATAACTTTTTCATACGACCTCCATTTTAGGCGCATGATAGCCCGTTGGAAAGGTATTTCAAAGACCTACATATTTCATCGTCAAAATCTGACTTTTTCAATAGTTTGACTATTGTGAGACAAACAAACAACGTTTAGGGCCCCAAAACGGCCCTAAAAGTACAACAAGATGTGTTGACATGAAAACATACAAAATAATCCAGTTGGATTGGGCGAGAGGACACTCATATCCACCTAGAGAATGTGTTGGGATTCAGAAATCCCCATAAGTGTAGAACACACAATTACAAAGAAGTACATAAGAACGTGTTGAACAAAAAAAGGGCACGAGGATCCAGTTGGAAGAGGTGGGTGGCCACCAATATCCACCTGGATCACATACCATAGTGAGACACTCTCAGATATTGTCTGGAAATACCCCACCTATGACAAGGAAATGTATTCCATTGTACAAGCTTGTTGGCAGTGGAAAAATTACATTTTGGGAAAGGAGACAATTATCCACACTTATCACAAGCCTTTGTAGTTCATACAGACACAGGGGAAGTTTCAGAACGACCTCCATCAGAAGTGTTCCACCTACCTACAACGGTTCCATCTCAACATCGATTATAATATGGGGAGAAAAAATTGTGTCGCTGACTACCTCAGTCAACCTCTCATGGCTGTACTCACCACTGTGTAAGATCTAGACTTCTCCACCACCTATATCCTCTTAGGTAAAGCCATGAATGTCACCTATTTTCACATTCAGAACGAACTATTATTCCATCTGGGCCATCTATGTGTTCTTTCAATAGAGCGTGCAAAGTTGATTTGGGAAGCCCACTACATTTGCATGGCAGGACATTTTGGTGTGGACAAAATTGTGGCCCTTCTAGAGAAACATTTTTATTGGACAAAAATTCGACATGACATCACCAAGTATATCATATATTTCACTTACTATGCCATTTTCAATCCAACCATCAAGAATCAAGGATTATACACCCCTCTTCCTACTCCTGAGAAGCCTTTGGAATCCATCTTGATGGATTACATATCTGAACTTCCATCCACCAAGCAAGGAAATGATTGTGTATTTGTGGTAGTTTATCGATTTTTGAAGATGGCCATCCTCACAGCCTATAAGAAGAACATCACAATGGTAGATACTACCAATCTCTTCTTCGAACAAGTGTGGGTCCATTTTGGGATGCCACAACCCATCATCTTCGACTGGGACAACATGTTCCTCAACACATTTTGGTTGAGTCTCTGGTCATTGTTGGACACCAAGCTCACTAAATCCACTGTTTTCCACCCCCAAACCGATGGTCAAACATAGGTCATCAATCATATGATTTTTCACATCCTACGCATGTACAACTCTAAGAATCTATGTACATGGGATGAGAGTCTCCACTATGTTCAACATAGTTACAACAAGGCTCTCCATATCTCCATCAACCATATACAATTTTAGGTGGAGCTGGAATTTCAACCCTTTGGTCCCATTGATGTTGCACTACATCTTGCAACCACACAACCAGACTCTTCCCATGTTTAGTTTGATACCGAAAAAGCCACCATATTCATTGAGAGGATTCAACACATTTTCCAATAGGTCCATGAGATTTTGTAGAAATCCAATGCTAAGTACAAGTAGCTCCATGATCAACACAATGTACCACACCAGTTTCAAGTGGGAGACAAGGTCTGGTTACATTTGTATAAAGAGCATATTACAGGGCCCCATCGGAAGCTACACCCATTTCTCTATGGGACTTACACTATCACCATGGTTGTGGGTAGCAATGTTTTTGAACTCAACACTCTGCCCTTCCTTGGCTTGCACCCAATGTTTAATGTGAACCTCCTTCGGCCATGTTTTTCACCATTATTGGACACCTCAGAGATCGCAGAACAACTGAAACCAATAGAGCTCAATCATGACTGCATGGAGTAGGAATCCATTGATCATATAGTGGACACACAGGTCAAGGGAACTCGTCAACAGAGGATCCAAATTTATTGGGTTGTCAAGGAAGGAAAAATCCTACACCAAGGCAAGTGGGTCACCTGGGGCCAAATTTAGCATAATTTTCCTCACCTGATGGGGGAACTCAATGCAATAGAGACCATTTCTTCCTCAAGGGGGAGGACTGATTCAGGTGGATATTGGTGGCCACCCACCTATTTTAATTGTCTCGTCTTGACAATTTTTAGTTCAACACGTTCTTCTGTACTTCTTTGTAATTGTGGGTTCTACACTTCTGGGGATGTCTGAATACCTACACACATTCTAGGTGGATACTGGTGGCCTCCCACCTAATGCAACTGGCTTATTTTGGATGTTTTCATGTCAGCACATCTTTTTGTACTTCCAAGGCTGTTTTGGGGCCCTAAACAGTGTTTTTTTTTGCTTTCCAGAGTCAAACTATAGACATAATTAGAGTTTGATGATGTAATGTGTATTTCTCTAAAATACCTTTCCAATAGGCTATCACACACCTAAAAAGGAGGTCGTATGAAAAAGTTATGACCCCGAGAAGTTGAGGTACCAACTTACCCATCAGGGCCCACACGATTTTTGGCGTTTCACCTCCTAGGGTTAGGTTTTTGGATGTCTAGGGTTTTGGAATTCATGAGTAATGTTAAAAAGGCCTCTGGGGTTTTTATGAGGAAAATCACTCTATGGCATGGGGTAAACCACAACAGAAGGAAAAGACTACCGAAATCAACTCTAATCTCAAGTATTCTATATAAAAAAACATGTTGACAAGACAAGATAAAGAGCCTACCTCTTCTGGATGTTCGATGAAGTCCAACATTGAGAACTAGACTCAAAGCTATATACCTGCAACTTTTCCTCACCAACCAATATACACAATAATATGGTGATAATATATAAAATTAGCACATATAATAGCATAATCCATCAATATTCATAACAAATATTCCCATGGAATAACAATTGAAATATTTGCAAGAAATTAATTGGACGAGAAAATGGTATTTCTATTAAAATATGATCAACAAAAGTGTATGAATGACAAACTTTCGTGTTGGTTGTTACACATTATTTTCATCACCCTTATGACTGTTAATGATGTAAACCTATCATTGTTCTTTAGAAGGATTAATTGCCTGAATCCCTGAAGAAGAATGAAGACACATTTTCCCATAGAAATGAAAGTGTCTTTTCCTTTGTAAAAAGCCATATCAAGAAGGATCATCGCACCTTGCCCAGTGTTAAGGGTGCGACGATTCCAAATCTCCACATGTTTCACCACAGTGTCCTGCGACATCGTCGCACCTTGTTTAGTGTTAAGGGTGCAGCGATTTTCCATACAAAGGAAAAAGAGAAGTTTCTCGATGCTTCTAGATTAGAACCTTCAAGGGTGATGTGGCCTCTGATCTGTTTCGATCTAATTCATATCTATGATCTCATGGGATCATCCTAACCTCCTCACCCTATCCTTTTCATCTTATAAAAGGAGGGGATTTCTCATGGGGAAAGTTAGCTAGCTTTTAGAGTTTTTGGAATGGCTAGTTCTTGAATCTTGTAGCTTGGTGTTTTTAGAGATTGTATGTTGGATTTGAGTTTTACTTTGCCAAGTTGAGATTGTGAGTGAATTTCAAATATATAGTCTCAGAATCTGTGGAGAAGAAGTGTGTGGGAAGCAAGGAACTGTTGGAAGGAACCTGACAACATCAAGGCATCCAGTTATATCATTCTTCCACATTCTTTAATACATATATACTTTTCTTTACTATATGAACATTAGTTGTCCATATTGTATGATTCCTTGATCAAATACATAGTTTCATATCAAATAGACTATGTTATTATTGTCTTCATTGGCTTGTGTTTCTTTGTAGATACTTCTCCATAAGCCTTACGATAGAGTTGGGATCACATTGTCAAGGTCGGGTCTACAACATTTAAAATGTATGTTTTGGATCATCTTCTTATTTGATATTTTAAATCTAAGGAAAGTTTAGTATATTGTCTTGTTTTGTTATAGTTTCAGGTTGAAACTAGGGATATTAGTTTGTGTCCACACTTACCGATTTGTCCGATAACAAAATTAGCGACCAGACTAGGGAACATATTGTTTTCCTAGTTTGTTTTGATTTCTTTCTTTGATTTCCAAGGTTCTGTTTTCTAAGTCACTGGGAGATCCAGATTAACTCTTTGACTATTTAATTTCACTGGAAAACCTTCATGCTTTTTTTTTCCATTTTTCCTTTGATACCCGCACCCTGCTTTGAGAGATAGTGTGACAATATAGGATCGATGCACTCTTCCTTGAGAGACAGTACAAAATCATCGCATTGTAGCCTTCTATTACCTGTGACGATCTAGGGTCGATGCACTGTGTTAGTCTTCCATCCTGCGACGATTGTGAATTTTTTTAATTTTTGGTGGGTTTCCTTGCCAAGATATTAGATAAGGTTTTGGGGTGAATTTTTGGGTTTGATTATAGTTTGATTATAGTCTTCTTGACAGTCTTTGAATCTGATTTTAGCCTTTTTTTCTTTGTTTTATCTTGTGTTGTTTTGAAATATTGTATCTCTTGCTTTGAGTGTATTTCATTTACAAAGCATTGTTTTTTCTTTAGAATTGTTTAGTGAAAGAACATTTCTTTTTTCTAAATAGTTCGTTTTAAAAGAAAAACAAATACGTTTGGGTTTCTTTTGTTTTGAAGAAGCTCACTATTTATTTTAGTGTATCTTTGAAATTAAAAGTTTTGATTTCTTTCTTTGCATTAGATTGGGGGCATATTTTCATTTGAATTAGCGAAATTGCATTGTTTTTGGCATTTTTGGCATTGAATTCTTAAAAACATGAATCGTGTATTGGTGTACAAAATCTTGAGCTCATTTCTTGAAGATCTTGATATTGATGAGTTTAATAAAATTTTGGGATATTGTGCATCTGGGGATGATAAACGTTTTCTCCTTCTGTAATATATTTTTCATCGAAGTGAAATATTTTCATTCTAATTTCTTTACATTGTTTAGAGTCGGTCAAAAAATCATCTATTCCATGCCATTTTCCTCTTGAGTAAACAACAACCTCAAAATAAAGCACTTATAAAAAATGGTTAGAAATTTGTATACTTTCTGGTAGCAAACCTACATTAGCTTAGGGTGTAGGGATTTATAATAGGTGTGAAGGATAACTTTCCAAAGCTGTAAACAAACATAGAATCTTGTGCTAGCGAGCGGTAAATCCAATTATTACATTTTGTCTTGGGAAGCCCTTCTCACACATGGGTCAATCATGAGGTCGCATTGAGACTAGCAGAGTGACTAACGTTGCTTTATTGGTCTTGGTGTAGTGGTTGCACATATTATTGGGGGTCACTTGATCAAACAACCATATGCAGGTCTTCTCAAGTCAATTTCGGGCTCAGTTACCCTTCCCTTGCATGTGTATCATACCGTTGACTGTTTCTCCAGGAATCATTGTTTTATTTGGTAACCTTAGTGTCCTTTCTCTTCAGGGTAATACACGAGGTGACGATGAAGGGGAAGTCTTCATTATATCTAAAATCGACGTTGGCCAAACTCACTCAGACTCCTTGGAGGGTAAATCCATGTTTATTATGTGGAATATTTCACCAAGGCATAATTCCATTAAGAAGGTCATCAACATAGCTTTTCCACCCGCTCTATCTCAGCCCCTTCTTACATTGTTCCCGCGATGTTGGATTTCATAATCAACTAGTGTGCTCATTGTGAGAAGGTTTTGTTTGTTTTCTTGCTTCCTGGATTTTTAGCTTGTTTTGTTTGTTTTCCCTATCAGACTCTAGGTTGGATCTTTTTTTAATTGCGTCATTTCCCGGAATGACCAATGAATCAACCCCTACTCCGGGGGAGCCTTTCAGTTTTCCTTCTTATGAAAACATTGGTCCTCCTCACATCGCTACTTTGAGCCTTCCAAGTTTCACAATTGGATTACCGGTATGGTTTGTTTCCACTCAGGTAATCCCGAATGCAGCTAGTGCTTCGGTTGTAAGCCATTCCCCCCAAGAACATCAACCTCATGTTGATCCTTCACCTTCTTCACCAGTAAGATATTATTTACCTTCTTCACTTGCAAGGTCTTCTTCTGTTTCGTAATCTTCTCCTAGTGAAATCTATGAAGCTAGTAACCTGGTGGATAAGAAGAAGAAGAAAATGAAGATTAAGAAGAAGAAAAATAAGCAAGGATCCAAACTTCCAACCACTGCTAGACATGTTGGAAAAAAATAGTTACTGTTAATTTTGATGGGAGTGTTGATGATGCCAAGATCACCCAAACAACTCATAATCCCAAGTACACTTGAATTCTTTGTAAGGGTATCCATCTTCTTAAGGATTGCTTTGGTCTATCCATGGTTATAGAAGCATGGTCTACACATCTTCGCCAGCCCATGTCGTCAGCCTTTGAACAACATGTTGATGACCTCCCGTCAACTAGTAAATATATCATTGGGAAGAAGAAAAGTAGAGTCAAATTTCCATGTAGGTTATGCAGAGGGAGTTATCAAACTCACCTTTTCCCTTGTATGGATGAAGCCCTGAAATTACTGGAAGATATGACTATTTCCCGGCCTCAACTTCCAGATGCTTACTGCAACCTTATTCTCAACCCACCTCTAGTTGATGGAATGATCAATCTAGTCCCTTCGTCGGTCAGTCTCATTGATCAGGTAGTCACTATGGTCACGTCCTTCGTTGAACCAGTTGAAAAAGTGATTGATCATATATCCTCCTCGATCGATCCCATTCTCCCCTTAGAGAGTGAAACCCAAGTGGTCGATCTATTTCCACCCATCGACCCCATTCTCCCCTTCGAGAATGAAATCCAAGTGGTTGATTTGATCCCATCATTAGTCGATCATACTCTCCCACTAGAGAGTAAACCTGATATTTCTCATGTTTTTCTTGTTGATACAGACACTGCGGTGTTGGGGGGTGTTGGAAAATATTGAACAAGCAACGAATGTGTATTGATGGTTGTTGTCATTGATGGCAACAGCGGAGCTGGTAGGATAAGAAGGATAAAACCCTTTAAGGATTCGAGGAGAATAAGCTCAGGAGGCATAGCGCTCTTTTACGGGAAAGGAGCACAGGAAAGAGACTGAGAGCCGTCAGATCTCACTCAGAAATCCCGACAGCTGCTGGATCGGGAGAAACTGCGCAGATGTTAAGTGTAGTTGTTGGCGTAGAGAAGAAGTGATCTACGCCGTCAGATTGGAAGAAAATACCCAACAGCCGTCAGATCTGCAAAAGAAGCGAGGACGATAAGCCATCGGAGTTTCGGGGATCGGGGTTTCAACATGCAAAGAAAACAATGCAACGAAAATCCCGATTTCGCGATATGCGAAATCCCGACTGACAGGTGGCACAACCACATGATGACAGGTGTCAGAGATCAAGGCATCATCGGCATATCGGACATCAGGAAATCGGAGTTCCTGAGGTTGAAGGAAATGAGAGATAGAAAGTCTCAAAATCCTGAAGGCATCGAGACCGTCCATCTGAGGGACAGGTGTCGGAAATTAGGCACGAGTCGGCATATCGCAAATCGGGATATCGGAGATCCTGGGTACAAAGGTTCTGTGCATTTCGAAATCGCGATCCGCGAAATCCCGATAAGTGGGGTACAGCTGTCAGCACAACAGCGAAGGAGGATAGAGGATTAGTGGATGCCAGCTGTCAGAGATAAGGACGCGGTTACAGGTAACGGTCACGTGAACCAGGGGTCAGCCAGTTGCTAGCATATGAAAGGAGCGTCGGGATTTAGCCGATCGGGAAATTTCCGGGTGAATGCATCGATGCATCAAAAATGCCGAAACCTCGATGGAGGTCTAACTATGGTCATGGGTAATGGTCATATGGACCATTGAGTA
>JASDQU010101639.1:429217-464940 GCA_032191745.1 Picea mariana
ATCTGCTGAATGAAGAAATCCATAATAAGATCTCTGGATGTACTACTGTTTTCATAAGAATATACTACTACTGATCTGTATGAAGTAGACTAAGGTTTGTCAGTGAAAGAAAAGTTAAAACAATTATTGATAGCTCAAATACTGATTCACCCCCCCTCTCAGTATTTCTCAACAGGGGGAATTCCTCCTTATCCTATGGAACCTCCTCCAAGTAATGAGGTCATCATTTTTTATTGGGGTGCGCTAACTGGACCTCATCTTCCCTCTCACATTTCTTTCAATATCACCGTACATTTTTGTTGTCAGGACGTTCCTCGGATGCTGATAGATGAAGGTGCATCCATTAGTATTTTTTCCTCTATTGCTTGGAAATCTTTGGTTTATCCTCATCTTGTGTCGGTTACGCAAAATATGTTAGATTTTAACACAAGAACCAGTCAATGTTTAGGATTCCTTCCTCAGTTTCCTGTAACTTTGGGAGGGAAAACTGTCTTTATTGATGTTATGGTAGTCCAAGACACCTTGTATTTCGATTTAGTCCTCGAGTGAGATTATGTCGATGCCATGAAAGGTATCATTTCCACTCTTTTTTGTGTGATATATTTCCCTCACGATGGAAGAGTTGTGACTATTGATCAACTTTCATTCGTTGGTCCTCACTTGATTACCAACTCAATGACCTCCCTAAACGGTTCTTATATCTAGACGGTATCGCCCCCACCACAGGTAAATTATGTGGCATTTTCTCTATAATATCCCTAAGGCCGAACCCAATTGTAAATGTAAATGCAAATGTACTTAAGCTGGTGAGTTGTATGACATCATTTTATATGCACATTTCATGGTATAGTGCGCACATGTATTGCGCAGTAAAAGGAGGAAGTGTGCACATTCCTGGATACCGCATGCAACAACTTGAGTGCGCGTAATTCTGAGGCCAGTGAGCCTTTATGTATAGGCTATGTTTTATAGGCTGGTGAGCCAATTATTATAAGCTAGGATGCTTATGTTTTGATTAGGCTGGAGAGCCTAGATATTAAAGGCTAGTGCACCTATTTTTGTACATGTCTCATAATTAACATAAATACCTCGCTACGCGCAGACCGACCATGATAATAGAGATGGGGGACTAAACTCCACTAGTCAGGGAAAGGGAGGGGCTAATTTAAGGAAAGGCGATAAGCTAGGGAGATTAAGCCAAAAAGGAATATTATATTAATATTTCTTAAATATAAAGTATGGATAATTATTTTATCCTAAGTTCTAAAGTTGGGGACAAGTAGGCCAAAGTAGCTCCCAACATGACAAGTGTCAAGTTGGGGACATGCATACATATTGTTGGGACTTAGCTCATTTCCCATCATCTTTTCTAAGATTCTTCCCATGATTCCTTCCATCATTGAGTCATCCATTCAATCATCCATAAGTATGCACACACCCATTGAGCTATCTTTCGTACCTTCATGACTGTACCTAAACCTGTATCCATAGCCATTTTGTGTTGGTGTACATGGTTAGCTTGGGAGTTGGATTGAAGAAGCGGGTTGTCAGGACCGTGGGATATTGAAGAGGTGAGTTTTTAGGCTTGTGAGCAATCCTCTGGGTGAGAGAATTGTTGGGGATTAATTTCCTGAAGGTGTTGAACTGCAGCCACAACGCTTTGAGACTTCCTGTCCGTCTTGTTGTTGAAGCCCAGAAAGGAAGTGGGGAAGCCGAAGGATTGTTGAGCAGAGAAGGGGCACACTTCCTGGGTGGGACAGGCATGTGGGAAATGAGGGAATGTGGGTTGTTAGTTGAGTTGGCACCTGATATGGAGTCTTCCCTATTGTCCATGATCCTTTAGCCTAGTTAGGAATCCCTTTACCTGGGTGGAGTTTAGTCCCAGCTCGGGGGTGATTCACTATTGAGAGTGATGAATAGTGTGGTCTAAGGCTAGGAGGTTCATGGAAGGTTTGCATGTAGTTGGTGACATTCTTACCAAGATAAGTGGCAATTGGTTGATAAATTTACATGTTGCATTGCTATTTATGTGCTTATATTTATGGGTTTATATTATGTGTGTTTATAACTATCTGAATGTTATGGGTATTTCCTGTATATGTTGCATGTCTATGTTTATGGTTTTTTTAGTGTGAATTCATGCATTTACATAATGTATTTGTCTTTTTACGTTTCATATATAACGATTCCACAAGAGTTATGTGCATATGTATTTTAAATGCATGTAGTTAGAAAAATCATGTGGCATAGCCCAGTTGGTTGTTGGGTATGTTACAGTATGTTCCGCAGAGAGGACAAGAGTGTTCTCTGGTGTAGCATGGCTCGACATGGATGGACGGGAACATTACAATATGGTATCAGAGCTTCAGTTTCAACACTGAGACGCGATGGTTTGAGAAAGTTCAGTTGAAGCGAATATTCACAGAAGATTTATTTTGAAATGGCCAAATTTCGAATTACACAACGTCGATGGTAAAAAGTAACAACAATTGGGCAGAATTGGGAAAATAACCCAATTTCTGTTGTTAAATTCATGGGAAAGTGGAGAAATTTGTCCAAGTGATGAGATATTCCCGATTTAATATCTGTTCTAGCAAATTAGAATCTAGAATGGGTTGAATTTGAAGTTATAGTGAAGCCATGACAGTTGGAGCGAGTTTTATAATTAAAATACTCAATTCGTGAATTGAGTTTGGGAAAATTCCATTCCAGAAAAGTCAAATTACAACGATTTGTTGTTGCAGAATGTTTATGGAAGAAATGGGGAAAAAGTTAATCAAAAGCCCCAATTTCTACAGTGGAATTCATGAGGAATTGATGCACATAAAAATGAATGTGCATAGGTGGGCACACTAAAAATGCATGATGTGCAGTAAAAGCTGGTGATAGGTAAAATTTGGCACTGCACGACAAGGTATTGGCGAGCTGGTGCGCACGCTAAATTTAGGCACCACGCGGAAAAATGTTGGTGTACAGGACCGTGTGATAAATTTAGAATTGTGCGATGTGCACACACATAATAATGATGTGCGTGGTGTGCATAGTGTTGGCAGAGCGCAGAGGATTTTTTTTGGTGCATGCACAATATGGGTATATATTGTCACGCGATAGTTTAGTTAGTGGTGCGCGCAGAGTTTTGGTGCGTGGTGGAGACGTACTAAACTCTGGCATGGTGTAGCATGTAGAGTTTAATGCGCGTGGAATATCAACGTGCAATACAAAAACTGCGCGCAACATGTAATAGTGAAAGAACCAAAACTGTGTGTGGTGGATATTGACGCGTGACATAAAAATAATGTGCACAAGTTATGGACGCGACGGAGAAGTTATACACAGTGGTTTTAAAGTGCGTGAAGTATGATTTACCTTGTGATGTTGATGCAAATGGTAAATACGGGTGCACAGATTGAAATTTGTGCACGTGAAGTCATTTGAAGGGTGAACAATAGCTGAAAACCAATGATTTTCTGCGACATTTTATATCATTTGAACGTCATCTTTGCAGCGTGTTTTTGAGGGCCCTAAGAGCATTTTTAGCAACTCAAAATCCATGAGATAGAGGTGTACCAAAGGTAAACTATGTATCTACATCTCAAATAAAAGAGCTCGGAGAGATCTTTCTAACGGTGTAAACTGTTCGTCAAACAGAGCTTTTATGAGAAAGTTACAACACAAATAGTGAAGGGTAAATTTTAAGACCCCACTAACTTCAAAGAGCCATAACTTTCCGCTCCATAATCAGATTGAGGTGTAGGAGAAGTCAATGGAAATCTATTGAGCCATAAAAGACAATCCCAGAGTTCGATTAAATTTCTGGGCATGTTAAAAGTGTTTAATATGGAAAATAAGGAACATGTAGCATTCCAGACCAAAAACACAAATTGGTCTAGAACTTTAGCAGACTGTAACTAGCAGCCCAGAACCCAGAATGAGGTGAAACTTGGAAATAATGTCCATAATATGTTTATGCAGAAACCCAATTGAAATCATATGAAATATGCAATGGAGTAAGTGCAAGAATGCATAATTACAGCGCAGAATTGCGCCAAGTAGAAGTATGAACATAAAAGTTAATGGGAAATTTTCAAATGACCATAACTTTTTGCTCAAGACTCGGAATTGAGCATGGGAGAAGGCGTTGGAAAGGTATCAGATAGTGGAATATAAATATCCACCTAGAAAATTGATCTGGGCATTCAATTTTTCCAGGAAATCAGAAGAAAGAGTTTTGATATATTATTGAACCAAAATGGTTCATATTTTTCATGAAATTGTTGAAACAGTTAGCCTTACAAAGTTTTGTTGGTTGCACATTTTGTAAAGTTAAAAAAAACTAGATCATATCAAGAACAACATAGATTCTAGAGTAATGGAAGAGGCACAAGGGACTTACAGCTAGTAAGATGAAATCAGAGGGAGGGATGTCCATTTGGGCATGGAAGGAACAAACTCCAATTGACATGGAGATGAAAGGAATGAAAACATGAATATGGCAGAGGCCATTAAGAATTTACAGAAGGACGTCCAAATACATAAAGTTGATAATGAAAGGATTATGAGAGACAAGGATTAGCAGGATGACTTTAACATGAATTTATTGGAGAGTTTGAACATAATAGAAAATAAATTGGATAAGGAGAGTGGCTCAAGCAAATCTGGAAATCATAGGTCTCATGATGAGAAAAGAAAAGCAAGAAGTGTTAGCAGACATCACCACCACTCCCCGAGGAATTCCAATAAGAGATCACACAACATCTCAAGTCCATCCTCGGTCAGGAAGCATAAGGGGTCTGGGGTGGATGATCTATGAGGAGAAATGAAGAAAATCAAACCTCCTACATTTGATCGTGAGCACAAGAAGGATGAAGATGCAGAAGCATGGCTGCTGGGCATGAGAAAGTATTTTCAATTACATAATTATTCTTCTCAGGAAGAAGGTAGAATTCCTATCTATCAAATCAAAGGAAAGGCATCCATGTGGTGGGATCAGCTTCTGCAGGTGAAACACATTAAAGAGAAAAGTGTTACTTGGAGAGAATTCAAGAATCATTTTGAGAAGAAATATTTGACTAAAATATATTACGACAAGAAAATGAAAGAGTTCTTTGAACTCAAGCTTGGGAGTATGACCATTGATGAATATGAGAGAAGGTTTCTAGAACTATTGAAGTATGCCTCTTTCATCAAGGATGAGACAGTTAAAATTCGAAGGTATTTGAGTGGATTGCCATCATTCATTAGTGAAAAAATATAGTATGATGATCCCAAGACATTGGAGGAGACCATAAGGAGAGCTAAGTGCCTTTATGATCAGCAGAAATCAAGGCCAACTTTCCAAAAATCTTGGGAAGACAAAAATAAATTCAAGGTGGATTAGAGGAAGAAGGGATCTAAGCCACCATTCTTCACAAATAATCAACAGGGACAACAAACTCCTAGAGAACCTAGAATAATTGAGACGGGGGGTCAAAGGCCAAGGAAACCACCTATTCAATGTTTGGGTTGTAAAGGAGATCATATGTTCAGAGATTGTCATCACAGAGGTGAAAAAGGAAGGATTGTTCACAATGTACAACAAGCTGAAACAGTGGAGGACATGGGCAGAAATGTACCAAAGATATATGAAACCTTGGATAACAAGCAAGAAGAGTATCATTCACACATGATTGAAGTGGAAGGTATGATCAACAAACAAACCATTGCTATTTTAATTGATTTAGGAGCTAGTCATAGTTATATAGATCCTAAGATGGTGGAAAGTTTACATTTTCCAAGAAGCAAGCATGGAAAATATTGGTTGGTGCAGCTGGCTACAGGATCCAAAAGAAAGGTTAATGAGATGGTTAAGTCATGTCTTATCTACATGAATGGGCTGAACACCAGGGAATATTTTAACATCTTGTCTTTAGGTTCCTATGACTGTCTAATTGGGATGGATTGGCTCGACCAACATCATGCTATACTAGACTGTCATAACAAGGCATTTACTTGCTTGGATGAGGAAGAGAACCTAAGGAAGGTGTAGGAATTTCCTAGGGAAGTAACCATCAGAAAGATTTAAGCATTGCAGCTAAAGAAATGCTACAGAAAAGGGTGACAAATATTTGCAGCACATATGGAAGAGACACCTAGAGATGAGGTGCCAAATTTGGAAGATTATGCAGTCCTAAAAGAGTTTGAAGATGTGTTCAGGGAGGTACCAGGACTACCCCCAAATAGAGATATTGATTTATCTATAAATTTAATGCCCGAAGCAGCTCCAATGTCAAAGACTCCTTACCGAATGAGTACACCAGAGTTGAAGGAGTTGCAAATGTAGCTTGAAGAACTTCTGAAGAAGGGGTATATATGCCCAAGTGTGTCACCTTGGGGTGCCCCAGTCTTGTTTGTGAAGAAGAAAGATGGGACATTAAGATTGTGCATTGATTTCAGATAGTTGAATAAAGTGACTGTTAAGAACAAGTATCCTTTTCCAAGGATTGATGATCTTTTTAATCAATTGAAGGATGCAAGGATATTTTCAAAGATATATCTCAGGTCAGGATACTATCAGGTAAGAATTAAAGAGGAATATATTAGCAAGACCACCTTCAAGACAAGGTATGGTCATTATGAGTTCACAATGGTGCCATTTGGGTTGTCCACTAGTTGTTTTCATGTGCTTAATGAATGTTGTTTTCCGAGAATATCTAGACAAGTTTGTCATTGTCTTTTTGGATGACATTCTTGTATATTCCAAGTTAGAAGAAGAGCATGAGCATCATTTGAGGATGGTGTTGCAAGTGTTAAGGTAGCATCAATTGTATGCCAAGTTGAGCAAGTGCTCATTTTATCATAAACAAATTCATTATTTGGGGCATATCATTTCAAAGGATGGGATAGCAGTGGATCCTGAGAAGATAGAAGCCATTAGAGAATGGTCAGCACCAAAGAATGTGACATAGGTCAGATCATTCAGAGCCTTGTAGGCTACTACATGAGATTTATTGAATTTTTTTCAAAGATTGCACACCCAATCACTTCCTTGCAAAGAAAGGGTGTGAAGTTTCAGTGGACATTGGATTGTGAAAGGAGTTTCCAACACTTGAAATAGTTATTAACAAGTGCTCCAATACTAAGGATTGTAGACCCGGATGAAGACTTCATTGTGTGCACAGACGCATGCAAAGAGGGACTTGGTGGTTTCCTAGTCAAAATGGGTTTGTTATATGTTATGAGTCGAGGAAGTTAAAGGAGCATGAAAGACACTATGCCACTCATGATTTGGAGTTGGCAGCCATAGTGCATGCCTTGAGGAAATGGAGACACTACCTCGTGGGGAAAAGGTTTGAGCTAAGAATAGACCATAATGGTCTGAAATATTTATTTGATTAGCCAAATCTAAATGTTAGGCAAAGCAGATGGTTAGAATTTCTGAGGGAATATGACTTTGATATAAAACATATCAAGGAGAAAGAGAACAAAGTGGCTGATGCACTTAGCAGAAGAGTGCATGAAATGCATGCTACAGCCATTAGCATGTACCAATCAGATTTAAAACCCAGAATTATAGAGGTTGCCAAATCATATTTGCAATACAAGGAATTAGTGGAAAAATTACAACAAGGTATTTTGCAGCAGAAAATTGAGGAATACAAGCTAGATAATGATGAAATTCTCATGTACAAGGGAAAAGTTTATGTACCAAATTCTAATGAATTGAAAAATCTGATATTGAGAGAAATGCATAGTCTGCCGTATGTTGGGCACCCAGGATATCAGAAAATGGTTGCAGCAGTCAGGAGACAATATTATTGGCTAGGAATGAAGAAAGAAGTTGTTGATTTTATTTCCAGATGTTTGGAATGTCAAAAGGTAAAGGCTGAACATAGACACCCAACTGGTTTGCTACAACCATTACCCATTCCTAAGTGGAAATGGGAAGTTGTAAAAATGGATTTCATCGCCAAACTGCCCAGAATAAACAACAACATGATTCCATCATGGTAGTGGTGGATAAGCTTACTAAAGCTGGCCATTTTATTCCAGTTAATCTCACTCACAAGGCAGTGAACATTGTTGATGTCAATATGAAGGAAACTGCTAGATTACATGGCATACCCAAGACAATTGTGTTTGACAGAGATCCAAAATTTACCTCAAAATTTTGGGAGGGATTATTTAATGGATTTGGAACAAATTTGAGTTTTAGTACAACTTATCATCAAGAATCAGATGGACAAACAGAGAGGGTGATTCAAGTGATTGAATACATGTTAAGAATGTATGTGATGGATAAACCATCAAAATGGGAAGACTACCTACACTTGGTAGAGTTTGCTTATAACAATGGGTACCAAGCATCTCTAAAGATGAGCCCATTTGAGGTACTTTATGGAAGAAAGTGCAACACACCAGTAATCTAGAATAACCTAGTAGAAAGAGTAGTGGTTGGCCCAGATTTGCTCAGGGAAATGGAGGAGAAAATGATAAAAATAAAGCAAAATTTAAAGGTTTCCCAAGACAAGCAGAAAGTCTATGTTGATAAGGGAAGAACTCACAGGGAATTTAAAGTGGGTGATCATGTATTCTTGAAAGTGAAGGCCAACAGAAGTTCCCCGAAGTTGGGGAATTGTTCAAAGTTGGCATCTCGCTATTGTGGGCCATTTGAAATCCTAGATAGGATTGGTCTAGTGGCTTATATGATTACATTGCCTACATCTATGTCTGTTCATAATGTATTCCATGTATCATTGCTAAATAAATATATACTTGATGCTAATCATGTTATTGATTGGAATGTGATTCAAGTGGAGCAAGAAGGCTCCTTTCAAGTGCATCTGGTACGCATTCTGGACTAGAAAATTAAACAGCTCCGAAATCGATCCATAGGGCTTGTAAAGGTCCAATGGACCTAGTACGGTCCTGAGGATGCTACTTGGGAGCATGAGAATGCAATGCGGGCAGAACACCTGCATATTTTTGAGGATTTTTGAAATTTTGTTGTATATGGGTACATGGTGCACTGAAGACAGTGCATAAATAAGGGGAGGGGATTGAAATATACCTAAGGCCGAACCCAATTGTAAATGTAAATGAAAATGTACTTAAGTTGGTGAGTTGTATGACATCATTTTATATGCACATTTCATGGTATAGTGCGTGCATGTATTGCGTAGTAAAAGGAGGAGGTGTGCACATTCCTGGATACCGCACGCAACAACTTGAGTGTGTGCGATTGTGAGGCCAGCGAGCCTTTGTGTATAAGCTATGTTTTATAGGCTAGTAAGCCAGTTGTTATAATCTAGGATGCTTATGTTTTGATTAAGCCGGAGAGCCTAGATGTTAAAGGCCAGTGCGCCTATTTTTGTACATGTCTCATAATTAATATAAATACATCACTGCGCGTAGATCGACCATGATAAAAGAGATGGAGGACTAAACTCCATTGGTTAGGGAAAGGGAGGGGCTAAGTTAAGGAAAGGGGCTAAGATAGGGAGCTTAATCCAAAAATGAATATTATATTAATATTTCTTAAATATAAAGTATGGATAATTATTTTATCCTAAGTTCTAAAGTTGGGGACAAGTGGGCCAAAGTAGCTCCCAACATGGAAAGTGTCAAGTTGGGGACATGCATACATATTGTTGGGACTTAGTTCATTTCCTATCATCTTTTCCAGGATTCTTCCCATGATTCCTTCCATCATTGAGTCATCCAGTCAATCATCCATGAGCATGCACACACCCATTGAGCTATCTTTCGTACCTTCATGACTGTACCTGAACCTGTATCCATAGCCATTTTGTGTTGGTGTACCTAGTTAGCTTGGGAGCTAGATTGAAGAAGCGGGTTGTCCGACCCGTGGGATATTGAAGAGGTGGGTTGTCAGGTTGGTGAGAAATCCTCTGGGTGAGAGAATTGTTGGGGATTGATTTCCTGAAGGTGTTGAACTACAGCCACAGTGCTCTGAACTTCATGTTTGGCCTATTGCTGAAGCTCGGAAAGGAAGTGGGGCAGCCGAAGGATCGTTGAGCAGAGAAGGGGAACACTTCCTAGGTGGGACATGCATGTGGGGAATGAGGGATTGTGGGTTGTTAGTTGAGTTGGGACCTGAGATGGAGTCTTCCTTGTTGTTCATGATCCTTTAGCCTGGTTAGGAATCCCTTTACTCGGGTGGAGTTTAGTCCCATCTCGGGGGTGAATCACTATTGAGAGTGATGAATAGTGTTGTCTAAGGCTGGGAGGTTTGTGGAAGGTCTGCACGCAGTTGGTGACATTCTTACCAAGATAAGTGCCAATTGGTTGATAAATTTACATGCTGCATTGTTATTTATGTGCTTATATTTATGGGTTTATCTTATGTGTGTTTATAACTGTCTGAATGTTATGGGTATTTCCTGTATATGCTGCATGTCTATGTTTATTATTTTTTCAGTGTGAATTTGTGCATTTACGTAATGTATTTGTCTTTTTACGTTTTATATATAACGCTTCCACAGGATTTATGTGCATATGTATTTTAAATGCATGCAGTTAGAAAAATCATGTGGCATATCTTAGTTGGTTTTTGGGTATGTTACAGTATGTTCCGCAGAGAGTAAAAGAGTGTTCTTTGGCATAGCATGGATTGACGTGGATGGTCGGGAACACTATAGTCTCCCATGCCCCTAGCTGCCAATGAATATGAGCCTTTCACTGTAAGATCAGTCTCTTATGACTTGGATCATTTAGTTGAAATGGTAATCTCTTTGATAGAGATTTTAGAGCCTGATCTCCTTACCCCTCTCGCGGCCCTCGACATGTCTTCCTTTCAGAGTGTGTTTCTTCCATCAAGTGAAGATATCTTGGACTCCATGACCAAGATTTTTCCCTTGACATGGTGTCCTTCCAAAGCATTTTCCTCTTGGAATCCATGATCAAGAAGAGGAGTTTGAGCATGGTTTTATGATTTCAAGCTCGTTAAAAAATGAAACCAGCTGTGAGGATAGTTTTGCGTCTGTGTGGAAACCTAGTTAAAAATGAAATTGAGGTTATGAGCATGATTTTCTAATTTCAAGATCTTTAAAAAATGAAATCATCTCAGAGCATGGTTTTCTGATTTCAGAAAACCATGTTTTCATACAGAGGCAGAGTATGTGTGTTTGTCATTGATGGAGATGTCATTGATGGCGAATATCAGCACGATCAGTACCGCAGTGATAATTGAATGGCAATGGAAATCTCAACAACGAAGAGCAATAGTGATCGTTGGATCCCATTCAGAATTACCGATGACCGTCAGATCTGAATTCAGATAGGAGGAGCACCTAGTAGAAGAGAATAGATATTAGGTGTCAGATCTAAGCTCGAAGACCGATCGTCATTGGATCCATAAGAAGGAGCATGATATTTATGTGCAAGATGAAGTGGGCCTACAAAATCCCAAAAGCAAGAGGGTCGTCCATATTCAAGAAGGACACATGGCAAGTGACTAGAATTTCACTGACCTGCACATTGGAGGAGTCAACGGACCATGGTGTGGGAGCTTGCGATATGTGAAATCCCGAGAATTGATCTAGACCTTTGGATCAAGGTATGTTGTGGAACATTGGATGAAGAGGACACATGGCGAGTGATTGGCATTTTGCTGACTGGAAAGTCAAAGAAAGGATGTGCTCTATCTTATGAAATCATGAAATGCGAAACCATAACTTAATATGAGTCATTGATCAAAGGGAGATCGTGGACCATTGATCAGGCATGATGAAAGCCCGTGAAGTTGCGAAATCATGATAATATCTTGACCGTTGATCTAAGAAGGATAGGTGGCAACTTACGACAACAAGGACACGTGGCATGAGCATATAAGGACAAGTGTCAAATTTTTTTAGCTTTTCAGGCCACTAGAAATCATAATTCTGAGTGACACGTGGTAGCCACTCGGCTCTTGACACGTCTTTGAGTGACGCAAGAATGAAATCACTTCACGAGTTCTTGTTTTGGGAGTTTCAACTTCAAAGTCCTGAAGGCTCAAGTACCAGGGCGGAGGAGAGTCGTCTGATCACCACGGATGGTGGACCGTTGATCTGGATCCATTTCAAAGTTTTTGATACCAGGAGTTGGAGGAATCAAAGACACTCACGGCAAGAATGTCAAAATGAAAAATCACGACGAACCTTTTGGCACAGCCTGTGGTCACCGTCGGTGGTCACGTGAGGGGAAAGAGATAGCGGAGCTAAGCTCCTTTTAGGTGATCGCAACATGAAGAGTCAAGACTCTTCACCAAAGGATTCCCAAAGTCGTGAATCGCGAAGTGCTCATTTGGTTAGCGAGTGGTCACATCATGTGGTTACATGGTCACAAGAAGGGACGGATCTAGTCCAGCTAAGCTCCTTTTCAGAGTTTTGATGATCGCAACTTGGATTTTTGAGACCCTTCGACATAGGATTGCCGAAATGCGAAATATGAAATGCATTTTGATTAGGCCCGTGGTCACAGCCAATGGGCATTTGGGATAAACGCAAGACCCTATGGATTTAATCCAACGGTGTTGGTTATTTGAGCATCTGATCGAAGGGATACTATTGATCTTTACGATTAACTGCTCAGTTACAATTCAGTTAGAAGAACCAAATCATGGTTCTTAGATGGTTGGCGATTGAGTGGCTGAAGCATTGTTGTCCTAGGAATTTGAGGTGTAACTGAAGTTGTGTGAAGTGCATAAAACAGAGACGCAGTGACTGTGTATGGTTGGTTGTTCAAACCGAAACAATAAGATGAACTGTAAGGAGGGTAAAATAACATAATGCAAAGTATGAGATAAAACTCAGAGATGAGTAACATTCACTAAACAGACAGAAGCAAGAGAAGAATAGTAGAATAGCATGATGCAGAGAAGAACTGCAGAATAGTTTTTGAACCAGAGAAGAATTGCATAACAGTGAAGAAGGGGTAAGAATTGAAATACCTGTATTGTTTGTTTGTCAATCATTTATTTATAATTAGGGAGATAGGGTGGTGCTAGGGAGGACTGTGGTCCTCTGATATTCAAGTTGGTGCTTGAATATTGGGAGTTGTAGCTTCCATCTAGTTGTGGCTAGAAATTAGAGTGGTAGGGTGGTGCTTGGGAAAACACAGAGTTTTCTGTATGCAAGTTGGTGCTTGTATAAGTGGAAGTAGGTGCTTCCATTGAGTCGGTGCTGGAACACTTAGGGAGTTGGTGCTTCCTTCTAGTGGGTGCTAGAGAAACTAGAGAGTTGGTGCTCTCAACAAGTTGGAGCTTGTAAAATAGAGGTAGTAGACTCACTTTGATTTGGTGCTCAAACATAGATGATGTACAGAACTTAAAAGACTGCCTATCATTTCGAAGAAGAAGAGATTTTCTCCCTTTATGGGTTTCCTTGTGAAAATATATCTCTATGTATATCTTATGTGTGGTTGATGCTCATTATTTATGTTGTCCATATGATGTATAATATTGATGGTCACTTGATGAAAGATTAAAAATGGTTTAATAGACTTAATATTGTTTAAGCACAGTAACAACTGATTCACCCCCCCCTCTCAGTTGTCTTAGTAATTTCAACAATTGGTATCAGAGCGGGTTCCTTTTATCTAAAGATATATCTGTAAGATTAAACATGACAAGTCATGAAGGGACTTCAGCCACTAATCCTCCTTTGTTTGATGGAACAAATTTTTCCTTCTGGAAGGTTATAATGAGAACATACCTAATGGCCTTAGGCGCTGATGTTTGGGATGTAGTAGAGACTGGATACATAAAGCCTGTTGTGCTAGCTTCCAAGGATGATACGTTAGAATTTAGCTTTAATGCTAAGGGAATGAATGTTATCTTGAATGGACTTGCAGAAGTTGAGTTTGTAAAGGTGATGCATCTTCAAACTTCCAAAGAAATGTGGGATAAACTTATTAGCAGTTTTGAAGGAAATCAGAAAGTAAAAGATGCCAAACTTCAAACATATAGATTGAAATTTGAACAACTAAAGATGAATGAAGATGAAACAATTAGCAAGTATTTTTTAAGAGTTGAAGAACTTGTGAATTCCATGAAGGGTCTTGGTGAGAAGTTTGAAGAATCGTTTTTAGTTCAGAATATTTTAAGATCTCTGCTTGATAAATTTAATCCAAAAGTTTATGCAATAGAAGAACTAAATGATCTTAAAAATCTGTCCATTGATCAACTCCTAGGAACCTTAACTGCATATGAAATGAGAATTAGCAAAGATAAATCCATTACTAGAGAGGATTCTTTTAAAGTAGATAAGAATACTGATTTAGAGCTAGACGATATTGAAGAAAAAATTGTGAGAAGGTTAAAGAGAGGATCAGGAAAATATCAAGGCAAGTTTCCCTTCAAATTATTTAACTGTGGTAAAATAAGCCATTTTGAATCTAAGTGTCCCCAAAAGAAAAAGGACCAAAAGGACCAGAACTCTGATGATGAAAAGAAATACACATTTAAGAAATATAGCAAAAAGAAAAGTTTGTGTGCAAACAATGATGACTCCTCAGAAGACTTAGATAGTGATTCATCCTGTGAAGACAAAGTGAATGACTTTATGCTTATGTCTATGGGATATCTTGATGATAAACTCACAGAAGGTGACATGGATGGTGAAGAAGCAGTGGTGGATATGGAAGGTGAATTAATCAGTGCTCTGGAAGAAATTGACAGACTTAGATGTAAGAAGAGAAAACAAAAATAATTGTTGATACATTTTAAAATGAATGGTAAAAAACCTGATGAAGACTTTGCCCTATTAAAAGTAGAGTTAGAAGAGGCAAAGAAAATAGAGGACATACTGAAACAAGAGTTATCAGAAAAGAAAGCAAGGTGTGAAGCCTTAGAAGAAGAGATAGTAAAAACCAGAAAATATATGGAGAAGTTTAAGGCATTGTATCACCAAAATTTGTCAAGTATTAAAGATTCAGAAGGATTAAACTCCATTCTAAATCAGAAAAGAAACCCAAAGTTGAAAGTTGTCTTGGGGTATGAAGAAGGATCAAGTAGTGATCATTCAAGTAATACAGAACCTATCAAGTTTGTCAAATCCTCAAACATTGACAACAATCACTCTGCAGAAACAAAGAAAGAGAATCAGCCACTAAGAAGGAATGAAATAAAAAGTACCATAACCAAATCCGTAGATCAGAGAGATTATTGACATGTAAGAAATCAACCTCCTCAAAGAAGACAAATGTTTTCAAGGTGCAAAGGTTTTTTCTATGGTTATTGTTTTTTCTGCTCTAATTTTGGTCACAAAGCTATAAACTGTTCTTTAAGATTTATATATGAACAATCAAGATACTCAACAAATAACCATCTTCCATAACAGAGATTGAGACAACCAAGAAACAAACAATCTCAGACTATAAATCATGAGATGGTTGGGAAAAGGATGCAAGTTAAGCATAACAATTGTTATGATATGCTATTCAGTGAACCAGAATGTTACCTCTGCCATAATTATGGACATAAAGTTGCAGATTGTCGCTTAAGGAATTACAAGCCAGATTTGATCCCCACTACTAAAAATGTCAAGGTTTGGAAGAAGAAAGAAGATGATCAGTGTGGATTAGTGTTATCAGCCCAAATACAAAATAATCCTTTGTATATTGACAGTGGATGTTCCAAACATATGACTGGAGACAAAAGTAAGTTTCTAACTCTAAGTGAAAACAAATCAGGGAATGTAACTTTTGGAAATGATGCACTAGGAAAAATAAGAGGTAAAGGAATGGTAAGTTTGAGTAATGGAAAAGGGAAAGCTCAAGATGTGTTGTTTGTAGAAGGTATGAAACATAATCTTCTTAGTGTTAGTCAAGTCTATGACCAATGATGTGAATTCGTTTTTACTTCTAAAGATTGTATAATAAAATCTGTGAATTTAGGACAGCTAGTTGCAAAAGGAATAAGAACAGAAAACAATGTCTATGTGTTAAAAGAAGAAAAAGAAGAATTCCACTTAAGCAAATATGATGAAAGCTGGCTATGGCATAGGAGACTTGGACACCTAAATTTTGATCATATAATCAAGCTCAGAAACAGTGGGGTAGTAAAGGATCTTCCAAAGATATCAAATCCATATGATTTTGTTTGTAAACCATGCCAGATAGGAAAGCTTACTCGGACACAGTTCAAGTCTAAAACCTTTCCTTCAACAGAAAAACCTCTCCAGTTAATACAAATGGATTTATGTGGACCATCAAGAAAAGAAGATACAGGAAAAGAAAACTATTTTATGTTGATTATTGATGATTATTATAGACTAACATGGGTTTCCTTTCTGAAATAAAAATATGAAGCATTTGAAACATTCAAAGTGTTTAAGGCTTTGACTGAGAATCAAACAGGAAAAATATTGAAGGTAGTAGAGGAGGAGAGTTTAGCTCATGGAAATTCAAAGAGTTCTGTGATAAACATGGGATCAAAAAAGAGTACACAATTCCAAGGACTCCACAACAAAATGGAGTTGTTGAGAGGCAAAATAGATCAGTACAACAAATGGCAAGATCAATGATGAATGAAAAAAATATTGCTCAGACATATTGGGTGGAAGCAATACATACAACTGTTCATATTTTGAACAAAGCTCATCTCAGGCCACACAGTGACAAGACCCGTTATGAATTATGGTTTGGAAGACTTGCTTCAATCAAGCATTTTAAAGTCTTTGGGAGTAAATGTTATATCAAGAATAACGATGAAAATATTGGCAAATATGATGACAGGGCTGATGAAGGTATATTCTTAGGTTATGCTACAAATAGTAAAGGTTATAGATGCTAAAATAAGAGGCTACATAAATTGGTTGATTGTATTGAAATAAAAGTTGATGAAGAAATCCTGATAGGAAATGTAAGCAGTGTTGAACCAAGCACAAAAGATATAATTGAAAACGAAGATGAACAGGTCCAAGGATCAGAAAGAGAAGAATCTAAATCAGATGAAGATATGAATACTCCAACTGAAACAAAACAACAAAAAGAAGCAAAATCGCCTCTCAGAATTTTTAGAAAGAATCATCCTGAAAACCAGATAATTGGAGATATAAATAAAGGAGTTCAGACAAGAAGGAAATTGGTTAACGACTTAGAACAATCCCATGTTTCTTTTTTATCTATGGCTGAACCTAAAAATTTTGATGAAGCCAACCAACATGATGATTGGATTAGAGATATGAATGAAGAGCTTGATCAGATTGAGAAGAACAATACTTGGGAGCTTGTTCCTAGACCTGAAGACAAGAATGTAATAGGTTCTAAATGGGTGTTCAAAAATAAAATGAATGAAAAAGGACAAGTTGTTAGAAATAAATCCAGATTGGTCTGTAAAGGGTATGCACAAGTTGAAGGTCAGGATTTTGATGAAAATTTTGCACCAGTGGCAAGATTGGAAGCTATCAGAATGTTTCTTGCATATTCATGTCATAAGAACTTTAAAGTGTATCAGATGGATGTTAAGTCAACATTTCTTAATGGATATCTAGAGGAAGAAGTATATATGGAGCAACCTGAAGGATTCTCATTGACATATAATCATGATTATGTTTTCAAGCTGAAGAAAGCCTTATATGGACTGAAACAAGCACCACGATCTTGTTATTATAGACTGGACAAAAATTTAGAAGACAAAGGGTTCAAAAAAGGTATTGTTGACAACAATCTCTACATTAAGTCTGAAGGTGATAATTTACTGGTTGTTTTGGTTTATGTAGATGATATTATTTTTGGCTGTAATAATGAATCCTCTGTCCAGTGGTTTTATAACTCTATGAAAACAGAGTTTGAGATGTCCATGATAGGAGAACTGTCATACTTTCTGGGTTTACAAGTAAATTAGAGTTCTGCAGGAATATTTATCTCTCAAGAAAAATATTTGAAAGAGATGTTGAAGAAATTTTAGATGGAGGATTCCTCTCCTGTAAGTACACCTATGGTGGTTGGTTGCAAGCTCAGTAAAGATGATATTTCACCTGATGTTGATCAAAGGACATATCTCTCTATGATAGACAGTCTTCTGTACATCACAACATCCCATCCTGATATAATGCAAGCTGTTGGAATGGTAGGTCGCTATCAATCTACTCCTAAACAAAGTCACTTGGTAGCTGTCACAAGGATATTCAAATACTTGAAGGGAACAATGACTTATGGTTTGTGGTATCCTAGAAATCAGAATTTTCAGTTAACTGCTTATTCAGATGCAGATTGGGCAAATTGTGTGGATGAGAGAAAGAGCACCAGTGGAGGTGCCTTCTTCCTGGGTGACTCATTGGTAGCATGGATTAGTAAGAATTAGGGATCTATTTCCTTATAAACTACAGAAGAAGAGTACATTGTTGCTACTACTTGCTGCACTCAAATTTTGTGGATGATTCAAACTCTTGCAGATTTGAAGGTAAACTATACTATTCTGATCACAATTCACTGTGATAACACTAGTGCCATTAGTGTCTCCAAGAAACCTGTTCTTCACTCCAAGACTAAGCATATCCAAATAAAATACCATTTTGTTAGAGAAAAAGTTACAAACAAAGTCGTTCAGCTGAATTATATTTCTTCCATAGAAAAAATAGTTGATATCTTTACTAAATTGTTAACAGTGACCCCTTTTGGATATATTCGTCAAAAGTTGGGGGTTATAACTTCCTTCGTCTAATCTGTTCACCTAGTCAAGGGGAGTACTTATTGAATATCTGTTGCATTTCTAAGTTGCTCATAATTGACAGGGGGAGTATGTACTGCAACAGCTTAGGGGGAGCGTGTTTCTTCTTTGACATTGATATCAAAGGGGGAGAAAGTGTAGTAATTTCAAGGATGCTATAGTGGTGTAGTTGTATGTTTTTCAAGGGGTTGCCATCAATTCCAAAGGGGGAGATTGTTGGCATGTTTTCAGATAGAGGTAGAGTATGTGTGTTTGTCATTGATGGTGAAGATCAGCACGATCAGTAGTGCAGCAATAATGGCATGGCAATGGCAAGCTCAATAGTGAAGAGAAACAATGATCGTTGGATCCCATTCAGAATTCCCGATGACCGTCCGATCTGAATTCAGATAGGAGGAGCGCGCAGTAGAAGAGAATAGATATTAGGTGTCAGATATGAACTCCAAGACTAACCATCATTGGATTCATAAGAAGGAGCACGATATTTACATGCAATATGAAGTGGGCCTACAAAATCCTGAAAGCAGGAGAACCGTCCATCTTCAAGAAGGACACATGGCAAGCGACTAGAATTTTGCTGACCTGCACATTGGAGGAGTCAATGGAACATGGTGTGGGAAATTGCGATATGAGAAATCCCAAGAATTGATATGGACCTTTGGATCGAGGTATGTTGTGGAACTTTGGATGCAGAGGACACATGTCGAGCGATTGGCATTTCGCTGACTAGAAATTCAAAGAAAGGAGGTGCTCTATCCTATGAAATCGCGAAATGTGAAACCATGACTTAATCTGAGTCATTGATCAAAGGGAGATCGTGGACCATTGATCAGGCATGACGAAGGCCCGTGAAGTTGCGAAATCGTGATAAGATCTTGACCATTGATCTAAGGAGGACAGGTGGCAACTTACAAAAGCAAGGACACGTGGCACAAGCATATAAGGACAAGTGTCAAATTGTTTCAGCTTTTTAGGCCACTGGAAATCATAATTCTGAGTGACACGTGGAAGCCACTCGACTCTTGACACATCTTTGAGTGATGCAAGAATGAAATCACTTCATGAGTTCTTGTTTTGGGAGTTTCATCTTCAAAGTCTTGAAGGCTCAAGTACCGGGGCGGAGGAGAGTCGTCCGATCACCGTGGATGGTGGACTGTTGATTTTGCTCCATTTTGGAGTTTCAGATACCAAGAGTTGGAGGAGTCAAAGACACTCACGACAAGAATGCCAAAATGAGAAATCGCGAAGCACCTTTTGGCACAGCCTGTGCTCACCAAAATGAGAAATCGCGAAGCACCTTTTGGCACAGCTAAGCTCCTTTTCAGCAATCACAACATGAATATTTGAGACTCTTCACCACAAGATTCCCGAAGTCATGAATCACGAAGTGCTTGTTTGGTTAGCGAGTGGTCACAACATGTGGTTACATGGTCACGAGAAGGGGAGGATCCAGTCCAACTAAGATCCTTTTCGGAGTTTCGAGGATCGCAACATGGAGTGTCGAGACCCTTTGACACAGGATTGCCGAAATGTGAAATGTGAAACGCATTTTGATTAGGCCCATTGTCACAGCCAATGGGCATATGGGATAAATTCAAGACCCTATGGATTTAATCCAACGGTGCTGGTTATTTGAGCATCTGATCGAAGGGCTACTGTTGATCTTTACGATTAACTATTCAGTTACTATTCAGTTAGCAGAACCGAATCATGGTTCTTGGATGGTTGGTGATTGAGTGGATGAAGCGTTTTTGTCCTAGGAATTCAAGGTGTAACTAAAGTTGTGTGAAGTGCATAAAACAGAGACGTGATGACTGTGTATGGTTGGTTGTTCAAACCGAAACAATGAGACGAACTGTAAGGAGGGTAAAATAACATAATGCAAAGCATGAGATAAAACTCAGAGATGAGTAACAATCACCAAATAGACAGAAGCAAGAGAAGAATAGCAGAATAGCATGAAGCAGAGAAGAACTGCATAATAGTTTTTGAACCAGAGAAGAATTGCAGAATAGTGAAGAAGGGGTAAGAATTGAAATACCTATATTGTTCGTTTTTCAGTCATTTATTTATAATCAGGGTTGTAGGGTGGTGCTAAGGAGGACTGTGGTCCTCTGATATTCAAGTTGGTGCTTGAATATTGGGAGTTGTATCTTCCATCTAGTTGTGGCTAGAAATCAGGGTGGCAGGGTGGTGCTTGGGAAAACACAGAGTTTTCCATATGCAAGTTGGTGCTTGTATAAGTGGAAGTAGGTGCTTCCATCTAGTTGGTGTTGGAACACTCAGGGAGTTGGTGCTTCCTTCTAGTGAGTGCTAGAGAAACCAGAGCGTTGGTGCTCTCAACAAGTTGGAGCTTGTAAAATAGAGGTAGTAGCCTCACTTTGAGTTGGTGCTCAAACATAGATGATGTACAGAACTCAAAAGACTGCCTATCATTTCGAAGAAGAAGAGGTTTTCTCCCTTTATGGGTTTCCTCGTGAAAACCTGTCTCTGTGTATATCTTATGTGTGGTTGATGCTCATTATTTATGTTGTCCATATGATGTATAATATTGATGGTCACTTGATGAAAGATTAAAAATGGTTTAATAGACTTAATATTGTTTAAGAACAGTAACAACTGATTCACCCCCCCCCNAGTAATTTCAACATGTTTTTTCCATCAAGTGAAGATCTCTTGGAAGCCATGACCAAGGTTTGTCCCTTGACATGGTGTCCTTCCAAAGAATTTTCCTCTTGGAATCCATGATCAAGAAGAGGAGTTTGAGCATGGTTTTATGATTTCAAGTTCGTTAAAAAATGAAACCAATTGTGAGGATAGTTTTGCATCTCTATGGAAACCTAGTTAAAAATGAAACTGAGGTTATGAGCATGATTTTATTATTTCAAGCTCTTTAAAAAATGAAAGAAGCTCAGAGCATGGTTTTTTGATTTCAAGCTCTTTAAAAAATGAACAGAGGTCTAGGGATTGAACCTGGATTCTCGAGCATAGTTCATGTTCCTGTGTCAAGCTCGTTAAAAAATGAAATAGATTTCCCCCCCTTCAATTGAGTCAAGTACTTCATTACATATAGTATTTGAAGATTCATTTAATCTGCATGTGCCATTATGAAACAAATATTGGGGGGCAATGCTTACAGCCTCTGGACTTCATGTTGAAGTTAATTCACTAGCTTCTTAAGGAGGGGGATAAGTACCAACCATCCCTGGATTCTACATTGGGAAGTCGTAAGCATAGTTTTATCTGGTTCATGCTTATGTAAAAATGAAACCACCTACCTCAAGCATAGTTTCCTTTGGTTCAGGCTTGTGTAAAAATGAAACCAGGTGCAAACATAGTTTTGTTTAGTTTTAAGCTTGTGTAAAAATAAAATCTATCCCAAGCATAGTTTTGTTTTGTTTTAAGCTTGCGTAAAAATGAAAACAATCTCAAGCTTAGTCTTTGTTCTTTCTCATGCTCGTAAATACCTGAGAATGTTACCGAGTAAACGTTTATCACTTTTTCAGACTCGTAAAGGTTTTACGAAAAAGGAACCCCCTGGAGTTCCCTATAAGCT
The DNA here is from genome assembly GCA_032191745.1 of Picea mariana. NCBI lineage: Eukaryota > Viridiplantae > Streptophyta > Pinopsida > Pinales > Pinaceae > Picea > Picea mariana. The sequence continues at coordinate 451,423 of JASDQU010101639.1, forward strand.
CTTTTCAGACTCTCTAAACATGAAAATATTGTCGAGTGATCTTATTCTTTTCACGTTCGTTAAAGTGTTTGAAGAAAACACATGTTGAGTGGTAGATTATCTCTATTTTTGTCACATCAAACTACTTTACGAAAAATGACATTTTGGAGTTTCCTTTAAGTGTTTTTCAAACTCTCTAAATATGAAAAACTCCTGAGTTTTATTTCTTTGGACTCGTAAAACAAACATCGAAAGGCCCATATGGGACCGAACCACTCCTTCCTAGGGTTTGTTAAACATACTCTGAGGGACTCATCTGAAGGATGAACTTAATGTTCAATCATATGTTATCCTCCTCAATATTGTGTAAAAATAAAGAGGTACTCGCCAGAGATGGTGGGGGGGAAATTGGGAAAGAAATGTATCTAAACCTGTATTCTATGGAAGAGTCACTTTTGAACATGACACCCTTTCACTCGCTTTGTGTCTAGGTTGTAAAATATTCTTGTCTCTTGATCATACTCCTTTATAATATTACCAATTGGTCTGTGATCCATGTTTTTGAGTTAGTGTTTCCAAGACAATTATCGTGTCGTCAATATGTTCAAAGAGAAGTTCAACCCAGAAAGCCTTCAATTTCATCGACCATTTATGCAGTCCTTAATACTTCTATTGCGTCAGCCATGCCTGAGTCAGTCCTGAATCACTTGTTACTATGATCTACCTCAAATCTTGTTATCCATTTCATGTCATTGATGGGGGATACATTAAGGCCCTCCTATGACGAGTCTTTTCTTATCGACTTCAACTCATTATCTAGGAATTAGACTTAGAAACTAATTGGTACCTTGAAACTTGCATGCCTCAATGGAAAGTTTCCTTGCTTTTGACAATGGGTTTTTATTATTGACCCCTGATCGAGTGATTCCGCCGAGTGTTCAACTTCATCTCACTAATTCACATTTGTTGGATTGTACTAGAGTACCTTGGGAGTCATTGACATTAATGGTGATTTCCATTGCACTTGTTAATGGTATTCATTAATGACTGGTAATCAAGTGGTTTCTACCATATTCAACTTCAACACATGTATTCACATGGTTAGATTCATACTATAGAGTGGTGGAGATGAAGACCTTGAATCTTTTCTGACAGATTCAGGTTGCGTTGGAGTATATTCAGATTATAATGAGATCCACAGTGTATGTCTTGTGGCTATGTTGAAATTTGAGTCTTTAACACATAGATCCACAGTGTATTTTTTGTGGCTATGTTCGTATTTGAGTCAAATTGGCATGGATCCACAGTGTATGTTTGGTGGCCATGACCTTTCCTGCTTGACATGGATCTTTGCATGTCGACATTTATGCTTTGAGTCATTTGTATTATGAGTATGGGAATTCCTACCTCAATGATGATATATTATTGTACTGTATTTCCTTGTTTGTTGGCAGGTTTCTGAATGATGTGTTCCTTGTTCCCAACACACACTCGACAAAGTATTCCATCTATCGCTCTGTTCTAACTTCATAATTTGGGGGGCTCAATATTACACATTATTTTTGTCACCCTTATGACCGTTAATGATGTAAACCTATCCTTTTTATTTAGAAGGATTAATTGCTTGAATCCTTGAAGAAGAATGAAGACACATTTTCCCAGAGAAATGAAATTGACTTTTCCTTTGTAAAAAACCCTATCAAGAAGGATCGCCACACCTTGCTTAGTGTTAAGGGTGCGACGATTCCAAATAGTCACATGTTGCACCAGAGTGGCCTGCGATGTCGTCACACCTTTCTTAGTGTTAAGGGTGTGGCGATTTTCCGTATGAAGAAAAAATAGAAGCTTCTTGATGCTTCTAGAATAGAACCTTCGAGGGTGAGGTGGCCTATGATCGGTTTGGATCTGATTAGAATCTCTGATCTCATGGGATCATCCTAACCTCCTCACCCTATCCTTTTTAGCTTATAAAAGGAGGGGAGTTCTCATGGGGAAAGTTAGCTAGCTTTTGTAGTTTTTGGATGGCTAGTTCTTGAATCCTGTAGCTTAGAGTTTTTAGAGCTTGTATGTTGGGTTTGAGTTTCACTTTGCCAAGTTGATATTGTGAGTGACTTTAAAATCTATAGTCTCAGAATCCGTGGAGCAGAAGTGTGTGGGAAGAAAGGAACCGTTGGAAGGAACCTGACAACATCAAGGTATCTGGTTGTATCTTTGTTCCACGTTATTTAATACATATATACTTTTGTTTCCTATATGAACATTACTTGTCCATATTGTATGATTCCTTGATCACATACATAGTTTCATATCGAATAGACTATGTTATTCTTATCTTTGTTGGCTTGTGTTTCTTTCTAGATACTTCTCCATAAGCCTTACGACGGAGTTGGGATCACATTGGAAAGGTCAAGTTTACAACATTTAAAAGGTATGTTTTGGATCCTCTTCTTATTTGATATCTGAAATCTAAGGAAATTTTAGTATATTGTCTTGTTTTGTTCTAGTTTCGGGGTGAAACTAGGGAGATTAATTTGTGTATTCACTTACCGATTTTTCTAATAACATTGGTACGTCTAGAAACCGAGAAACTAAGTCCCTTCCAGCTGGGCGTCCACTACTTAAATCCTCCACCAAAGGAAAGCTCATATAAGAGAGACAATGAGGTTCTCCATCAAATAGGGAAGATATTGGGGGCTGAACCATGTGTTCACACTTAAAAGGAAAAAGGGAAGTGGACTCAATATGAAGTGAATAATTTCTCCAAAGTAACTTTGCTGTCAAAGTTGAATTCTTCTCCTCTTACATAGATTGGATATGGCCCATTTATAGCCTTCAAATGTAACTGAAGGGCCGATTCAGAACGTTTCCAGTATATGGAAGGTCAAGGATCATGGATTTCTTGACGTAACATGGAAACCCAACATCATTTTTTAATTTTTGGAACAAAACCTGATGTACATGGGTTGTAACAGTGCAACCTGCATATATACATGTTGTATAGTTGTTAGGGTGCATATATGTGGAAAAATATTATTTTTAGCTCTAGGAATTGCAAAAAGGGACTTCAAGTTTACATAGGGAAACAGGAAAATGCCTTTTGAGCAAGTTGCATGGGGTGAGGAAAATATTGCTATAACAAATGCCCCCTAATGTGTGAGGTCAGAGGAGTATCTCCGATGGTCGAAATACATTATAATTCTCAGAAGTGGAGTAATGGAGACCCAACTAGATGAAATAGTTGTTGATAAGAATATTACAATCCATAATTACTTTGTACACATGGCTGCCAATTTGAATTACACTGCAGATCCGTGTGGAAATATACCAAAAAATTGTTCATAGCCATGCATAGGCAATACAAAAGTAGACACATGCCATAGGATGTCATCGTCACGAAAAAGGCCCAGTGAAAACCACTCTCAAAATCAAATTTGAAGATATCTGTATACAACGGAGTACAATCTGATCTCCCATGATCACTGAAGTCATATAGGTAATGGTTCAATGAATGATAGAAATAGCTTAGGAAAGTTGTGACTATGAACTGATGTTTTCAAGTCTTCTACATGATCCACCAAAGGTGAAAGTCTACATCATGTGAATAAAGGAGTTGAGGTCGAATACAATGAGACTTCGTTTGATTACCAGTCATCGAGGTATATCATTAACAAAAGTAATACAACCTATCGATAATGAAAGTAGGTATCAAGGCACCGAGTACATTCTTACAAGTGTGAATAAAGGAGTTGATTTTGAACACTTTAAGAATCCATCAATTAGGAGACATTGATGTATTCCCAACTATCGATAGAGAGACAACCTGCCACCAATGACTGCAAGCCTCTAGGTACTCATAGGACTCTAGGTCTCGTTTCCAGTATAGATGAGTTGAAGTCAATGGAAGGAGAGCATTAAGGCATATCTCATCATTTAGCATGAGGTACAAAGAAATAACTTGATTTTTTGGAGGAACTCAGACAAATAACATGTTCACAAACCAACGACCCTGTGCATCTTTCAGATGCACTAGATGCAAGCAGTGCACAAAAATGACCCTTTGAATAACATCCAATAAGGAAAAATATTGACAAAGGTGAGGAAACCACCAATAAGGCTAATGAAATCCAATAGCTTTCATGAATCCCAATGTGTGAATAGATTTCTTGTCGTCGAACACAAGGGAAACCCCCCATTCAGTGACCAATGAGGAGATGTCTATTGTTGGGTTCAAGGTTACCTACCCATAAGGAAAGTAAGACCAGGGTGCACGGTAGGACTACAAATTCATGTTACTCTGAAAAACACTAAGGGTATGGCCGACATGCAAAGTCAAGAGTTATGAGAAACGGTTGACACAAGATTATAGACATCCTTGGAACAAGAGCATGATACATATGGAGGACTCTGGCACCATCGATTCAATGATGAAACTTTGTGATGTAGGAGGCACCAATCAGACTCTCCATAGGGACTGGAAGAGTAACCAACCGAAGAAGTAAACTGTTAGTAATGAGCTCATCTTATTAAGGTCATGCTAAACCCAAACATCAGATGACAGGTGGACTCAAAATTTTGTTCTCTATTCAAAGGCAACATGACTGCTGCCACCATGAGATAATATTATTTTCCCACCCGTCTTTTTTTTTTTCATGGACAAATGATTGCTATGATATAGAGGAGGAAACAAATATCCCAATTAAGCAACCAGTTCCAGCAGTGGATCATACCTATGATCAATGCAAGGAGGTGCATGCAGGATATGGACACTCGGGGGAATGTTTCCTCGTAGGGTATAGTGTGTCAAGATGCAAAGGATATAAACAAGGCTCTGCTTGGCTGATGATGTAAATTACTAATATAATAGGCTTTTAATGCAAAAGTGAGAATCGACAATAATCTCAATACTACAAGAAAGAGGATGAGATGCAATTAAAAATTAACTCTAAAGAATGTCCTTTTTTGTAAATTTAGTCCCCTAGGCCCGAAAAGGTATAAAAAAATACCTAGGAGAACTCTTCTAGCCACTAGTGACTAGAGTGTTCCTTTTTCTAAATTAGTCTACTTGGTCCGAAAAAGGATTAGAATTACACCAAATAGATGTCCTTTCAAATCCAATTTACAAGTGTGAAAGAGACAAATTCACTCAATAATCTTTTCTCTTTTTGAGAGAGTTGGAAAAGATCTTAAACAAAACTCGTGGGAGTCCCATAGGTATAGGTCCACATGCTCATGAATAAGAATATGAGGCTCAAACAAAAATTCATATTGGATCTATAAGGGCTCTCAACCTTTTATGGAATAATCTCTACATGGGCACTACATGGAACAAAGGTTCTAACTAGGGTACCCATGTTTGGTATGTCTCTACCATTCAATAACGACACTTCTAGTAGTTGTAAGAAGGTTTTTTTTCACTAATAAATGGGTTCATACGTAAGGCATATGGATCATAGAGATAGGATAATGTAAAAATGCAAGATGGATTGAGGACCTATCCCATATGTTGGTCAAAGAAATAATACCTTCCAAAGTCATGAACAGGCGAAAGGATGCTAGAAACTGCAATAATCCCTAGATAAAACCACCAAAACCAACTCCTTCCACTACATTATTAGTCCACTAGGAAAAAATATTAGAAAAAACTATGTAAAGTGGGTAAAATTTGTCTATAAAGAGTAAAAATAACCAATTTTACCATACCATTTCACATTTTCACCCAAATAGTGCATTTTGGACCAAATTGCCCACGACCTTCAAGTGTCGATTGCGGGAGCTATGAGCAAGGGAATTTACAACCATCTGGACCAAGTAAGTACTCTTGCCCTCCTCTTCATTTCTAGTGGATTAGAGTCTTACATTAGGTCTCACATTTTGAGTTTTTTAAAGAACAAATTAGGAAATAAGGTGTACGTGGGTTGTAGATCATCGGGTGGTGTATATGCAACCCTATATGAAACTGTTATCAAAACAGACCACGTATATGCAACCCTATATGCGACTGTGTAAACTGCAGCTCGCATACAAGTCCGTAAATTGGTTTTTTAAAGGAATTTGACTCAAAAATTGGATTTTTCTTGTGGGATGGTACTTGAATGGAGAGAAAGAGAGAATGAGGAAGTTGATGTTGTAGTGGAAATATATCTAGGGGCCCAATTAGCATTAAAAAGATGTTGTATTTATAAGTTTTGGGCTCTCAAAGAGATGAGGAATCAAGTGAGGCTACTGCAAATGCTAGTGAACGTTTGGGATCCAGATACAGAGGCCTTCAACCTCGATGGGGAACCATTGAGAATTGAAGTCGTGGATATATACTTTCTTACAAGGTTTTCATGTCGGGGTGAGGTGGTGAACCTCAAAGCCAGTGGAGTTGGGAGTGGCATGAACATAGAGGAATACATCGTGACTCACAGTGTTGCAGGAAAAAAAAAAGTAGGGAGCCAACTCCCTATTCAGGCGACCAACAACCTAAGTTTAAAGGTTGATGTTCTTGTACTCACATAGATCATGGAGTGGGCCTCATTGCACTAGGAATCAAGGCCACTTATGTTCTACTCAGTGGAGTGCTTACGACCCACATTGTATGATTGGTGCACCTCACTATAGACTACAAATAGGGTAGGAAGAGGAACTTCGAGTTCACATCTATCTTCTGTAGTTTTTTCTTGGAGTGGGTTCCAATATTGAGACCTAGAGTTGATATTGTTTTTCATAGACCACTCAATCCAACCATGTCACGATGGACCAAGCTAATGAGGTGGTTGGGAGGTGGTAGGTTACCGCCCCCCTACAATGATGAGTTCTTCTTCTGGTGGTGTCAAAAGGTGATATCCCTGGAGGACTACCCTTATGCAGGGATCGACTTCAGAGGAGACCCAGACATGCCATTTCCACCAGGTTCTTCCTACAAATACATAGGTATCAAACAATTTTCAAATATATTTCATTTTTTGTGTTTTTTAAAGGGAATAAAAAAAAACGCAAATGTTTTTAGATGGTGTCAAGTATTCTAAATTCTTTTGTGTGTGTGAAAATGTAGGTCCACGATGGTCAGATGGATTTCCATGACACCGATGGAGGCACCGGGGGGCTGAGCCAGTGGAAGGAGACTTGAAGAGAGTGCTTTAAAATGTGTAATAAAATCTATCTCGTTTGATGCACAGAATACCCATGGTTCAGGTAGAGGATCTGTTGGAGGCGATGTAGTGGCAGGTGGTGGGTGTGACTCTTCTAGCATATTGCAAACTTTGTAGATGTTATCATGACACACATATGGATCCACATGCATAGATGTCATGGTTATTGTATCGATCGACTGTATATTTATTTTGAGGGTGTGAGCCCTAATTTTGTACTATAACACCATATGTTTTGGAGAAATGAAGTATAAAAACATTGGTCTTTGGATTTACTTATATTACAATGTGTACATTGGTGAATGTGTTTTATTTACTTTAGTTATATGAAAAATTCCATTCTAAAACATAATTAGCATATGCATCAGATACATAATTAGAACTTCTAGGTATGTGATTATAAGTAATAAAATCAAAATGTTGTTCCAAAATTCGTACCAGTAGGAATCATTGGAGTACAATAGGGTCTCACACATGGTAAATATCGTTCAACTGACATACTACTAACTAGGAATCTAGAGGGAAATTATAAATTACGAATACCATGTTAAAATGCATTGCGAAAAATCTCTATAATGGTGCTATATTCATCCACATTATTCATTGATGGCCCTAGACAAACTCCACCTCAAGACATGATTTGGCCCTCGGTTGAGTAAACAACCCAAGTGGTGGAAGATAAGTTCCATGTATGACGACTGGCTCCGCCTGCGAATCCTAAGTAAACTAAAGACTCCATTGACATCTTCCAACCAAGGGAAAACTCAATAAGTAAGCCGATGAAAAAAGGGGAAAAGATATATACACTAACATACATTAGTATAAAAAGTGTTACACCCAATATTGGGGCTCAAGAGTAATATATTTTCAAGTAGAGCCCATTTCTAGGCTCAACCAACATATTCCCTTCATAATATTCTAGATCGTAGGCTCTTTTTTCTAAGACATGTCACACGATATAAGGACCATGCCACATGGGGTTGAACTGTCCTTCCCCCAGTGGTTCTTTGGCTTGGTCATACAAGAGGACCAAGTCACCCTCAACATACTGTCGAGGACAGAAAAAATTATCATATTGGACCTTGACATGCCGTTTATATCCTTTGATAGTCGTAGAGGCATATCGAAGTTGCTCGTATAGAATCTCTAGGTGTAAAAAGAGTTCTTCGAGATGAGAAGTGTTAGGTAGGCTCTTAACTGGAAATATAAGATAAGTGATTTCACATTCAATAGGTAGGATCGACTCCACACCATGTACTAACTGAAAAGGAGAAAAACAGATTGAAGTCTTAACCGAGGTTTGGTATGCCCAAAGAACATGGTACAACATGAGATGTTGGTTAGATTTTCTCTGGTTGACAATATTCTACAAAATGGTCTTGAGAGACTTGTTCATGACCTCTACTTGTCCATTTTCCTGGGGATAATAAGGGGAAGAATGATCATGTTTAAACCCCATTTTTTATGCTAATTTTTTCATCATTTCATAATAAAAGTGACTTCCATGATCAATGACAATCTCACTCAGTATCTGAAATTGGATATAATTTGATTGAACACGAAAAAGTTTGCATTATTACCATCATATTTAATCATAGGCATGGCCTTGGACCACTTAGTAAATTATTATATAGCCACAATAATATGTTGATGCCCCCCAACCTAATTTGGGTTGCAATCCACAAAATCCACCCCCCACTTGGTGAAGGGACCAATGGTGAAGACTGGGTGAAGAGGGTATGGATGCGAGAGCATATTCCGAGTGAACACCTAGAAGGGGTGACACTTCTTTACTGCTTCGACACAATATTTAAAAATAGATGGCCAAAAATAACCAACTCACAATATATTTTGGGTTGTCACAAGCCCAGATAGAGGACCACCACAAGCCCAACTATGATAGTCATTAAGAACATAATCAACCTCCTCGTGATTCAAGAAACAACACAATATATTGTCTATGCCTCGATGATACAAAGTGTCACCAATGATAAGGTATTTCTTAGCTTGATATCGTATACGTCGTCGATCGCCTCTTGAAAGATGATGAGAGAACTTCAAGGTTTGAAGATAGATCAAAATGTCTCCGTACCAGGGGTCTGATGATGAGATAAGGAAAACGTTTTCATATGAAAATGAATCGACATGAATAATGTCCTCATCTAACTGAGGGTATTTTGATATTAAATCAGCAAAAACTAGCGATTTATTGGATTTTTTCGAAGCAAAATCGAGATCAAACTCTTGCAAGATGACAACCCATTTATTATATTTTCCCCCTATGATATGCCTAGTGACGATGTATTGAAATGGATTGACATCAATAGCTATGGTATTTTTTCAAAGAAATACATAGTTTCGTAATATTTGACCCGCATGTATGACAACCAAAGATAGCTTCTCAACATGAGAGTACTTGAGTTCAGGGTTGACTATGTTTCAACTAAGATAGTAAACGACGTTCTAAAGGATCTCATCATCCTCCTGAACTAAAACCATACCAATTTTCCCTTCGGACGAGGCAATACAAAGCAAGTAATATCTACTATAGTTCAGAGGCTTAGCAGAGGCATCGATACCAAGGATTTATTAAGAGCATCGAAGGATTCCTGGGCTCTCTCATCCCATATAAATGGAGTGTCCTTCTTCAAGAGATGCATGAAACCCTTAGTAATATTGGCATAGTTTACTATAAACTGACGTAAGAAATTAGCTTTCCCCTGTAAACCTTGAAGCATATGAATGTTGTGCGGGGGAGGAAATCTAAGTATTTCCTCAATATTTAAAGGATCCACCATGATCCCAGTCTCAGAGACAAATAATTCTAAAAGAAAACCTGACCTAACACGAAAGGTGGACTTATGAGGGTTTAAATAGATATGATAATAGAGACATCTCTCAAAAACTAGTCGAAGGTGGGTAGAGTTATCCACTCTCTTGTGAGTGTTAAGAACCAAATATCGATATAGCATAGAAAAACCTCAGAAAAAGTACTCAACGCCTTGAAAAAGAGATAATTTCAAATAATAAGCCTCTTCGAGGGGGAAACCTCCTTTTACCCCACTTAAATGTTCAAGTACAAGATGATTCAAAATGAAAATGTCTCCTTGGTATATATAGGAGACTAAGAGGTATAATTACAACTAATGGCCTAAAGCTGACATAAATAAAATAACATTACTAATAGAATATGCCCCAATTAAGGGGTAATGAGCCAATATTAGGTCTTAACCTACCCCTCCCCTTGAGACAAGTGTTGTCTGCAACGCTTGAGTAACTCTGGATGCTTATGTATAAAAGAATCATCTTCCCAAGTGGAATCTCTAGCCGGTAGTTTCCTCCATTTAATGAGATACTCTGAAATGGATCTATTCCTCAGCTGGCAAATTCTTGTGTCAGTGATGGCTTCAGGCTCCAATATGATTTTTCCTTCCTTGTCAAGTTCTGGCAATATAGTTTGAACTGGGATCTTGTCGCCTATAACCTTCTTTAAGCATGAAACATGGAAAACTAGGTGTACTCGTGAAGATGCAGGCAACTCCAATTTGTATTCCATAGTACCAATCTTTTGCAACACCTTATAAGGTCCATAGTACTTTGGTGATAATTTATTATCCTTGTTGGCTTGCTTGAGGGACATCTGTTTGTATGGTTGTAGTCTTAAAAATGCCCAATCCGCTACTTCAAAACTTCTTTCACTACGATGTTGATCTGCTTGTTGTTTCATGTGATTTTGTGCCATGGTCAGGTTGTCCTTTAAGATTTGGAGAACTTGTTGTTGATTCTTGATGTGATCTTCCACTACTTGAACCTTATATTTTTATTTTAGAGAAGAAGTGATGGAAGGAGGGTGGTATCCATAAAGTGCCATAAATGGTGTCATTTTTGTTGCAGTATGAAAGGAAGTGTTATACCACCATTTTGCCAAGGGTAACCATTTGAACCATTGTGTTTGTTTATCAGAGACAAAGAAATGAAGGTAGCCTTCCAGACATTTGTTCACTATCTTGGTTTGTCCATCATATTGAGGATGATAGGATGAGCTATAAGCCAATTGAGTACCCAAACAAGAAAATAATTATGTCCAAAAATGTCCAGTGAAGATGGGATCTCTGTCACTTACAATAATATTTGGGCTACCATGTAGCTTTTGAACTATTTCCATGAATGCGGTGGCAACTGTACTAGCTTTGAAGGGATGAGAGAGTGCACAAAAGTGTGCGTACTTGGTCAGTCTATAAGCAATCACCATGATGACACTCTTTCCTTCATACTTTCATAACCCTGTGATGAAATCCATGGAAACCTCCTCCCAACGCTGACTTGGGATGGATAATGGTTGTAAAAGAACAGGGGTCTTAATTTTTTCCACCTTATTTTGTTGGCAAACCAAACATTCTGCCACAAATCTTTGAACATTAGTTTTAAGGCCATCCCAAAAAAAATCCTTCTTGACTCTATGGTAGGTTTTTAAAATTCCCAAGTGCCCTCCTACTGGAGAGGTGTGCAATTCCAATAGTACCTTTTGTTTGAGTTGGGAGTTCTTACATAAATATAAGAGATCTTTGTACCATGGTGAATCATTTTTCCATGTAAATGTATCTGATGCATTGGAATCCTGTTGCAACCTTTGAATGAGAGTCCACACTTTTTCGTCATTCTTCCATTCATCCCTTGCTTCTATTATCCAATCGGGTTGGATGATAGAGATAGCATAGACAAAGGCCTCAACATCTTCATCCTTTCTTGAGAGTGCACCTGCCACAACATTTTGCTTCCCATTTTTATAGACGATTTCAAAATCATAACCCAATATCTTGGTTACCCATTTTTGTTGTTCTTCTAAAGATAGTCTTTGTTCCAAGAAGTATTTAAGACTATCATGATCTATTTTGACCTTGAGGTGCCTACATATTAGGTAAGGATGCCATTTCTTCAATGCATGTAGTATTTGCATCATTTCCTTCTCATAAATGGGTTTGTGTAAGGTGTAAGTCCTTTCCCTTGAGTGGTCAACTTTCAAAATCTAGGGGCCTTCCTTCTTGCATTAGGACTGCATCAATTCCATTTCCCGAGGCATCACATTCCACAATAAAGGTTTTTGTGAAGTCTGGAGTGGTCAAGATAGGATCTTTACACATCACCTCTTTAAGTTGTTCAAAAGCTTTAGTTTTATCTGGATTCCATCAAAATGCATCCTTCTTAGTTAGTATCATTAAAGGTGTTGCTATTCTTCCATAGTTCTAAACAAACTTGCAGTAGTAACCTGTCAAACCCAAAAATCCTCTAAGATTCTTCAATGTTTTGGGAATTGGCCAGTCCATCATGGCCTTAATCTTGTTAGGGTCTACCTTGACACCTTCATGAGATACAATATGACCCAAATACTCTACCTCCTTTACTGCAAAGAAACATTTGGATGGTTTGGCATATATTTGTTTCTCCTTTAGCAGTTGTAGCACCTTTTCAACATGTCGCAAATGATCCTCCCAAGACTTGCTATAGATTAGTATATCATCAAAAAATACTAACACAAATTTTCAAAGGAAGGGATTGAAAATGGAATTCATCGACCCTTGGAATATGGAAGGTGCATTTGTAAGGCCAAAAGGCATGACCAAAAATTCATAATGGCCTTCATGAGTTCGGAATGTTGTTTTTGGGATATCTTCTTCCTTCATTCTGATCTGATGATACCCTGAACAGAGATCCAATTTTGTGAAATAGATTGATCCATGTAGTTCATCTAACAAATCATCAATGACGGGAATGGGAAACTTATCTTTAATAGTGATCTTGTTGAGCTCTCTATAATCTCGACACATACGCCATGAGCTATCTTTCTTGAATACCATTACCACTGGTGCAGAGTAAGAACTTTGGCTAGGTCTAATAATGCCAGCCTCTAACATTTCTTCAACCATGTGCTCAATTTAATTCTTCTGGGAGTAAGGATATCTGTATGGCCTGATTTTAGGAGGAATACTCCCAAGAATTAGGTGAATTTCATGATCATGATTTCGAGTGGGTGGAAGACCTTTGGGAATATCTTCAAATAATTTGGAATGCTTATCAATGATTCTTTGGAGATCTTGAAGAATAGATATCTTAGATGTTTGAACATCTAGTGAGCACAGTTTTGCAATAACGCCTTGATGCCCCTTTTTCAATAATTTTGTCATGCCATTAGATCTTATCACCTTACCAGGTTTCCCTGTGATACCTCTTAACTCAATTTCTTTTCCTTCCAATGAAAATTTCATGAAAAGTTCTTGAAAATTAAAAGCCATCGTTCCTAATGATTGTAACCATTAAATTCCTAGTACAACATCTGCACCACCCATGGGTATAGCAATCATTGGACTATTCATTACATATTCCTCCATAGTAAGATTGATCTTATTAC
>JASDQU010101639.1:467299-506268 GCA_032191745.1 Picea mariana
TTTTCAAGTACAAGATGATTCAAAATGAAAATGCCTCCTTGGTATATATAGGAGACTAGGAGGTATAATTACAACTAATGGCCTAAAGCCGACATAAATAAAATAACATTACTAATATAATATGCCCAAATTAAGGGGTAATGAGCCAATATTAGGGCTTAACAGTGAGAGTGAGCAAAGAGATCATCGAGGTAGGCTTCGACTATATGCTTGAGATTTTGAAAAGTGAAGGTCATGGCTTGTTCGAAGGTTGCTCCAGAGTTTTTAAGTCCGAAAGTAATTTTTCGTTATGAGAAAGTACCCCAAGAAAAAATCAATGTCCTATTTTGTTGATCCTTGGGTTTAATATGAATTTGGTTGTATCGTGAAAATACATCCATAAAATAAAAAACCTCACTTCCCGCACACTCATCGAGAATCTGATCAATGAAAGGTGTCGAGAAGTTTTCTTTAGGACATGCTTTATTTAAGTCTCAAAAATCCATACAGACACAGATGGTTCCTTTCTTTTTATTCACATGAACGAGGTCTGATACCCATAAAGTGAAGGGAATTGGGTAGATAAAGCCTGCATTAAGAAGTTTCTCCACCTCTACCTTAATAGTAGGGGCCTTCCTAGGATTAACAACTCTAAGTCATTGTCAAATAGGTTTAGCATCCAGGTAGGTTTTAATATCATGTTTGATAATGCGAGGCTTGATTCTTGGAATATCTTTATATTACCAAGTGAATACATCATGGAATTCCTTTAAGAGCTCGGTGTAGGTATGAATTTCTTCAGGCATACAATCTGCATTGATATATACATTTTCAATTTTACGAGGAATATGAGAGATGTCTATCGTGACGGTAGGATAAATACTCACCATGTTTCCTTAAGCATAAATCCTTAGTTGGTGGTTGAGAATTGTCGATCACGAAGATCGAAGGTCCAACTGATTCATTGGGGATATCGTGCACAAAGGAAAATTGATTGATCATCAAGATTTTCCCATCATGAGGAAAACATAAAGTACGAAAAATGGATGATATGATTGCATTCATAGCATAATTCCAGTTACGCCCTAGTAATAAGTTATTGTCAAGGGGTGCATCAACCACCTCGACATCCACCTCCACTGTATTACCACCTAACTAGACCGGAAAGGTAGGAATAATACCATGGGGACGGAAATAATGACCATCAAATTTGGTCAACATGGTCAGATATTGAGAGAGGGTTGGAGAGCCAATGACTTTCCAATAGGTTAGGGAAATCACACACGTTGCAACACCTTCATCAATAAGAGTATGTTTGATGGTATACTTTGAGTAATCAACATGGATTTGAAAGGCCACGTGGTTAAGAAAGCGAGGCTTCACATCTGTGATGTAAAACTTGATAACCTTAGATCCATAAGGTTCTAGAGATCCTAATGCAGATAAAAATGAATTCCTCTATGAAGGAAACATATGGAGTACCTCCAAAGCCAACATCGTGCAAGGGGTTTGACCCAGATCCTCAACAATAGAGTAGTTTTGGGCAGCTCTAGCATTAGGGTTGTGGGTAGAGAGTTTGAGTACTCCTTTCAGAATACGAGGCAAAGGATATAGATTTTAGATGTGTAAAGGCATCTCCAGAGGAGGGGGAGACTCTATACCTGGAACAACCTGTGAAGAATTGTAATCGTGAGACCGAGTGGATAAATTGATCTGAGACTTGACCACATTTATGCATAGACAGTCATTGTCCTACACCGGTGGGTTTTGAATCCCACTCACTGCATTTCCAGCATTAGAGGAGCTCAAAGACATATATTTATTATCCGGAAAAGAATTATTCAACACAGTAGGTGGTAGAGATAAAATCCTTGCAACTTCCTTGAGTTTGGGGCACAAGTGGGTAAGGTGATCATCAGTACAAAGCTTACAAGGGAATTTCACCTTCTTCTTCTCTTTCTTTACCTCACCAACATTAAACTTCAATCTATCATTGTTAGCATTATCCTTGGGTTTATTATCATTATTCCTACCACACTCACAATTACTACCACGTACTTTCCTTTTATACCCTCCTAGTTGGTGGTTACCATTCGGGTTGGTCGACCACTGCACATAATGTACATACACTATCTGAGTGGGAGTGGAGGACACATAAAATGCTTTTCCTTCTACAGATTGACTTAGAGACAACTCTTTCAACTGGCTTGTCACCAAGTTTGTATATTTAACATTTGTGGAGCCCATAATGCCATCAACATGAGGCTTGGGCTTCTGCCTAGGTTCATAGTTTGACCTCGGTGCATTAGGAAGAATTTCGTATAACATCCCAGACTGAGCATATATGAGATCTAGTTGTTGGGCTTTGAAAATCACTTCCTCTTTAGATGTTACTCGAGATGTAGAGACATTCTTTGAAATATAAGGAAGTAAAGACTTAAGAAACCATTCCAATAGGAAATCTGGAGGAATGTAGGCTTTGATCAACCTCCTCTGTCTATGCCACCCTTGGATGTGATTCAAGATATGGGTGGCTTTGTCTCAGAGGAGGGATGACAGAATTTCTATGCTGACATCGTAACAAAACATCAATTTGAAAAGGTTGAGGAAAAATAGAACCATATGATTAAAATTCGCATATGTACCCCATGGTAGCTCTATGTACCATTTTGTTGAAACCTCTGTGAGGGTGCATTGAAACAATCTTAAACAAATATTATATTCATTAAGGGAATTGGAAGAGCACCAAAGATGGAAATTAGTGATGTGATCAATAGGATCCTCACAAGTATTTCCGTTGAATTTTGGAATATCCAAAGGAAGCTTGGTGGGGACGGGGGGGCATGTTGGGTCATGACGCATCGGGTCATTCATTAATATTGACAAGTTTGGAAAATTAAGCATGGCTAGAAAGGGAAGTCGTGGTTGTGGCATATGGCCCCAAGCTCTCGGGAAATATTATGTTGGGGAATCACATCCCATCCATGGTTCTAGTATGCACCATGGCCCTCTATGGAATTATAAAAACCCCCTCCAAATTGATTCATAAGGGGTTATTTGTGCACCATTCCAATAGGAATTTTATGATGAGGGTTGTAAATATTTCCCCCAGTTGGAATATCTCCAGGTTGGGGGTTTCCCAAAGTATAAAATTGACCTTCTCCAGGTGGAAATATGGAGGATAGAGGTGGATTCGTCATGTAAAATGTGTTGGTCGGAATCAGTGTGGAGGGGGTAGGTGTAAAGGATGGAACATAAGAAACAACTTGTCCGCCTGGTTGATTAATCCATCCAGGAACATTAAGACTAGTATTAGACCCAAGGTGGAAAGGAGGAAGGCTTCCAACCGTAGGAGTAATTTTTGGAATATGAGCACCACCAAACGAGAGTGGAATATGCGGAGGTAGCTATGCCCCCAAGTCCAATTCTAGGATTAGGATTAGATGATGGAACGAAGGATGAAAATTGTGATGTGAAATTCGGCATACCATAAGAGAAAGGGATAGAGGCCGAATGTATGGACTAAGTATTGTATCCTCACGAATTAAAAATATCTCTGACGCTAAGAACTTATTAGAGGGATATCTCTTCAAACAACTTCGCACAACCTCCTGCTTAACTCCGGTTTGAGCGGAGCCTCCTGACGTCACCAATTATAAAATGGATTTCACCACTCCCTTAGTCATACACAAATGTCGAGTTTAATATCCTTTGATAATTTTACTCACAAAATACTATTCGAAGGCTCTAAATCTTAAGCTAGTTTGTGCACCTTGAAAAATAAATCGTTTCTAATCAATTTTAAATTTATAAGCATTATTTTTAGGGGCTTTGTTTACTCAAAAGACGTGGTCATGAAACTAATGATTTTATGACTTAGAAAGTGAAAGAAATGAATATGAATATAATGCAAAGTCCTAACTTCAATTCTCAATAAATGATAATCTTTTAAAAAATGCAACTTTCAATTCAACTCTGCAATTTCAAATAAGATGAAATCTTTCCATACATGTATCAAGATCAATGATAAGAACCCAAAAGATCAAATGCCATAATGAAAAATGTATATTTTTTTTAATTTCAATATAAAGAAATGAAAATGCAAGGAATAAACAACAACTTGATATATAAACCCTATTGTAAGAAAAAAGAGACAAACCAAGGAGGTATCAAGAGGCAAACACCCATCCCAAGATGCAAGGACAACCATTAAGAAAGATGACGAGAAAGAAAAAATGCCCAAAAATTCAACCAAAGAAAGGTTTCCTATCACTCTGTAGACACTTAACAGTCATGACAAAGACCCAAGAAGTCTCAACAACCATCAAAACTTACCCAACAAACACTAAACTCAACAATAAAGAAAACAAGGATTATGTACACGATTGGTGTAATATACCAGATATAAAAAGTATGCAGAACAGAAATAAAATGCTAGAAATGGCAGAATAACAACAATATAACTAGAATAATCACCACAATAGCACTGAAATGATATAAGAATAACAATAGAAATAGCACTTTGATTATGAAAGAAATGTTCACGGGCCTCTTCGAGGGGGAAACCTCCATTTGAGTAGAGCTCTATTACAATAATAGCCAATCTAGGGTTCTCATACCCTCAACTCCTATTTATACTAAATATGTCTATCAAAAGAAGCATCTAGAGGAAGATCCTTCTAGAAGTGGAAGCTTCTATTAGGTCTTCTTACATTCAACTTATTCTATTTTATTGCAAGGCCTTATTAATATTAACCTTTATTACATCTGAATATATTGTTCTACCTATGTGTGGGCTAGGACCCTAACATGTCCTCCCCCTTAAAAACAACCTTGTCCTCAAGGCTTGAGATGTGAAAATTGTTGTAGAATGGTAGCTGGTTCCCAAGTGGCATCTACTGGAGTTGTATCTTTCCACTAGACTAACACCTCCTTGATGGTTCTCTAATGTAGGCGATGCTCACACTGGTCCAAAACTACTTGTGGTTGTAGCCAAATGGATCCTTCTTCGGCTAACTCAGGAAGGTTGGCTTGAATTTGGAACTTAGTTTTAATTACCTTCTTTAAGCATGAAACATGAAAAATAGGATGTAGCTTCGAATGACTGGGCAAAGCTAATTGATAGGCTACTTGTCCCACATGCTTGAGAATGGTATAAGGACCATAAAATTTGGGCACTAGCTTCTGACAATGCTCGACCTTGAGGGGAGTTTTCTTGTAAGGTTGCAGTTGAAGAAACACCTGATCCCCTTCTGCAAATTGACGTTCAGAGTGACCTTGATCTACTTGTTGCTTCATGTGATTTTGTGCCATGACCAAATTCTCTTTGAGGCTATGGAGAATATCCTCTCGAACTGTAAGTGTTTGGTCAATTGCCTGGACCTTCGAGACACCAGGTAATTATGAGAGAATTGAAGGTGGATTTTGGCCATATACCGCTTCAAAAGGAGTCATGCGTGTGGTTGTATGGTATGAAGTGTTGTACCACCATTCAACTAGGAGTAACCATTGAGCCCACTGATTTTTCTTTTCCAAGGAAAAACACCTCAAATATGTTTCCAAAAACTTGTTGACAACTTCTGTTTGACCATCAGTCTGGGGATGATAAGTTGTGTTGAGATGCAATTGGGTGTCTTGTAGCTTGAACAATTCTTGCCAAAAATTACTTGTGAAAGTTGGGTCGCGATCAGAAACAATAGAGTGCGACATGCCATAAAGCTTGAAGACCTGATCCATGAAAATTTGAGCCATCGTGGATGATGTAAATGGGTGTTGAAGAGCACAAAAATGAGCATACTTGGAAAGGTGATCAACAACCACCATGATGACTGATTTATTTCCTGATTTGGGTGAGTTGGTAATAAAATCCATAGATATATCCTTCCAAATAACAGGTGGAATCGGGAGTGGTTGTAGTGTTCCTAGAGATTTGACTGTTTCTCCTGCGTTGCATTGACACACATCACATTCAGCGACAAAATTACAAGTGTCCTATTTCATACCATCCCAGAAAAAAAGAACGTTTGACCCTGTCATAGGTTTTGGTGAACCCAGAGTGCCTCGCTGTGGGTGTAGCATGAAGCTCAGAAAGTACCCTAGATTTAAGCTTTGATTTTTTACTTAAATACAAACAGACTTTGTATCAAAGCTCATCATGGAGCTAAGAGTACCCTAGGGATGCTGGAGCATTGGCCTACAATTGTTGGATCAGATGCGAACTTTTGGGATCTTGTAGCCATTCCTAATGAACGCCTTGGAGCCAATCTGGTACAATGAGGGAAAGAGAAAAAAGGGATACTTCATCTTCATATTTTTTGGAAAGTGCATCGACAACCACATTGTCTTTTCCTTTCTTTTAAATGATCTCATAATCATATCCAAAGAGCTTATTCACCCATTTTTGTTGCCCCGGGGAGGAAATGAGTTGTTCCAGAAAATACTTGAGGCTTTGATGGTCTGTCTTAATTTGGAAACGTTTCCCCAATAGAAAAGGGCACCATAGATCAACGACATGCAAAATAGCCAACATTTCCTTTTCATAGATTGATTTTCCCATATTTCTTTCAGATAGTTGCTTGTTGGTAAAGGCCAAAGGCCGACCCTCTTGCATAAGGACAACAAAAATTCCTTTCCCTGAGGCATCACATTCCAAGACAAAGGTCTTTGTGAAATCAGGAAGGGCCAGGACTAGAGTGGTGCACATGGCCATCTTCAAGGTTTGAAAATCTTGATCAGCTGCTGGAGTCCAAGTGAAAGAGTTCATTTTTAGGAGAGCAGTGAGAGGTGCTGTAATCTTTCCATAATTCTTAACAAACTTGCAATAATACCCTGTTAAGCCCAAAAATCCACGCAATCTTTTGAGAGTATTTGGGTGAGGCCAATCTTGCATAGCTTCAATCTTTTTAGGATCCACTCTAATGCCATCCTTGCCATCTAGATGACCCAAGTATTCTACTTATAAGGCGCTAAAAGAACATTTAGACTGTTTCAGGAAAAGTTGGTGCTGAGAGAGTAGATGGAGAACTCAATCCACATGAGAAACATGGTATGTTCAGGTTTTGCTATAGATGAGGATTTCATCAAAGAAAACTAAGACAAAATGATGAAGAAAAGGATGGAAGACATGATTCATGAGGCTTTGGAAGGTGGAGGGGGCATTACACAAGCCAAAGGGCATGACCAAAAACTCATAGTGGCCCTCTTGAGTTCTAAAGGCAGTCTTGGGAATGTCTACCTCTTTCATAGGTATCTGGTGGTAGCCTGAACAAAGATCAAGTTTATTAAAGAATTGGGCACCACTCAATTCATCCAGGAGGACATCAATGACATGAATGGGAAATTTGTCTTTAATGGTAAGTTTGTTGAGGGCACGTAAGTCAGGACACATTCTCCAAGAACCTTATTTCTTCAGGACCATGACCACAGGAGAAGAGTAGCGGCTTGTACTAGGGTGGATAACGCTTGCATTAAGGAGTTCCTGGACCATTTTCTCCATTTCATTTTCTTGGGAAAAGGGGTGACGATACAGACGGATATTGGGAGGAAGGATTCTGGGTACAAGGGGAATGGAATGATCATGAACACCATGGGAAGGAGGAAGTCCTTAGGGAGTTGAAAATACCACTTGATGTTTAGAAAGGATGGCTTGGAGTTCTTGCGGCACCGAGGGTGTCTTTGTTGCTTGTATGGCATGGAGTTGGGAAATAACACCAAAATGACCTCTTTTGAGTAACTTTTCCATGCGATGGGAACAAATGATCTCAGGTGAACTGGCGGTGATGCCTTGGAACTTATATTGGTGGCCTTCCTGGTGCAATTGCATGGTTAATTCCTTAAAATCCATGAGAATGATACCCAAAGTCCTTAGCAAGTCTGCACCCAACACAATGTCACAACTTCCCATGTCAATAGAAAACATATGAGATTTCAGGTGGTAGTCACCAATTTGGAGATGCACATTTTCACAATGCCCTCCACATTTTATGGAGCCACCATTAGCAATCATGATTTGGAAATTATTGACGGCATGTATGTAGCAATGCGTTTCTTGGGAAATGCAGCGATGAATAAAATTATGGGTTTTCCCACTATCAACCAGAATGATGACCTTCCGATGCTTGATGTAACCGATTATCTTGAGGGTTTGGGGAGCAGAGAATCTAGTGAGAGCATTGAGGGAAATGACCAGTTCTACTCCGGGAGGGTCTGAGGGAGGGGTTATGTCAGTGGTTTCAAGTGACTCAGACACAAGGGGATTTCCAACATCCTCTTCCAAAATATCCTCGGATATGGATATAAAAATATTTTTTTCCTTACACTTTTGGCCTGGGAAATATGTGTCATCACAATTATAACAAAGGCCTTTAGTTGGCGTTCAACCATTTATGCCCTGGTCAATTTTTGGATCTTTAGTGGAGCGGAGGGAGTAGTGGTATTTAGTGGTTCAGGGTGAGGGATAAAGGAGGGCTTTTGGTTTTGGGAAGATACAACCTGTTGTGCTTCTTTATCTCTTTTATTAGCCTCCACCCAACTCCGAGGTCGAGCCATGAGGACATGGGCCCGAATCTCATTCTTGAGGCCACTAATAAAAAACTCTCGAAAAAAGGCATCAGACATTCCCTCTGTCCAAAAATTCAGGCATTCAAAGGAAGCTATAAAGTCTTCCACTATTCTTGATTGTTTCAATTTTTTCAAATGGCCCAAATGGTTGGTGTCAGTGTCAAAGTGTTCATAAAGGTCTTCCACAAAGTGTGTCCAAGAAATATACCCTTGACGATAAGTTATTCTCCATTGCCGCCATTGCCAACGTTCTTGATCTAGATGGAGAACACCATACCGGAGTTTGGCTAAGTAATCTTTAATTACATATAAAGAGAAATAATGTCCCATTTGGGTTAGCCAACCAATGGGGTCCGAGCCATCAAATTTGGTCACATCCACCCGTGGGAGGCATAGGTCACGTTGAAAGTGATGGTGCTGAAAGGTATGGGAATGAGAGGAGTTGTCACCTTTAGTATGTGGAGGTGAGTCAGAGGAAGGGTTATCTGTAGGGATATGAATCTTGGTGCAGAGTGACGAAAAGAAAGATTCAAGCTGGGTGGTCAGGTCTTGTTTGATTTCCTCCATTGAGGACTGCATGGTTGTATTTATGGAAACAACATTGGCACTGAGTTGTTTCACTTCTTGTTGGGTCTCGATGAGACTAGATTGCAAGGTATTGAAGTGAGATTCCAAGTCTTGGCTATAGGTATGGGCCATGAGGACGAGAGAACTGAAAAGGGGTGGGTGGGGTAAAAACTTTTGCTGAAAAATGATATGTATGAATGTGATAAGGGTGAAGATATGAATCCAATGGAACAGGTCTCAAATAATGGTGAAAAAAATTCCAGACTCCGGTCTGAATAATATTGCAGTGATTAAATGCCCAAATTCTTAGCCAAGAAGAAATGTGTAGTGATTTGGCAACCCAAACACTGTTGCATAGCAATAGATCTTGCTTGTTTTAATTTGTTTATGTTTCTGTCCCCAAGGGTTAGGTATTCAAGGGTTCTACAGACAATGGTTTTCCCTATGCTATAGCTCTTTGATATACATGGGGGGTCCAACAGTAGTACTCGACCCAATATCTCAGGGCACTAACTAAGGTCGATAGACCGTACCCTTAGCCGTACTACCCAACTACCTAGGTACTAGAGAGTATCTTTCTAAGTGATGTTCTTGGTGGCACTATAACAGTCAGGCGGTCGATCAGTTTATCTAAAGAGGGCTTCAGGTAATCTAGGTTGATCCGTACACAGGTGTTGTCTGATGCGCTACCACTCAAAGGGGTACCAACTGGGGTTACAAGGGTGGCCAATAGATGTGTGCTTAAGTACCACTTGTATTTCCTGCATGTATGAATCCCTCAACCACGGGTTTATGTGTGTAACGATAGATCTTTGTGGACTAAAGATACCAGAATACGTCTCTACCCAGAAAACATTTAACCCACACTTTCTACCGAGGAAAGTACTATGATACCACTTGTAATATACCAGATATAAAAAGTATGCAGAACATAAATAAAATGATAGAAATGGTAGAATAACAACAATATAACCAGAACAATCACCACAATAGCACTGAAATGATATAAGAATAACAACATAAATAACACTTTGATTCTGAAAGAAATGTTCATGGGCCTCTTCGAGAGGGAAACCTCCAGTTGAGTAGAGCTCTATTACAATAATATCCAAGATAGGGTTCTCATACCCTTGACTCCTATTTATACTAAATATGTCTATCAAAAGAAGCATCTAGAGGAAGATCCTTCTAGAAGTGGAAGCTTCTATTAGGTCTTCTTACATTCGAATTATTCTATTTTATTGCAGGGCCTTATTAATATTGACCTTTATTACATCTGAATATATTGGTCTACCTATGTGCGGGTTAGGACCCTAACAACTGGTTAAGAAAAAAATGTGTATATACACACCCTATAGAATGACAACTCATGTATGTACATGTATGTTAAGGGAAAACCCACGTATATGTATTAAAACACTTATAGGTTAAGTATAAGGCCAATAAACTCAAACTCGAAATGAAAATAGGTTGTCAAGCAATGAGGGGACAAGAAAAATCATCGAGAATCTGATCAATGAAAGGTGTCGGGAATTTTTCTTTAGGATAGGCCTTATCTAGGTCTCGAAAATCCATACACACACAGATGGTTCATTTATTTTTATTCACGGGAACGGGGTTGAATACCCAATCAGTCAAGGGAACTTGCTAGATAAATCCTTCATTAAGTAGTTTCTCCACCTCTACCTTAATAGCAGGGGCCTTCCCAGGATTAAGAGCTCTAAGTCGTTGTCAAACGGGTTTAGCATTCCGGTAGGTTTTGATCTCATGTTTGAAAATGAGAGGGTCAATTCCTAGCATATCTTCATATTACCAAGTGAATACATCACAAAATTCCTTGAAGAGCTCGGTGTAGGTATGAATTTCTTCAGGTGAACAATTTTAACTGATATATACATTTTCAATTTTACCAAGAATATGAGAGATGTTTATTGTGAGGGAAGGAGAAATACTCACCATGTTTCCTTCGGCATAAATTTCATGTGTATCAAGTGGAACTATGTCCTAAGCGACTATCTCACTCAAGGTATATCTAAAATCATCTTGTTCGATCCTAACAAGCTCTGGGAGGAAGTAAGAGCGATGATGCATATCATCCCATGGCCTATCAGAACCATTCATGGCCTCTATGATTGCTTCATCTGAAGGTAAAGTATCATCAAGGCCATCATGTGAGAAATACAATGAAGTGCACCATATGGTCTGGAGAACAGGATCCTCCTCATCCGTCTGCAAGGAGAGAGGATCTGGGTTGGTAGAAGAGTGGAGAAAAACCTGATACACTATCTCTGCCACCAACAGTGGAATCACCATTCCAATATGTGACTGACCTTCACAAGACAAGGTCAGAGAAGGTAGGGTCCAAGGATCATTAAAATATGAAGTGCGGAAAGGAACATACCTCATTGACAAAGAAGACCTACTGGAAATGGCATAGATATGATGAATTGGTGCCATGAAATCAAAGGTACCCATAAGGGAGGAATACATTCTGACACCAATATCCTCAGTTGTTGGCTAAGAATTGTTGATCATAGGGATCAAAGGTCCAACTGATGCATTGGGGCTAGTGTACGCAAAGGACAATTGATCGATCGTCACAAGTTTCCCATCGTGAAGAAAACATAAAGTACAAAAAATGTATGATACGACTGCATTCATATCATAATTCTAGTTACGGCCTAGTAATAAGTTATATTCAAGGGGTGCATCAACCACCTCAACATCCACCTCCACTATCTTCCCACCTAACTAGACAAGAAAGGTAGGAAGAATATCATGGGGATGGCAAGAATGACCATCAAATTCGGTCAACATGGTCATATATTGAGAGAGGGTTGGAGAGACAATGGCTTTCTAACAGGTTAGGGACATCACACACGTTGAAACACCTTCACCAATAACAATACGTTTGATGATATACTTTGAGTAATCAACATAGATTTGAAAGGCCACATGGTAAGGCAAGTGAGGCTTCACATCCATGACGTCAAACTTGATAACCTTAGAGACATAGGGGTGTAGAGCTCCTAACACAGATAAAAATGAATTCCTTTGTGAAGGACACGTCTGGAGTACCCCCAAAGCCAACATCGTGCAAGTGGTTTGACCCAGATCCTCAACAATAGAGTAGTTCTGGGAAGCTCTAGCATTAGGGTTGTGGGTAGAGAGTTTGAGTACTCCTTTTGGAATACGAGGTAGAGGCTCTAGATTTTAGATCTACAAAGGAGTATTCTGAGGGGAGGGAAACTCTAGACCTAGAAAAACCTGTGAAGAACTATAATCGTGAGACCGAGTGGCTACATTAATATGATACTTGACCATATTTATGCATAGACGGTCACCGTCTTGTGCTAGTGGGTTTTGACTCCCACTCGCTGCATTTGCAACATTAGAGGAGCTCGAGGCCATGTTTTGATTATGCGGAAAAGGATTAGTCAACATAGTGGGTGATAAAGATAAAATCCTCACAACTTCCTCAGGTTTGGGGCACAAGTGGGTAAGGTGATCATCAGTGCAAAGCTTACAAGGAAATTTCAACTTCCGCTTCTCTTTCTTTCCCTCACCAGCATTAACCTTTAATCTATCATTTTTTGCATTATCCTTGGGTTTATTATCATTATTCCTCCCACCCTTACAATTATTACAACATCATTTCCTTTGATTCCCTCCTGATTGTTGGTTACCATTTGGGTTGGTCGACAACTACACAGAATGTACATCCGCCGACTGAGTGGGAGTGGAGGACAGAGACAAATCTTGTCCTCCTATAGACTGGCTTAGAGACAACTCTTTCAACTATATTGTCACCAAGTCTGTAGATTTAACATTTTTGGATCCTATAATGCCATCAACATGAGGCCAGGGCTTCTGCCCAGGGTCGTATTTTAACGTCTGTGCATTAGGAATAATTTTGTATAACATCCTAGACTGAGCATATATGAGATCTAATTGCTGGGATTTGAAAATCGCTTCCTCTTAAGATGTTACCCCAGATGTAGAGACATCCTTTGAAATATAAGGCAATAAATACTTAAGAAACCATTCCAATGGGAAATATGGAGGAATGTAGGCTTTGATCAACCTCTTTTGTCTACGCCACTCTTGGATGTGATTCGAGATATAGGTGGCTATTTCCTAGCGGAGGTTCGATAGAAGTTCTATGTCGTCATCATAACAATCCAAAAATTGGAAGTGGTTCAGGAAAACTAGAACCATCTAATTAAAATTCCCATACGTACCCCTCGGTAGCTCTATGTACCATTTTGTTGCAACCCCTGTGAGGGTGCATTGAAACAATCTTAAGCAAATAGAATATTCATTAATGTAATTGGAGGAGCACCAAAGATGGAATTTAGTGACATGATCACCAAGATCCTCACAAGTATTTCCCTCGAATTTTGGAATATCTAAAGGAATTTTGGTGGGGACAGAGGGCCATGTTGGGTCATGATGCACCGGTTCATTCATTAATATTGACAAGTTTGGAAAATTAAGCATGGGTAGAAAGGGAAGTAGGGGTTGCGACTGCTAGCCCCAAGCTCCCAGGAATTATTGTGTTGGGGAATCACATCTCATCCAGGGTTTTGGTATGCACCATAGCCATATCTGGGATTGTAAAAATCCCCTCCAAACTGATTCATAAAGGGTTGGTTGTGCACCATTCCAGTAGGAATGTTATGATGAGGTTTGTAAATATTTCCTCCAGCCGGATTAGCTCCAGGTTGGGGGTTTCCCAAAGTATGAAACTGACCTTCTCTGGGTGGAAATATGGAGGATAGAGGTGGATTCGTCATGCCAAATGTGTTGGTCGGAATCGGTGTGGAGGGGGTAGGTGTAAATAATGGAACATAATCAACAACTTGCCCGCCTAGTTGATTACTCCATCTAGGAACATTAAGACTAGGATTAGACCCAGAGTGAAAAGGAGGTAGGATTCCAACCATAGGAGTCATTTAGGGAATATGAGCACCACCAAATGAGAGTGTAATATGCGGAGGAGCCATGCCCCCAAGTCCAATACTAGGATTAGGATTAGATGCTGGAATGGAGGATGAAAATTGTGATGTGAAATTCAGCATACCATAAGAGAAAGGGCTAGAGGCTGAAGGGATAGACTGAGTATTATCACCTGTCAAACTAAAAAGAGACCCAAAAGGGTTCATTACTATGGGTTGAGTATTAACTACAGGCCATACATGATTAATTATGGGGACCTCCAGCACGACAACTATAGTGCTCGAAGGCATAGAAGGAGTTCCATTAACCACAATAGGTGTGGGAGCCGAAGGAATCCCAATATCTTTCTGACTCGACTCAATAATCATACTTTTATTACCACAATTCTGATAAGTGGAGGTGTGTGTACCATGATTGATAACTTTTTTCCTTTTAGAAGGAAAATACTCAAGATGCGGTGGTAATTTCAATAAATGGAGAGACCTACGAGGAATATAGTCTGGCTCCACGATGACTCAAGACTTGAGATAAAAACAAATCCTAAGGCCAATTAAAAATCAAAGAGCACACCAAAATAAAAAAAAATTCCAATATCCACACATAGGATAAAGTGGTTGAAAGGGGTCGTCCCTCCCTAAAATAGGTATGCCTCGCCCAAGAGGGTCCTGAGAATCTCTTCAAAATATCGAAGGTATCAAAATCAGTTATAAGGGCCCTCATGGGATTACCAAGGAATTCGGTTAGATCCCTTCGGAGAGGTAATCTTTCATAAAGGTTGTGTGTTGTCAGACCCTTATCTGACCCAGGGTACCTGCAGAATAACCCCTGCAAGTAACCTATGTGGCTACCTATGTCAAGCAACTAAAGCCACCATGATATAACCAATGTGTAGGAGAATAGTCATAATTCAGGTCCACCATATGGGTAGGGTAACAAAGCCCAAAATATTGAAAGAACCTCCTCTCACAGAGGTAAAGGCACTAGAAAGACCCCCAGATATGAATAGATCCCTAGAAATATCTCTGACACTAAGAACGTATTAGAGGGATATCTCTTCAACCAACTTCGCGTGACCTCGTGCTTAACTTTGGTGTGAGCAGAGCCTCTTGACATCACAAATTATACAATGGATTTCACCACTCCCTTAGTCATACACAAATGTTGATCTTAATATCCTTGGAGAAGTTTACTCACAAAATCATATTCCAAGGCTCTAAATCTTAAACTAGTTTGTACACCTTGAAAAATAAAATCGTTTCTAATCAATTTTAAATTTATCATCATTATGTTTAGTGGCTTTGTTTACTCAAAAGATGTGGTCGTGAAATTGATGATGTTATGACTCAGCAAGTGAAAGAAATGAATATGAATATAATGCAAATTCCTAACTTCAATTCTCAATAAATGATAATCTTTTCAAAAATGCAACTTTCAATTCAACTCTACAATTTCAAATAAGATGCAATCTTTCCATACATGTATCAAGATAAATAGTAAGAACCCAAAAGATCAAATTCCATAATGAAAAATGTATATTTTTTTTATTTTGAATATAAAGAAATGAAAATGAAAGGACTGAAACAACAACTTGATATATAAACCCTACTATAATAAAAAAGAGACAAACCAAGAAGGATATCAAGAGGCAAACACCCAGCCCAAGATGCAAGGACAACCATTGATAAACATAATGAGAAAGAAAAATTACCCAAAAATTCAACCAAAGAAAGGTTTTCAATCACTCTGCAGGCACTTAATAGTCATGATAGAGACCCAAGAAGACTCGACAACCATCAAAAATTACCCAGCAAACACCAAAATTAGAAATCAAGCAAACAAGGATGATGTACGCGACTATTTAAGAAAAAACTGCGTATGTACGCACTCTATAGAATGAAAACTCACGTATGTACACATTTTTCAAGGGAAAACTTGCGTATATGTATTAAAACAATGCCAGGTTAAGGATATGGCCAAGAAACTCAAATTGAAAATGAAAATAGGTTGTCAAGAAATCATGCGACAAGAAAACTCATCGAGAATCTAATCAATGAAAGGTGTCAGGAAGTTTTCTTTAGGAAAGGCCTTATTCAGGTCTCAAAAACTAATACAAACACATATGGTTCCTTTCTTTTTATTCACGAGAATGTGGTCAGATACCCATTCAGTCAAGGGAACTCGCTAGATAAATCCTGAATTAAGAAGTTTCTCCACCTCTGCCTTAATAGCAGGGGCCTTCCTAGGATTAACATCTCTAAGTCATTTTCAAATGAATTTATCATCTAGGTAGGTTTTAATCTCATGTTTGACAATGCAAGGGTCGATTCCTGACATCTCTTCATATTACCAAGAGAATACATCACGAAATTCCTTGAAGATCTCGGTGTAGGTATGAATTTCTTCAAGTGAACAATTTGCACTGATATATACATTTTCAATTTTACCAAGAATATGATAGATGTCTATATTGAAGGTAGGAGAAATACTCACCATGTTTCCTTTGGCATAAATGTCGTGCCTATCAAGTGGAACTATGACCTGACCGACTATCTCACTTAAGGTAGATCTAAAATCGTCTTGCTCGATCCTAACAAGATCTGGGAGGAAGTAAGAGAGATGATGCATATCATCCCATGGCCTATTAGAACCATTCATGTCCTCTATGATTGCTTCATATAAAGGTAAAGTATCATCAAGGAAATCATGTGATAAAGACGACGAAGTGACCCATATGGTATGGAGAACAGGATCCTCCTTGTCTGTCTGCAAGGAGACAAGATCTGGGTCGGTAGCAGAGTCGAGAACAACCTGATATGATATCTATTCCGCCAACAGTGGCATCACCATTCCAATATGTGATTGACATTCACAATACAATTTCAGGTAAGTTAGGGTCCAAGGATCATTAAAATATGAAGTGCGGAAAGGAACGAACCTCATTGATGAAACATACCTACTGGAAATGGCATAGATATGATGAATTGGTGCCACAAAATCAAAGGTACCCAGAAGGGAAGAATACATTCTGACACCAATATCCTCAGTTGATGGCTGAGAATTGTCGATCATGGGGATCGAAGGTCCAATTGATGCATTGGGGATAGCATGCACAAAGGACAATTGATCGATCATCATGATTTTCCCATTGTGAGGAAAACATAAAGTATAGAAATTGATGATACGACTGCAGTCATAGCATAATTCCAGTTACGCCCTAGTAATAATTTATAGTCAAGGGGTGCATCAACCACCTCAACATCCACCTCCACTGTCTTCTGACCTAACTAGACCAGAATGGTAGGAAGAATACAATGGGGATAGAAAGAATGACCATCAAATTCGGTCAACATGGTCGGATATTGAGAGAGTTTTGGAGAGCCAATGGCTTTCCAACATGTTAGGGACATCACACATGTTGCAACACCTTGATCAAGAATAGTACGTTTGATGGTATACTTTGAGTAATCAACATGGATTTCAAAGGCCACGTGGTAAGGAAAGCAAGGCTTCACATCCGTAACATAAAACTTGATAAACTTATAGCCATAGGGGTCTAGATATTCTAACACATATAACAAGGCATTCTGATGTGAAGGAAACATCTGGAGTACCTCCAAATCTAACATCATGCAAGGGGTTTGACCCAAATCCTCAACAATAGAGTAGTTCTGCGAAGCTCTAGCATTAGGGTTCTGGGTAGAGCGTTTGAGTACTCCTTTCAGAATACAAGGCGAAGGCTCTAGATTTTAGATCTGTAAAGGCATCTCCAGAGTATGGGTAGACTCTAGACCTAGAACAACCTATGAAGAACTATAATCACGAGACCAAGTGGCTACATTAATATGAGACTTGACTACATTTATGCATAGATGATCACCATCCGGTGCTGGTGGCTTTTGACTCCCACTCGCCGCATTTCCAACATTAGAGGAGCTCGAGGCCATTTTTTTTACTATGCGGAAAAGTATTAGTCAACACAACAGGTGCTAGATATGAAATCCTTGCAACTTCCATGAGTTTGGGGCACAAGTGGTTAAGGTGATCATCAGTACAAATCTTACAAGGGAATTTCACCTTCCGCTTCTCTTTCTTTCCCTCACCAACATTAACTTTGAATCTATCATTTATAGCATTATCCTTGGGTTTATTATAATTATTCCTACCACCCTTACAATTATTACCACGTCCTTTCCTTTTATTCCCTCCTGGTTGCTGGTTACCATTCAGGTTGGTCGACAACTACACAGAATGTACATTCGTCCACTGATTGGGAGTGGAGAACACAGATAAAGCTTGACCTCCTATAGACTGGCTTAAAGACAACTCTTTCAACTAGATTGTAACCAAGTCTATAGATTTAACATTTGTGGATCCTATAATTCCATCAACATGAGGCCCGGGCTTCTTCTTAGGGTCGTAGTTTGACCTTGGTGCATTAGGAATAATTTCATATAACTTCCTAGACTGAACATATATGAGTTCTAATTTTTGTGCTTTGAAAATAGCTTCCTCTTAAGATGTTACCCCAGATGTAGATACATCCTTTTAAATATAAGGCAGTAAAGACTTAATAAACCATTCCAATAGGAACTCTGGAGGAATGTAGGATTTGATCAACCTCTTCCGTCTACACCATTCCTGGATGTGATCCGAGATATGGGTGGATTTTGTTGGAGTTACTTCACACACACACACCTAGGATTTATTTTTACTAAGGTTTTTCCTTGTTTATTAGTCATAATTAGTCATTATCCAGTCTCCTATATTTTAGGGGAGAATATTCCACCTGGATAATATTCTCTTTCAGTTGACACTTCAATTTGACTAGTTGAGTTGAGTTTAGATGTTGCATTGGTTTTATCACCATGCAACATTGGGATCATCACTAGATAATGCACACTTTCCTTGGGATCATCATCATACTGGCGCATTATCCTTGATTCATTGAGTTAACTCCTCACTACTCTTT
This sequence comes from Picea mariana, assembly GCA_032191745.1. NCBI lineage: Eukaryota > Viridiplantae > Streptophyta > Pinopsida > Pinales > Pinaceae > Picea > Picea mariana. The sequence goes on from JASDQU010101639.1 coordinate 486,333, forward strand.
GTTCAGTCAGTTAACTGAAGACTAGTTGACTAGTTAACTCAACTAGGTGGCAGTTCACTCTCATAACTGCCTAAGAGACTATACTAGGTGGAATTTCACTCCCGTAACTTTTTGTGTGTGTCCCTATCACTCTATACCACCACTATGGCACATTGGTTCTCCTCCAGTGCGCACTCACTAAGTTATACAAAGTATATCATGTGTAAACTATTCATTTTTCATAACTGTTAATGAGAATTCTTTCATTCTTTCTCTCCTTCTTCTTATTTCTCCTTTTCTCTCTGCAAATGTGTGTATTATTGTTTAGCTAGATCTATTCTGTGAAGGTTCAAAACATTTACATGGTATCAGAGCCAACGGACTGCTAAGAAAAATCTACACCACGGTTTTTGAAGGTACAAAAGATTGAAGACAACGGAAAGATGGAATTCCAAAAAGAATTCATTGTTACACCTTACAACTATTTTTCATGGAAGGAGAAAATACCCATACATATCCGAACCATAGGGTTGTATAGGTTAACCTTGAATAAATATACAGAACCAACATCATCCATAGAAAAATCCAAGTACTTAAATCACATGGATGAGGCACTCGAAACAATTTGCAGTCTTATTTCTCCTGATCTCCTTTTTCACATATCTTCCTGCAAAACTCCCAATGAAGCCTGGACGAACTTGCAAGGGATATTTGGAAAACAATATTATATGAGGGGACACATGTTGGAGGTGAAACTTCTTACATTGTATCCAAAAAGATTAGACAATATCCAAGATTTCTTTACAAAATTCAAGGATTTATTGTCGCAACTCAAATCTTGCGGGGTTGATAAGTCGAAGGAGGAGAAACAAATGGTTCTCACCATTATATCCAAGCTTGGTCCTGAATTCTCTTTATTCGTATCCACATTCCATTATGTCAGATTCACCTCTGGAGCCATCTAGAAGATGCTTTCTCTTGAGGACTTTATTGAAGCCCTGACACAAGAGCAAACCAATATCATCAACATGGGCACAATCAAAGGCCCAAGGATGCATGCAATCACTGTGCATGATGGAATCCAAAAATATCATAAATATAAAGACAAAGATAAATGGAAAGCTCATGCACATTCGAAGAAGGAAGGGTACACAAAACCCTTCACCGGTGCCTCCGAATGCAAAGGGGAAAAGGGAAGAAAATGGGAGAAATGCACATATTGTCACAAAGGATTCCATTCAGAATCCACATGCATGAAAAAACAAATAGATACGATGTCTTAAATACTCCATAAAAACAACCTTGGAGATCGCATCCCCGAGGGTACCAAGAAGAAGAAGCTAGAAGATCCGAATTCCAAGAAAGGAAATTCTAGCCATGCCTTGATTGCCATCAACTTCTCTCCCGATGCTTGGATCGTTGATTTAGGAGCATCAAATCATATGGATTCATCAAAAGTAGTATATTCTTCATTGGATGCATGCAAAGGTCCTCCTATTCTGATGGGGGACAACTCTTCTATCGAAGTCACCGACAAATGAAGGATTGAACTCACCAACAAAAGCTTCGAGAATGTGTTGCATGCTCCAAAACTTTCTGTCAACCTTCTCTCTGTGTATCAGATGAAAAATTTTGGAACTGGAAAGAAATTCATATTCACACCAAATTCTGTGGACATTTACGACATGCGAACCAACTCCGGGGTTGCTACCGGTGAGGTATATCATCAGTATAGATTGTATACATTTTCTGAATTCATTGAACCTGATTTTTCTTTACTGCTTACTCATGCTGATGAAAGTAGTAGGATATGACACGAAAGGTTTGGACATTTGAATTTCAGATACATGCAACAACTTAGCAAGAAAATATTGGTTGATGGTCTACTAGACATCCATTTCTCCAAGGGAGTATGTGAGGGATGTGTTCTCGGAAAACACCCTCAGGAGAAATTCAACAAAGGAAAGTCTTAGAGAGATTTTGCACCTTTAGATATGATCCATAGTGACCTTATGGGTCCTTTTCCACATCCATACATCAACAAAGAGAGGTTTGTTCTCATTTTTTTTTATGATTTCTCACGTTTTACATGGATCTACTTTCTCAGGAAAAATTCTGAGGTCTTTCAACACCTCAAAGATTTCAAAGCCTTAGTTGAGACACAGTCCGGAAAGAAGATCAAAGTCCTCCGAACTGATAATGGGGGAGAGTATGTAAATCATGAGATCCATAATATTTTCCATGAGGCGTGGATTCAGTTGCAACACACAGTTCCCTATACTCCGCAACAAAACAGAGTTGTTGAGCAGAAAAAATAGATCTCTAAAGGAGATGGCATCTTGCATACTGCATGCAAAGTCACTACCACACATACTATGGGCCAAAGAACTTAATTGTGCAACATACATACAAAACAAATCTCCCTATATATTTGTGAAGGATAAGACCCCCTATGAGGATTGGAGCAGCCTCAAACCGGAAGTGACCCACTTTGGCATTTTTGGTTCACATGCATGGACCAGGATTCCCTATGAAAAGAGGAAGGCACTTGATCCAAAGAGCACTGAGTGAATTTTTGTTGGATACCATGATGATGTGAAGGGATATAGGATTATTTATTTTTCCTCAGACCAGCTCATCATTGAGCGAAGTGTCCAATTCGAGGAAAGTGTCTCTCATGTACCTCAGTAGCCGCATGCAGACACCTTCATTCTTCCACCTGTCCGAAATGATGAGCATGCACATGTCGAATCTTGTTCAGACAAGAGTTCTAATTAAGAGGACTCAAATGATTCATATTCTAATTCAGTATAGTTAGATGCAGTGTTAGAGCATCCAAATGCAGTTGTAGAGCCAGAGCAGAGGCCCAAGTGGGCACAGACTACTCTTTAGTATGCAGGGGATCTCGTCGGTGATCCAACCGATACTAGGACGACTCAATCTGATTTTGAGGAGCCTCCTGTTGCATTCACTGCCAATGAACCATTTCCCTCTAGGCATCTTTTCTTGGTTCAGACTTTAGATCCACAGTCTTATGGCGAGGCTGTTGGAAATCCATTTTGGGAATCCGCCATGTAGGAGGAGTACAAATCCCTCCTCGAGAACCTTACTTGGGATCTAGTTCCTCTTCCTTTTGGGAGGAAACTTTTCAGATGTAGATGGGTCTTCAAGACCAAGAGCGCAATGGATGGACAGATTAGAAAATACAAATCTAGGCTTGTTGTCAAAGTTTTTCAACAAGTTCATGGTATTGACAATGATGAGACCTTCACTCCAGTAGTGAAGATGGATTCCATATGATTGCCACTTTCCATTGCGGAAACCAAAGAATGGGAAGTCCATCATATGGATGTGAAGAATGCATTTCTTCACGGTGATCTCTCTGAGGAGATCTACATGGAGCAGCCCCAGGGATTTATGCAGGACTCATATTTGGTCTGTCGACTGAAGAAGTCCCTTTATGGCCTCAAGCAAGCTCTGAGGGCATGGTATGACAAGATGGATTCCTACCTGTTGTCACAAAAATTTATACGTTGTAAATAAGACCCGAATGTCTACATGCTCAGGATGGCTGATTCACTTCTACTCTTAGTTTTGTACGTTGATGATTTGTTGATCACCGGTTTCTTGACTTCAATGATTGTTGCAGTCAAGAGGATTCTACATGACAGGTCTTTGATGATGGGCATGGATCCTCTACACTTCTTCCTTGGACTCGAGATTCGTTACGATGCATCAGGCATCAAGCTGTCTCAGGCCAAGTATGCATGAGATATCCTTGAGATATCTCACATGATAGACTGCAAGTCTTCTCTGACTCCTTTCCTATCAGGAGTCAAACTTAAGGATGGTGGGGAGACTCCACTGGTTGACAACACACTATACAGACAGCTAGTGGAGAGCTTGTTGTATCTCACACACTCTAGACCAGACCTCTCCTATGCAGTTGGTGTAGTTTCCAGGTTTATGCAGGAGCCGCATGAGCTACATTAGAAGGCTGCAAAGCATATCCTTCGATACGTACAGGGCACCATCACCTTTGGTATTCATTATGTAGTAGAATCTACATTATATCTCATCGGGTTTACTGATTCCAACTAGTTTGGCGATATCACTAATCGGAAGTCCACATCTGGTTACTCTCTCAGTCTTGGCTTCAGGCCTATTTGTTGGTCGAGAAATAAGCAATCTGCCATTGCTTTATATTCAATTGAGGCATAGTATAGAGGGGTATTTAACATAACCATTCAGGCTATGTGGCTACAACATTTTCTCACTGAGTTGGGCATTCAGTTTCATGGGCCGATTTTCATCTGGTGTGACAACCATAGCACTCTGAAGTTCTATAGAGATCCAGTTCAGAGGTAGCGAGCAAAGCACATTGAGATCCACATGCACTACATCTAGGACTTATTACACAAGTGGATCATCGACTTACAGTTTTTTCCTTCAGCAGAACAGATGATAGACATATTCACCAAGACCTTCACTAAGTAGAAGTTTCATTCTTTGCGAAGTCATATTGGAGTGAAGGACACAGTTGCCTAGAAACTATAGTTATTCTTTTTACATACATTGTACCTTGAGTGGGGGGGGGTTTCTCATGAGTTTTTCCCTCTTTCCTCACTTTACTTCTGTGTATATTTTGTATTTGGGTACCTAACATGGCCTTGTTGTCGAGACCCATTATTTATTTTCACCATAGTGATGTTCAGGGGGGGTGTTGGAGTTACTTCACACACACCTAGGATTTATTTTTCCTAAGGTTTTTCATTGTTTATTAGTCATAATTAGTCATTATCCAGTCTCCTATATTTTAGGGAAGAATATTTCATCTGGATAATATTCTCTTTTAGTTGACACTTCAGTTTGACTAGTTGAGTTGAGTTTAGATGTTTCATTGGTTTTGTCACCATGCAACATTGGGATCATCACTAGCTAATGTGAACTTACCTTGGGATCATCACTAGACTATCGCATTACCCTTGATTCACTGATTTAACTCCTCACCACTCTATGTTCAGTTAGTTAACTGAAGACTAGTTGACTATTTAACTCAACTACGAAGCAGTTCACTCCCATAACTTCTTGAGAGACTAGACTAGGTGGCAATTCACTCCTGTAACTGTTGGTATGTGCCCAAATCACTCTAGACCACCACTATGGTGCATTGGTTCTCCTCTAGTGAGCACTCATTGAGTTATACATAGTATATCATGTGTAAATTATTCATTTTCATAACGGTTAATGAGAATTATTTCATTTTTTCTCTCCTTCTTCTTTCTCCTTTTCTCTCTGCAAATGTGTGTATTATTGTTTATCTAGATCTATTATGTGTAGGTTCAAAACATTTAGAGATTTTTACTGGAAAAGGGCCAACAGAAGTTCTATGCCAGCATCATATCAAACCAACAATTGGAAGTGGTTGAAGACAACTAGAACCATCTGATTAAAATTCTCGTACGTACCCCCTGGTAGCTATATGTACCATTTTGTTGCAACCCGTTTGAGGGTGCATTGAAACAATCTTAAACGAATAGAATATTCGTTAAGGGAATTGGAAGAGAACCAAATATGGAAATTAGTGACGTGATAATCAGGATCCTCATAAGTCTTTCCCTCAAATTTTGAAATATACGAAGGAATCTTGGTGGGGATGGGGGTCCATGTCGGGTCATGACGCACTGGGTCATTCATTAATCTTGAAAATTTTGGAAAATTAAGTGTGTCCATAAAGGGAATTTGGGGTTACATCATCTGGCCCCAAGCTCCTAGGAAAGATTATGTTGGGGAATTGTATCCCATCCAGGGTTCTGGTATGCACCATGGCCCTTTCCAGGATTGTAAAACCCCCCTTCAAACTCATTCATAAGGGGTTTTTTGGGCACCATTCGATTAGGAATGTTATGATGAGGCTTGAAAATATTTTCCCCAGCTGGAGTAGATCCAAGTTGTTGGTTTCCCAAAGTATGAAACTGACCTCCTCCGGGTGGAAATACAGACGATAGAGGTGGATTCGTCATGCCAAATGTCTTGGTCGGAATCATTGTGGAGGGGGTAGATGTAAAGGATGGAACATAAGAAACAACTTGTCTTCTTGGTTGATTACTCCATCCAAGAATATTAAGAATAGGATTAAACCTGGGGTGGAAAAAAGGTAGGCTTCCAACTATAGGAGTCATTTGGGGAATATGAGCACAACCAAACAAGAGTGGAATATGCGGAGGAGCCATGCCCCCAAGTCCAATACTAAGATTAGGATTAGATGCTGGAATGGAAGATGAAAATTGTGATGTGAAATTTGGCATACCATAAGAGAAAGGGATAGAGGTCGAAGGGATGGACTGAGTATTGTATCCCGACGAACTAAAAAGAGACCCAAAAGGGTTCGTTACTATGGGTTGAGTATTAAATACATGTCGGACATGAGTAATTATGGGGACCTTTGACACTACAACTATAGTGGTCGAAGGCGTAGAAGGAGTTCTATTAACCACAATAGGTATGGGAGTCGAAGGACTCCCAATATATTTCTGACTCGACTCAGTACTCATACTTTTATGACCACAAGTCTAGTAAGTGGAGGTGTGTGTACCATGGTTGATAACATTACTTTTTTTTAGAAGGAAAAGACTCAATATGCGATGGTAATTTCAACAAACAGAGAGACCTGTGAGGAATCTAGTCTGGCTCCATGATGACTCAAGACTTGAGATAAAAAAAAAATCCTAAGGCCAACTAATAATCAAAGAGCACACCAAAATAAGCAAAAATTTCAATATGAACACAAACATGATAAATTGGCTCAAAGAGGCCTCCCTCCCTAAATTAGGTATGCTTCACCCAAGAGGGGCCTGAGTCCCTTCAAAATATCAGAGGTATCAAAATCCATTATAAGGGCCCTCGTTGGCTTAACAACGCATTCGGTCATATTCCCTCAGAGAGGTAATCCTCCATAAAAGTTGTGTGGTTTCCGACCCTTATCTGACCAAGGGTACCTGTAGAATAATCCCTTCAAGTAACCTATGTGGCTACCTATGTCAAGCAACTAAAGCCACCACGATATAACCAATGCATAGGAGAATAGTCGTAAGTCAAGTCCACCATATGGGAAGGGTAACAAAGCCCAAAATCTTGAAAGCACCCCCTCTCATAGAGGTAAAGGAAATAGAAAGACCCCTAGATATGAATAGATCCCTAGAGATATCTTTGATGCTAAGAACGTATTAGAGGGATATCTCTTAAACCAACTTCATGTGACCTCGTTCTGAACTCAGGTGTGAGAGAAGCCTCCTAAAGTCACCAATTATAAAATGGATTTCACCACTCCCTTAGTCATACAAAAATGTTGAGTTTAATATCCTTGGATAAGTTTACTCACAAAATCCTATTCCAAGGCTCTAAATCTTAAGCTAGTTTGTGCACCCTGAAAAATATAATCGTTTTTAATCAATTTTAAATTTATCAACGTTATTTTTAGTGGCTTTTTTTACTCAAAAGATGTGGTTGTGAAACTGATGATCTTATGACTCAGCAAGTGAAAGAAATGAATATGAATATAATGCAAAGTCCTAACTTTAATTCTCAATTAATGATAATCTTTTCAAAAATGAAACTTTCAATTCAACTCTGCAATTTCAAATAAGATGCAATATTTCCATACATGTATTAAGATCAATAACAAGAACCTGAAATATCAAATTCAATAATACAAAATGTATATTTTCTTGGTATTTTCAATATGAATAAATGAAAAGGAAAGGATTGAACAACAACTTGATATATAAACCCTATTGTAAGAAAAAAAAGAGAAACCAAGCAGGATATCAAGAGGCAAACACCCGGCCCAAGATGAAAGGACAACCATTGAGAAAGATGATGAGAAAGAAAAACTGCTCGAAAATTCAACCAAAGAAAGGTTTCCTATCACTCTGCAAGCACTTAACAGTCATGAATGAGACCCAAGAAGACTCACCAACCATCGAAACTTACCCAGCAAACACCAAACTCAACAATCAATCAAACAAGGATGATGTATGCGTCTATTTAAGAAAAAAAAATGTATGTATGTGCTCTATAGAAGAAAATCTCATGTATGTATGCATTTGTGAAGGGAAAACCCGCATATATGTTTTAAAACACTACCAGGTTAAGGATAAGGCCAAGAAAATTAGACTCAAAATGAAAATAGGTTTGTCAAGCAATCAGGCAACAAGAAAACTCATTGAGAATCTGATCAATGAAATGTGTCGGGAATTTTTTTTTAGGACACGCCTTATTCTGGTCTCAAAAATCAATACACATGTTGACATAGTTTAATTTTTTTACCCTTTAAAACTAAAGCTTCATCTTTTCCTAAGTCATGGAGCCGCCCTTAGTCCAAAAAAGGGGGTCAGAGTCTTCCGTTCCTTTTCAAGTTTCGAGATTCAGTTTTTCTCGACGTATGATCCTCATCCATCCCAATTTCCCGGTGGTGAAATCTCGACACAGTTTAACATATTAAAAAAAAAAAATGGGGGGAAGAAATAAATGTTACATTTTCTATCGCTTTCCACAAAGCACTCTTTAATCCGTAATTAATTAAACTCCTAAACACAATCATCTTTCCCTTAAACTTTCATGATTTAGGTTTCTTTCTACTAAAGCGTTTTCGAACTCTCATCCTTCGAACTCCCGATCCTCGATTTTCCGAAAAGTAAAAGTAAAAAATAATTATTCACTAATCTTGATTAAGTAAAGATTTAATACGAATGATTAGCGCCTCACTAATCCCATCGCAATTTCACAATCCAGGGTTTGCTTATGACATATCTCCTGACAACAGGATCCCCGAAGTTCCGAAATGAGAAATTGTGTTTTCTTTAAACAAAGTCTAAGATTAAGGTTAAGTTGTTTTCAAAACATGATTAGTGATAACTAAACTGTTTTTCGCATTTCGGGAATTGAGGAAGGCAACGATTTTCAGAATTCCAATTTTGAAATCGCTGATATATGATAGTATTAATAACGGGTAAATGAAGCTATCTTTTGATGCGAAAGCGTATCTCTAGGCATATATTTCCATTAAAGCATTAATTTTTCATCGCCTATATCAACACGCTTGTCATAACACAAATTAAAGGTTGATAAAAGTCTTGTGTTTCGAACTTCATTCTTATCCTTTACATCTGTAGCAAGTCGCATTTATCTAGTTTTATACACATTTTCTCTATAAACAGGTTTCTGGTTCAGTGCAAATATCATGGCACCTAAGAAAGCACCCAAGAAAAGTGAGGAAGTTGCAGAAAGCTCGAGTCCAGACAAAGACATTGTATCTGATACAATACCACATGCCATCGATTCCATAAAATCCTAAAGGCAAATTTTCGAAACTCTGGATTATGAAATTAATAATTTCCCTCATGATGTTGACAACAAACTCTGAGACATAGCGGAGTCTGAACTTCACAAAGTGGCTACACGACCATGACTCGTGACTTATAATGACATGATCAGTTGGCCCTTAGAGTGAATAGACGTGCAAATGAGAAGCAGTCTAGACAGTCGAGGAGTCGTCATTGGCTCTTGCAGACCAGAGCATTTACAAGTAATGTATAAACTATCTCCCAGTCCAAAGTATATTTACAATAAATATTTCGTGAGTAATTTTCAAAGGAAAGAATGTTTTGAGTCAGACCAAACGTATCCTGGTATAATCAAAGACTGGTGGAGAAACGAAGCAAAATTCAGGGCCGACACCCATGGTATTTATTCCATAACCTCATTAAATGAGTATATGGTCTATGTGGTGATGATGTTATGTAGACTTTTCAAGAAGAAAAGTCCCACCCATTTCCCTGCAGAATGGGTACCTCTTTTGCGCGAGGCAGTAGAAGGTTACAACTTCAATTGGGATAAGATTTTATCCGATAACATAGTGAAGGAGGTCATGGAATATTAGACTGCAAGATCCAAAGTCTGATTAGTAGCCTTTTATATGTCTTCATACATCATGGATGATATATGCTTCACAAATCCTTTCCCTTTGATGAATTGGTGTTGGAATCCGACTTACCGGGAACCTATTCATGAATATCATTTTAAACTTTGGGAAGAAAACACCAAAGACTCGTTCTATGAAATATATCATTTCGTGGTAATACCACTACATCAGATATTGTATGGCTGTACACCTCCTTGAATTTCAGAGTTGGTCATAGGAAGACTTAGGGTAGTTGCGGACTGGTTTATAGAGGAGCATTTCTCGTACATCAGAGTTTTCAGATTTTCAATCCCTCCACATGCGCTCCCAAAATTCCTCCCTGACAGACTGGTATGCAGGGAGGTATCTCATCAAATAGTAACAGGTGGAATTGGGATAGAACTAGCGACGGCTCAAAAGAAGTCTTGGCTGGTTTTTCCCATTCAGATTGGGAATTTTTCACTTTTCAACATGGGTCATTCCAAAGTTGAAGCGGTAGCGCTGGAGGAGGTCAAGTTGGTAGACCTCGAACACAGGAAGCATGACCCTTACTAGTTAGTGGGAAAACACATGGCCCACTATAATATGAAGGCTTATGAAAAAGAGAAGTCCCCTTGTGATAACATGTTCAAATGAACTAGGACCTATGAGGAGGTGTTAGAGAGGGTATAGACACTTTCGTTCGACTTGCAAGCTAGTTTGCAGACCTTCTAGAAGCATAGATGGAGTGACCTGCCCAAAGTACCATAAGGAGAAGCAATCACCCTTCCTCAGGAACAATAAGGTACTCCTCCAGGCCGTGGACAAGAAGCACAGGATAAAGTCAATCTTGAAGATTTCCCATAGGAAACTAAAAGGTATTCATAAAATGAAGAGGCCTTACAGATAGAAAATCCAGAGACAGAAGTAGAGAGGAGGTCCGGGACACCTCCCGAGTCCATTAAGTCCACTCCCCCTTCATCACCTATTGTTGATTTCAATATACCTAAGGCCATAGGAGAAACAAGATCTATAGAACTAGAAAGTCCCATAGCTTCCTTAACCCATTTATAGTCTACCTTTGGACCCCCAAAGATGGGAGCCATATATGTTAGTGCTATCACCCCTATCTCCAGAGATGAGATCCCTCCTTCTGATTACTTTTTCAGCAAAAAGAGGAAGGTTGTCCTAAAACAAGAGATGTATATGAGAGAGGGGGGTATGGTGAAGAAGCATAGGGCCTTGGTAGATGGCCAGAATTTGGAAGAAGAGGATTTTTCTACAGAGGTAGAAGGCTCCATGGGAGCCATGGCAACAACAAACCTTTTTACTGTGGAGAAAATGAGATCAAGGATAAACAAGAGTAACCACACAATAGCTCAATTGCAAGACCAATTAAAGAATGCTGAGAAAAACATTAGAGAAGAGGTGAAAAAAAGCTTGGAGCAGGCCAGAGTTGTTGAAAGGCAAGAAATTCAATAACTCAAATCAAGCCTGGATGAAATGAGCCAGAGGATACAAGCAATTCAGGTGAAGGTTACTCAGCAAAAGGATCTCGTAAAACAGCTACAGGCTAAGTTAAATTTGACAGAAGGCCAGGTTGTAGACTTAAAATCTTTCTAGACCCTCTCGCTAGAAGCACATACAAAGATAGAAGCCAAGCAGCATAAATTAATCTCCAAAATACAGATCATCTAGAATTACTTCCAAGAGGTAATAAAATCCCTTGATAATATTATTTTACTATAAAAGGAGGCTAAAGCAGCAAGGAATACCTTCCAGAAAGCAGTTGCATGTTCAAGAGACAGAGAGATGATGAAAAGTCCAAATCTTTCTATCACATAATAGATAAGAGGAGACATCATGCTCAAGGTATGGGAAACAAACATATCCGAAAAGAAGAATATAGTCAAAGAAATCAAAGACGAATGTGAGGGAATCTTTGATTATTTGGATAAGCAAGCGTTAGGTATTGAAAGAAATGATTGCTTTGAGCCACTGGGGAAGATAAACATTGTGAAATAGTAGTTGAACTACAAAGAGGGCTTGAAGGAGATTCAGGCGAAAATTTCACATTTGAAGGAAATCGATGCCAACCTAATAGACATATGGCTGGTACAACCCAATTTAAAGTTGCAAGTGATCAGGTTTTCCAATAAAGGTTTTGAAGACTAGTTTCCAAAGGTACAAAGAAAGTTTTATCTATTTGAGACTAGGGATCTTCCAACACCTCCTAGAAATTTTGTTCATTTTCTGGAGAAATGTATTGAATGTATAACATCAAAGGAGGGAGAGAATTCAACTAAACAATGAAGTATCATTTGAAATCTTATACTATTGAAATGATAGACAAACAAAAGTTAATCATGCAACGATTAAGGTTGCAGTTTTGTAACTATTTTTCTCCTAAAAAGTAGGAGATTGCTAACGATCAAGTATTGATGACCTTGTATAATTACAAGGAGCGAAGACTAAAAGAAGGCTTTTTTCTTTCTCTAAAAGGGCATTTTCACGAATTAATTTTCAAGAGACTCTGAATTAATAGAAATGCAGATTGAAGATTCTAGATTTTGTCACGTCTGAGTTATGTGCTCCATTGTCTTTTCATCTTGCTTTCATATATCTAACTAATGAATGCTTGGCTAGAATTTAGTACAACCTCTACTGTGGAAATTATTATTCTTGTTATTTAAATCATTTACAGTTTTTCCTATGTATCGGTTATCAACAAATACAAGACTTGTAAATGTTTAGATTTCGATATCACATGCTTCATTAATATTTTTCTTGTTTCATAGACTTCTGTTACAACGTGAGATTCCTCTTAAATTGATGCCTCACCTTGTTAATAGCTTTATCTTTTTCCTCATATCATGCATGTTTCCTTTCCTTTAAATTTAACTCAGATACAAGAAACAACCTACAATTTAGTCATCCTATTAATTCGTGTTTTAAAATCATTCTCTTTACATTGTGAAATAGAGATAACGAAGCCTAAAAAGAAAACACAAAATTGTATCTTATTTACCTTTATCCTTCCTGACAGTACCAGTTTCAAGGAAGCCTAACATCGAACCCGGTCTTTCGAATGAAACCAACATCTCTCTAAATTTATTTAACACTATCTTACAAACTGCAAATAACCGGGTTGAGTTAGAACGATCATGGGCAGTAATTGAGAGAGATATCAACATTCTTGAAAATTGGTAATTTTGACAGAGACAGTTGAGAAACCAATTATAGCCCTCACCTTTTAATCGTTGATTTTCCTGTCCTCAACTTCCTTTATCTTTTCATATGCCTCGATAGTATACTTTAGAGCCTTAAAGTAGAAACTCAGGAACAACATCTTTTTGGTGTCGTTGCTGGGGAATAGAGAAACAAAGCTTTTTCCCTAGGAAGAACGACATTGACACTTTCCTTCTTTGATAGTGAACAAAGTTTGAAAACCTTCTAAGGATACCTTTATATTTCACTTGGAGACTCCATGTTGTTTAAATTGGCTCTTAACCAGAAGAACACTAGGAAGAATCCAGACGACAAGTAGATTTTGCCTTTTTCCGACCCAGAAAAAATTCTAAAATCAAGAAGATACTTCCGATAGACTGTCTCATCGACAAATAAAAATTATCAACCTAAACTTACACATTCTGACTCTGAACATCAACATGGTGAATCAAGTATTTCACCCCCTTACAGGAAATACTCCACTGATAAAGTTACATCCCCTGAATCAGATTTGGTTCTGCCTGCTTTTAAGACTGAAGCTTTCTCAGTTGTTTCCCACACCAATAGAGAACTAAGATATACCTCACATCCTATTGCGACCGACTGTCCCTCACTTCTCGAGGTTCGATTCCCCACCTCTCAAAACTCAAACGATTATCCTATATATCTCGACTCAACTTCTGTTGATTCTCCTATATTATCACCCTGTGGTTCTAAAGAAATCAGTCCACATTCCCCCAGTTCCTCTTTCTCAAATTTCCTCCCCATCGATAACCGATTTCTTGAAACCTTTCCTTATAACCCCCAAACTCTAACTGCTAAATCCGCAATGGCCGCAATCAGAGGAGGTGGGGCAAGAGGTGTTGCTGCAGGTGGTCTAGGACAAGGAGCAGGCGGCCAAGCATCACCTCTTCAGATATTTGCAAAGTTTGCTGCAATATATGCCCCTCTAGTTATACCAGTCCCTCTCCATGATTTACCAGAAAATTACATGAAAAAACTGCCAAAGTTGATGAGAGAGGGCGATTTAACGACAACTGAACACATAAATGTTTTCGACCAATTCACTGAAATTATTGGATTGGAACATGAAGATGTTTACTCTAGACTCTTGGTTCAAACCTTTGAAGGGAAATTAAGAATGTGGTTCGAGGCCTAGCAGCTGGATCTATATCGTCATATGATGAACTTGAAAACGCTTTTATCAGACAGTGGGGTGAGCGGAAAGACCATCTTTATTATCTAACCGAATTTGGAGCTCTTCGAAAGAAAAACTCTGAATCAGTTCTTGATTTTACCCAACGATTCAATAAATTGTACAATAAGATTCCAACCAAATTTAAACCCTCACAACCTGCAGTGAAAGTGACTTTCGCTTGAGCTTTTGACCCCAACTTCACCCTATTATTAAGGGAGAGAAAATCAGTAGATCTCACCAAGATGCAATATGATTCCTTGGAAATCGAATCTAACATGATGGCATCAGGGAAGCTGAAAGCCAAATTTGAGACTGGAAACAAAGAATTCAGGAGATACAGGGAGTAAGGAGGACCCTCTAGATCAGGAATCTCTTCAGAAGACAAAATGGATGATATGGCTAGAATCATCAAAGAACTATCAAATAAAATATCGAGAATGGAACTAGATCAATCTAAGAATGAACATTATCCTAGAAAGGAGTTTAGGAAAAACCCTAATCCTCAAAACCACCAAAAACAAATTAAGAATGAACATAAAAAAATCCAAACCCCTTTTAAAATTGAAAACTTTATAGGAGGACAAGACTTGGAGGATTTCGAGGAGTTAGAAGAAGATATGAACAATCTTGGCGATGACTGCTTACAAACTTATATAACAAGACACGATTACAAAAAGTCTTTGACTACAGAGTATAGAACTGAGAGTAACAAGAACAACAATGTCTCAGAAGACTCGACCTATCAAGGAATAACGGATGGTATAATGGTCGAGCTCTATCAGAAGTATAACCTAATTTCAAAAAGTCTTTGACTACAGAGTATAGAACTGAGAGTAACAAGAACAACAATGTCTCAGAAGACTCGACCTATCAGGGAATAATGGATGGTATAATGGTCGAGATCCATCAGAAGTATAACCTAAGACCTAGAAACATGGTTTCCACAACAGCTCCAGTTAAAAAGATATTGTCGAGGGTTGAAACTGACCAAGCAGTTTCAAAAATCACTGAAAAACAGGCTGGAGGGACTAAGACTGCTAATGTACAGTCTATTAAAACAAAGACATCGGAAATGCCACCCTTAAGCACGCAGAAACTAGATGCCCCTGTTACTAAAACAAAGACCCCTCAACCAAGGAAAGATGAAAAGAAAGGGTTGGAGACTCAAACCATGGAAATTGACAAAACCATTGGAAGTTTTAATCTAGAGAATGGAATCAATAAGATGAAAATCCCTATTCCCCTTGTCGAACTGGCCAAAAACCCGATATACTGAAAAAAAAATGCCAAAATGATTAGTTTTTCGGAAAATGAAAGTCAGGACGATGTTATAAACTTAGAAGATGATAAGACTAACATAATTTTCAGCCCACACTTCGAAGGTGCCAGAGACACTGTTGCCCCTTTCTACATCACTTTGACTGTTTTCAACCATCTTCTCCATAACTGCATGTTAGATTCTGGGGTCTCTCACAATGTGATGCCTAAAGCAATCATGGACAAACTCGGCCTTGAAATCACCAGGCCTTATGGAGATTTATATTCATTTGATTCAAGGAAAGTCAAGTGTATAGGCATGATAAAGGACTTAGTTGTAAGTCTTGCATAGGTTCCTGCAAAAAGCGTTTTAATGGATGTATTTGTCACAGAAATACCCCCAAAATATGGCATGCTCTTGTCCCAATCCTGGGGAGCTAAACTTGTAGGTTCCCTCCAAATTGATATGACGTATGCAACAATTCCTATTTTTGGAGGATAGTTCACGCGATTATACAGAGAAACCAAGTTAGCGTTTATGGTTAGTGACCCTCTCAGCCCAAATAATTATCCTGTATATATTGTTGATCAGGATTTAGGTAATTGTATATTATCTATAGATGATAATGTTGATGCATGTATAGAAGAAAGTTGTACAGGAAATAAAAAAGAAAAAGAACAAATAGAACAGGATGTATATAGCACGGGTGTTTGGAAAATGTTTTTTGACGGTGCCTCATCTTATCTTGTTGTTGGGGCTGGAGTAATTTTTGTGGCACTTGATAACCAATTCATTATCCCTTTCTCTTATAGGCTACAGTGGAACATTGACCACACTAATAATGTATGTGAGTACGAATCTCTAGTGTTAGGGTTAGAAGCCACTAGAAGAATGAAAATTAAAAACTTGGAAGTTTTTGGTGATGCAGAGTTGATCGTGAAACAGGTTAATCGCCAGTACCAAGCCAAACATCCTAGGTTAAGGTCATATTGAAATTGTGTTTGGGACCTAATCGAAATTGTTTTCTCCTCTGTTAATATTCACTTCATTCTGAGAGAAGAAAATAAACAGGTGGATGCTTTAGCCAAAGCTGCTTTGACTTTCGCACCTCCCACTGCTTTCAAACTAAAATATCATATACAAATGAGACATAGGCCTTCCATACCCAATAACATACAACATTGGCAAGTCTTTGAGGATGATGAACAACTCCGAATTTTTTTAGAAATAGTAGACAAGTTTGCCGAAACGCATGCTGACCAAGAGAGCCAGAATGATTCTGTTTGGATCATGCAGGAAGGGGAAGACCCCCAAGAGTTCTAGGATAAAATCCCCAGTCATAGTATGCTTGTTTTAAAAAATAATCAGATACCCAAGGGCCTGATTCCCTTAGAAAGGCTCTTTAATCATGATGACATCCCTTTGAAGACTACCTTATAGCCTCAGCCGGAAGAGGTCGAAGACTGCAATTTAGGTACCGAAGAGAGTCCTAGATTAGTTAAAGTATCCAGGTACCTATCTTCTGAAATCAAGAGTAAATATGTTGAGTTGCTTAAAAAAAACAAAGACGTTTTTTTCCTGGTCTTATGACGAGTTGAGAACTTATGATATGACTATCATGGAACATAAAATTCCACTAAAACTAGACGTCAAACCTTTTAGACAGAAACTCAGGCAGATTAACCTTATCCTATTACCGGTGATAAGAAAAGAAGTAAAAAAACTATTGGATGCTAAAATCATAGTTCCACTGAGATATTTTGAGTGGGTAGCTAATTTAGTCCCAGTGAGAAAGAAAAACAATGAGATCAGACTGTGTGTCGATTTCAGAAACCTTAATCGATCATCACTCAAAGACAATTACCCATTACCTAAGATGGATCACATTTTAGAAAAAGTAGTTGGAGCTAACAGACTATCTATGATTGATGGTTTTTCAGGTTACAATCAGATCGCAGTGCATCAAGACGATAAAGAAAAATTTCACTACCCCTTGGGGTACTTTTATGTATGATAAAATGCCTTTTGGTTTAATGAATGCAGGGGAAAATTTTCAGCGAGGCATGGATATCGCTTTTGTGGGTAAAAGAGATAAGTTCGTCTTTATCTATCTTGATGACCTGACTGTGCTCTCCAAATCTGATGTAGAACATCTAATGCACCTTAAACAAACCTTTGAGAAATGCTGAAAATTTGGTTTGTCACTCAATCCCAAGAAATCTCATTTCACAATGCAAGAAGGTAAACTCTTGGGCCATATCGTGTCTAAAGATGGAATCAAAATGAATCCAAAAAGGGTTGAGGCAATAGATACTATAAATTTTCCTACAAATGTAAAAGAAATTCAATCTTTTTTAGGAAAAATAAATTTCTTGAGGAGATTCATCCCTAACTTTGCTGAAATTATAAAATTGATAACAGATATGCTCAAAAAGGACAGTGAGGTGAGATGGACCAGCGAAGCCAAAGTGTCATTTCAATGCATCAAGAAAGTAATAAGCGAAGCACCGGTCCTGGCAAGTCTAGATTACACGAAAGATTTTTTGATTTTTTCTTTTTCTTCAGAACATACTATCGCAGTTGTATTGTTACAGAAAAACGAGGAAAGTTTTGAGTAGCCTATTGCGTTTTTTAGCAAAAGTCTCAAAGATGCTGAGATGAAATATGATATATTGGAGAAATAGGCCTATGCAATGGTGAAATCTCTCAAGGCTTTAAGAACTTACGTGTTGCACTCAAAGATCATTGATTATGTACCCTCTAGCACTATTAAAGATATCCTGGTGCAACCAGACAACGATGGAAGAAGAGGCAGGTGGTTAGCAAAGATCCAGGAGTTTGACCTAGAAGTCAAACCAACTAAAATTATCAAAGGTCAGGGTTTGGCCAAATTTCTTGCCGAATCGAATTTAAAAGCACTTGGGATAAATCAGCTACAAGAGAATGAGGGATTTCTGGAAATAGAAGAGCTTGATGTCACTGCACCTACAACCTAAATTCAAGATATGTTTTCTACTTTGGCCCGGTATCGCGACATCGTCCATTACCTACTTATGCTTCAATTTCCTAGTGAGTTGACCCTGTATAAATCTAGGACACTAAATTTACATGGTGTAAAATACTGTATCATAGATGCTAAATTGTATTGGAAAGACCCCTTGGGTTTCCTACTGAGGTGTTTAGTCGAAACTGAAAAAGAAGGATTTATGGATGAATTCCATGTCGGAGTGTGTGGAAAACATCATGCATGGTGAGAAACAACTTATAAAATATTAAGAGCTAGATATTACTAGCCCAAACTGTTCACAGAGGTGAACACTAAAGTTCGAAATTGTGTCCCTTGTCAGTTGTTCGCAGGAAAACAGAAGGTCCTAGCTTTTCCCCTAATTCCAGTTAAAACTGAAGCCCCGTTTCAGCAATGGGGACTTGATTTCATTGGAGAAACTCATCCACACTCCAGTGCACAGCACAAATGGATCCTAACTGATACTGATTATTTCACTAAATGGTTGGAAGCTATCCCCATAAGAAATGAAACTGATTCGGTAGTAATCAGTTTTTTGGAAGATAATATTTTATCCAAGTTTGGTTGTCCTCGAAAGATAGTCACTGATAATGTGCAAGCATTTAAGTCAATGGCCATGATAAGTTTTTGCCAAAAATATAGCATCGTACTAGGAAACTCCACAACTTACTATCCAGAAGGTAATGGTCTGGCTGAATCTTCTAACAAAATCTTGATTACCTTGATAAAAAAGGTTTTGACTGAAAACAAGAAAGTGTGGCATATCCATTTAAAATATTCTCTATGGGCCAACAGAATAAGTACTAAAATATCAATTGGGATTTCCCCTTTCCATATGGTATATGAAACTGATGTCATTTTACCAATAAACCTTGCTCTGCCAGTAATGAAAATCTGGCAGTATTCAAATGAAGAACCCAATGACATTACCAGAAGGATAAACCAGCTGGTTGAATTTCAGCGAAATAGGGCCGAAGTGAATGAAAGGTTGCAAAGATATCAGGATAAAATAAAGGCCTTATTCGATCAGAAAGCTAAAGATAGAGAACTCCTCCTTGGCGATTTGGTCCTAAAATGGGAAGCCAGGAAGAAGGACACTGGAAAACATGTAAAATTCGATTCGATCTGGTCTGTCCCATACAAGATTTCAGCCTTTGAAGGAAAAAATGCTTGGTTATTATAAAACCTGGATGGAGACATTCTCAATGCCCCTGTAAATGGGTGGCATATTAAACACTTCATGCAATAATGTGTTTCTAAAGCCTCATTGTACATACCAATTTGTTTTCATTCTTTTTGTATAGATTC
>JASDQU010101639.1:513479-524628 GCA_032191745.1 Picea mariana
ACCCCGAAGAGACAATGCCCAACGTGTGCTCAAGCATACTCGCTCCCGGCAGGCTGGCGACAGAGGAATTATGGAACTACTGGTTAGAATTACTCTTGCTGCCTAAGTTAAGTTTGATTAGTTTTGCCACTCTAGTTTTCTTATGGTTCATGTCTCAAACCTTTATAACTTTACAACCCTAGTTTCCCTCGGGCAGGGCACTTATTTGTATAACTTGTCACAAGGCCAGATTGTCCAACTGCCCTGGTTTCCTGCTCAGGCAGGACAGTTGGAAGTCAATATGACTTCTGTATCTTCTTTTTTGGTAATATAACAGGATCTACTCTTTTTACTTAAAAAAAAAAAAAATCCCTAAGAACTACAAATGAATAAATCATCGATTCATTTTTGTCGAAATAATAATAATAATAATAATAATAATAATAAATCAATCAAAGAAGTTCTTGAAGTAATAAAAAAGGGGACTTAAGAGAAGGTTATAAAAGCTAATTAAGAAAATCTCTAAGAACAGTCATATGTACAAGAGTTTTTATGAAAACCCCTTTACCCACCCCTTGACCATAGTAAAGCCTTTTCCCGCCTGACCATGGATGTCTAATCATAAAGTTTCCCGAGAACAGAGGGGTCTCGCTCTGTTCGTGAAAACTCTCGAACAAACTTTCAAGAAAAGAGAGTAGGTTGTGTTTTTAATTCTTTGACTTTAGCTGGATCAGAAACATGTATAGGTTAATCCTAACCTTATTAGTTATCCTAACATGAATAACTAATCGGATTTTCTCAAGGAAGTTCCCTAAACTAGATGTCAAAAGGTTTCCCTTAAGAATTTCCCTGAAGCCCATGATTTTTGAAGGCAGGTGAGAAGATTAACCCAGAGCTATTTAAATGAGTTGACAGACTTTGTCGTTAAAAAAAAAAGAGAGAGAAAGGGGTATTTTCAAACAGATATCTTCCCGAGTGTATGGTATACTCATTGATTGCCCCCACTTCAAAAAAAAAAAAAAAAAAATGAATATGGACAGATGGTGAAAGGAAATTTGTTATATTGATTTCCCCCATCTAGTTCAAAGAGATGAAGAAAGGAAATTCATTATATTGATTTCCCTCATCTCAACATTTAAATGCTTGGAAACAATGAAGTGGTGAAAGGAAATTCAATGTGGGAAGTCAGATAACTTCACTGGGGTACTGAACAGGCTCGCTAGAAGTGAAGCAATATCCTCATATCTGATAAAAGCTGTTATACATGAGTTACAATATGCTCTGGTAATTTCTCTTCTTTTCGGATGGATTTTCATCATAGGTTTCTAGGATCTCCTTACCAGACACAGTGCAAATACTTACCTTGATGCAAACAAAATCACATGAAACCTGATAGGATGGTTAATTTGGTTTTGATTATCTTACACAAATTTGAGGTCAGTTTCAGGAGAACAAATCTTTTGAAAACCCGGCTTGAGATAGTTAGAATTTTTGTTTTTGAAGAGTTTTTCAAGATTAACATTGAGACCCTAATCTTGTTCGGTTTTTCTCCTAATCTGTCTCACAGAGACAAATCATTGACTCCATTACCCAATGCAGGCACTTGGTCTAGACGTTCTTCTCGTCCCACAAGGAGACGAGATCCCTAGATGGAGGCTAATGTTGACACAAAGTTTAATTTTTCTACCCTTTAAAATTGAAGCATCATCTTTTCCTAAGTCATGGAGTCGCCCTTAGTCCAAAAAAAGGGGTCATAGTCTTCTGTTCCTTTTCAGGTTTTGAGATTTGGTTTTTCTCGAGGTATGATTCTCAACCATCCCAATTTCCCGATGCCGAAATCTTGAAACTGTTTAACATATTAAAAAAAAAAAAGCGGGGAGGGGGAGAAATAAATGTTACATTTTCTGTCGCTTTCCAAAAAGCACTCTTTAATACATAATTAATTAAACTCCTAAACGCAATCATCTTTCCCTTAATCTTTCGCGATTCGGGTTTCTTTCTACTAAAGCGTTTTCGAACTCTCATCCTTAGAAATCCCGATCCTCGATTTTCCGAAAAGTAAAAGTAAAAAATAATTATTCACTAATCTTGATTAATTAAAGATTTAATATGAATGATTAGAGCCTCACTAATCCGATCGCAATTTCATGATACGGGGTTTGCTTATGACATATCTCCTAACAACAGGATCCCCAAAGTTCTAAAATGTGAAATCACGTTTTCTTTAAACAAAGTCTAAGATTAAGGTTAAGTTTTTTTCAAAACATGATTAGTGATAACTAAGTTGTTTTTCACATTTCGGGAATTGAGGAAGGCAACGATTTTCAGAATTCCAGTTTTGAAATCACCGATATACGGTAGTATTAATAACGGGTAAATGAAGATATTTTTTGATGTGAAATCATATCTCTAGGCATATCTTTCCATTAAAGCATTAATTTTTCATCGCCTGTATCAGTATGCTCGTCATAACACAAATTAAGGGTTGATAAAAGTCCTGTGTTTCGAACTTCATTCTTATCCTTTACATCTGTAGAAAGTCCCATTTATCAAGTTTTATACACATTTTCTCTGTAGACAGGTTTCTGGTTCAGTGCAAATATCATGGCACCTAAAACAACACCCAAGAAAAGTGAGGAAGTTGCAGAAATCTCGAGTCCATATGGAGACGTTGTATCTGATACAATACTGCATGCCATCGATTCCATAAAATCCTAGAGAAAAATTTTCGAAACTCTAGATTATGAAATTAAGAATTTCCCTCATGATGCCAACAACAAACTCTGAGACATAGTGGAGTATGAACTTCACAAAGTGGCTACGCGGCTGTGACTCATGACTTATAACGACATGATCAGTTGGGCCTTAGAGTGAACAAACGTGGAGACGGGAAGCATTCTGGACAACCGAGGGGTCGTCATTGGCTGTTTCAAATCGGAGAATATACAAGTAATGTATAAACTATCTCCCAGTCCCAAGTATATTTATAATAAAGATTTCATGAGTAATTTTCAAAGGAAATAATGCTTTGAGTCAGACCAAATGTATCCTGGTATAATCAAAGACTCGTGGAGAAACAAAGAAAAATTCAGGGCCGACACCCATGGTATTTACGCCACATCCTCATTAAATGAGTATATGGTCTATGTGGCGATGATGTTATGTATAATTTTTGGGAAGAAAAGTCCCACCCATTTCCCTGCAGAATGGGTACCTCTTTTGCACGAGGCAACAGAAGGTTACAACCTCAATTGGGATAAGATTTTATCCGATAACATAGCAAAGGAGGTCATGGAATATCATACTGCAAGATCCAAAGGCCAACCAATAGCCTTTTATATGTTTGCATACATCATGGATGCTATATGCTTCACAACCCCTTTCCCTTTGATGAATTGGAGTTGGAATCCAACTTACCCGGAACCTATTCATGAATATCATTCTAAACTTTGGGAAGAAAACACCAAGGACTCATTCTATGAAACCTGTCATTTCGTGGTAATACAACTACATCAGATGTTGTACGGTTGTACACCTCCCCGCATATCATAGTTGTTCATAGGAAGCCTCAAGGCAGTTGCTGACTAGTTTATAGAGGATAATTTCTCCTACATCAGAGTTTTCGAATGTTCAATCCCTCCACATGCACTTCTGGAATTCCTCCCTGATAGAATGGTATGCAGGGAGGTAGCTCATTAAATAGTAACAGGTGGAATTGGGATAGAACTAAATACTGCTCAAAAGAATTCTTGGTTGGTTTTTCCTGTTCAGATTGGGAAATTTTCACTTCTCAACTTGGGTCATTCCAAAGCTGAAGCGACAACATTGGAGGAGGTCAAGTTGGTAGACCTCGAACACAGGAAGCACGAACCTTACTAGTTAGTGGGAAAACACATGGCCCACTATAATATGAAGGCTTATGAACATGAGAAGTCCTATTGGGATGACATGTTCAAAGGAACTAGGACCTATGAGGAGGTGTTAGAGACGGTACAGACACTCTTGTCTGACTTGAAAGATAGTTTTCAGACCTTCCAGAAGCATAGATGGAGTGGTCTGCCCAAAGTACTGCAAGGAGAAGTAATCACCCTTCCTCAGGAACACGAAGATACTCCTCCAGGCTTCAGACAAGAAGCACAGGATAAGGTCAATCCTGAAGAATTCCCATAGGAGACTAAAAGGTCTTCAAAAAATGAAGAGGCCTTACAGAAAGAAAATCCAGAGACAGAAGCAAAGAGGAGGTCTAGGACACCTCTCGAGTCTAGTAAGTCCACTCTCCCTTCATCACCTTTTGTTGATGTCAATATACCTAAGGCCATAGGAGAAACAAGATCTACAGAGCTAGGAAGTCCCATAGCTTCCTTAACCCCTTTACAGTCCACCTTTGGACCCCCATAGATGGGATCCATATATGTTAGTGATCTCACCCCTATCTCCAGAGATGAGATCCCTCCTTCTGATTACTTTTTTAGAAAAAAGAGGAAGGTTGTCCTAAAACAAGAGATGTATATGAGAGAGGGGGGTATGGTGAAGAAGCATAGGGCCTTGGTAGATGGCCATAATTTGGAAGAAGAGGATTTTGCTACGGAGGTAGAAGGCTCCATGGAAGCCATGGCAACAACAAACCTTTTTACTGTGGAGAAAATGAGATCAAGGATAAACAAGAGTAACCACACAATAGCTCAATTGCAAGACCAATTAAAGAATGCTGAGAAAAAAATTAGAGAAGAGGTGAAAAAAAGCTTGGAGCAGGCCAGAATTGTTGAAAGGAAATAAATTCAATCACTCAAATCAAGCCTGGATGAAATGAGCCAGAGGATACAAGCAAGTCAGGTGAAGGTTACTCAGCAAAAGGATCTCGTAAAACAGCTACAGGCTAAGTTAAATTTGATAGAAGGCTGGGTTGTAGACTTAAAATATTTCCAGACCCTCTCGTTGGAAGCACATACAAAGATAGAAGCCGAGCAACAGAAATTAATATCCAAAATACAGATCATCTAGAATTACTTTCAAGAGGTAAGAAAATCCCTTGATAATATTATTTTACTAGAAAAGGCGGCTAAAGCAGCAAGGAATACCTTCCAGAAAGCAGTTGCATGTTCAAGAGACAGAGAGATGACGAAAATTCCAAATCTTTCTGTCACATAACAGATAAGAGGAGACATCATGCTCAAGGTATGGGAAACAAACATATCCAAAAACAAGAAGATAGTCAAAGAAAGAAAAGACGACTGTGAGGGAATCTTTGATTCTTTGGATAAGAAAGTGTTAGGTATTGAAAGAAATGATTGCTTTGAGCCACTGGGGTAGATAAACATTGTGAAACAACAATTGAAATGCAAAGAGGGCTTGAAGGAGATTCAGGCATAAATTTCATAGTTGAAGGAAATCGATGGCAGCCTAATAGACAGATGGCTGGTACAACCCAATTTAAAGTTGCAAGTGATCAGGTTTGTCGATAAATATTTTGAAGACCAGTTTCCAAAGGTACAAAGAAAATTTTATCTGTTTGAGACTAGGGATCTTCCGACACCTCCTAGAAATTTTGTTCATTTTCTGGAGAAATGTATTGAATGTATAGTATCAAAGGAGGGAGAGACTTCAACTAAACAATGAAGTATCATTTGAATGCTTATACTATTGAAATGATAGACAAACAATAGTTAATCATGCAACAGTTAAGGTTGCAGTTTTGTAACTATTTTTCTCCTAAAAAGTAGGAGATTGATAACCATCAAGTATTGATGACCTTGTATAAATATAAGGAGCGAAGACTAAAATAAGGATTTTTTCTTTCTCTAAAAAGGCATTTTGACGAAGTAATTTTCAAGAGACTCTGAATTAATAGAAATGTAGATGGAAGATTCCAGATTTTGTCATGTCTGAGTTATGTGTTCCCCTGTCTTTTCATCTTTCTTTCATATATCTAACTGATGAATGCTTGGCTACAATTTAGTACAACCTCTACTATGGAAATTATTATTCTTGTTATTTAAATCATTTACAGTTTTTCCTCTGTATCAGTAATCAGCAGATACAAGACCTATAAATGTTTAGATTTCGATATCACATGCTTCATTAATATTTTACTTGTTTCATAGACTTCTGTTACAACGTGAGATTCCTTTTAAATTGATGCCTCACCTTGTTAATATCTTTATGTTTTCCTCATATCTTGCATGTTTCCTTTCCTTTAAATTTAACTTAGATACAAGAAACGGCCTACAATTTAGTCATCCTATTAATTTGTGTTTTAAAATCATTCTCTTTACATTGTGAAATAGAAATAACGAAGCCTAAAAAGAAAACACATAATTGTATCTTCTTTAACTTTATCCTTCATGAAAGTACTAGTTTCAAGGCATCCTAACATTGAACCCGGTCTTTCGGATCAAACCAACATCGCTCTAAATTTATTTAACACTATCTTACAAATTGAAAATAACCAGGTTGAGTTAGAATGATCATGGGTAGCAATTGAGAGAGATATCAACATTAAGGAAAATTGGGAATTTTGACAGAGACAGTTGAGAAACCAAGTATAGCCCTCACCTTTTAATCGTTTATATTTTTGTCCTCAACTTCCTCTATCTTTTCAGATGCCTTGATAGTATACTTTAGAGCCTTAAAGTATAAACTCAGGAGCAACAACACACACATATGGTTCCTTTATTTTTATTCATAATAACGGGGTAAGATACCAATTCAGTCAAGAGAATTGGCTAGATAAATCCTGCATTAAGAAGTTTCTCCACCTCTGCCTTAATAGTAGGGGCCTTCCTAGGATTAACATCTTTAAGTTGTTTTCAAACGGGTTTAGCATCCGGGTAGGTTTTAATCTCATGTTTGAAAATGCGATGGTCGGTTCCTATCATATCTTCATATTAGCAAGTGAATACATCACAAAATTCCTTGAAGAGATTTATGTAGGTACGAATTTATTCAGGCGAACAATTTGCACAGATATATACATTTTTTATTTTACCAGGAATATGAGAGATGTCTATCATGACAGTAGGATAAATACTCACCATGTTTCCTTCAGCATAAATGTCGTGCATATCAAGTGGAAATACGTTTTGAATGACTATCTTACTCAAGGTAGATCTAATATCGTCTTGCTCGATTCTAACAAGATAAGGGAGGAAGTAAGAGCGATGATGCATATCGTCCCATGGCTTATCATAACCATTCATGGAATCTATGATTGTTTCATATGAAGTTAAATTATCATCAAGGAAATCATGTGAGAAAGACGATGAAGTGGTCCATATGGTCCGGAGAACAGGATCCTCCTTGTCCGTCTGCGAGGAGACAGGATCTAGGTCGGTAGCAGAGTCAAGAACAACCTGATACACTATATATGCCCCCAATAGTGGCATTAACATTCCAATATGTGACTGACCTTCATAAGAAAAGGTATGGGAAGGTAGGGTCAAAGGATCGTTAAAATATGAAGTGCGGAAAGGAATGGACCTCATTGATAAAGCATACCTACTGGAAATGGCATAGATATGATGAATTGGTGCCACAAAATCAAAGGTACCCATAAGGGAGGAATACATTCTGACACCAATATCCTCAGTTGTTGGCTGAGAATTGTCGATCACGGGGATTGAAGGTCCAACTAATGCATTGGGGCTAGCATGCGTAAAGGACAATTGATCGATCGTCATGATTTTCCCATCACGAGGAAAACATAAAGTACAGAAAACAGATGATACGACTACAGTCATAGAATAATTCTAGTTACAACCTAGTAATAATTTATAGTCAAGGGGCACATCAACCACCTTGAAATCCACCTCCACTATCTTCCCACCTAACTGGACCATAAAGTTAGGAAGAATACTGTGGGGACGGAAAGAATGACCATCAAATTTGGTCAACATGGTCAGAGATTGAGAGAGTGTTAGAGAGCCAATGGAATTCGAACAGGTTAGGGACATCACACACGTTTCAACACCTTCATCGATAACAATACGTTTTATGGTATAATTTAATTAATCAACATGGATTTGAAAGGCCACATGGTAAGACAAGAGAGGCTTCACATCCGTGACGTCAAACTTGATAACCTTATAGCCATAGGGGTCTAGAGATTCTAACAAATATAACAAGGCATTCCTCTGTGAAGGACACGTTTGGAGTACCTCCAAATCTGAGATCATGTAAGGGGTTTGGCCCAGATCCTCAATAATAGAGTAGTTCTGGGTAGCTCTAGCATTAGGGTTCTGGGTAGAGAGTTTGAGTACTCCTTTTGGAATAGGAGGCAGAGGCTTTGGATTTTATATTTGTAAAGGTGTCTCCGTAGGTGAGGGAGACTCTAGACCTGGAAGAACTTGTGAAGAACTGTAATCGCAAGACCGAGGGGCTACATTAATATGAGACTTGACCATATTTATGCATAGACGGTCATCGTCCTGCACCGATGATTTTTGAATCCCACTTGTCACATTTCCAGAATTAGAGGAGCTTGAGGCCATCTGTTTATTATGCATAAAAGGATTAGTCATCACATCGGGTGGTAGAGATAAAATCCTCTCAACTTCCTCGAGTTTTGGGCACAAGTGGGTTAGGTGATCATCAATACAAAGCTTACAAGGGAATTTCACCTTCCATTTCTCTTTATTTCCCTCACCAACATTAACCTTCAATTTATCATTGTTAGAAATATCCTTGGGTTTATTATCATTATTCCTCCAACCCTTACAATCATTACGACATCCTTTCCTTTTATTCCTGCTTGGTTTATGGTTACCATTTGGGTTGGTTGACAACTGCACAAAATGTACATACGCCGACTGAGTGGGAGTGGAGGACATAGATAAATCTTGTCCTCCTACAAGTTGGCTTAGAGACAACTCTTTCAACTGGCTTGTAACCAAACCTGTATATTTAACATTTGTGGAGCATATAATTCCATCGGCATGAGGCTCGGGCTTCTGCCTAGGGTCATAGATTGACCTCGGTGAGTTAGGAAGAATTTCAAATAACATCCCAGACTGAGCATATATGAGATCTAACTGTTGGGATTTCAAAATTTATTCCTCTTCATATGTTACCCCATATGTAGAAACATCCTTTGAAATAGAAGGTAGTAAAGACTTAAGAAACCATTCCAATAGGAACTCTCAAGGAATGTAATCTTTGATCAACCTCTTTTGTTTATGCCACTCTTGGATGTGATCTGATATATGGCTGGCTTTGTCCTGGTGGAGGGCCGAAAGAATTTCTATGCTGGAATCATAGAAAACCAACAATTGGAAGTGGTTGAGAAAAACTAGAACCATCTGATTAAAATTCTCGTACATACCCCCTGGTATCTCCATGTATATGAGGGTGCATTGAAACAATATTAAACGAATAGAATATTCATTAAGGGAATTGGAAGAGCACCAAAGATGGAAATTAGTGATGTGATCACCAGGATCCTCACAAGTGTTTCCCTCAAATTTTGGAATATCTAAAGGAAGCTTGGTGGAGACGGGGGGCCATGTCGGGTGATGACGCACTGGGTCATTCATTAATCTTGACAAGTTTGGAAAATTAAGCGTGGCCAAAAATGGAATTTGGGGTTGTGACATCTGGCCCCAAGCTCCTGGGAAAGATTATGTTGGGGAATCACAACCCATTTAGGATTCCGGTATGCACCATGGCCCTATTCGGGATTTTAAAACCCCCCTCCAAATGGATTCATAAGGGGTTGGTTGGGCACCATTCCACTAGGAATGTTATGATTGTTGGGTATGTGTTATATTCTTTGCACGAGTAGTAGTGTTTGAGAGTCTGCGCCGGACGCGCAGGGAGGTTAGAGGGGGGTGCAGGGGGGTGGAGCCCCCTGTGCGGGGGTTCGGGGGCATCGCCCCCTAATTTTTTTTTCGGGACAACATATTTCTGGGACGACATATTTCCGGGATGACATGTCACCGGGATGACATATTTCTGGGACCACATGATATTAGGTGGTTTTCAGCACATGGTTTTTGCCGATGGTTTTATATTTCCGGTTAAGGAATTAGGGTTTTGGACTAATCCAATTCATTGGGTTAGCGTTTTGGATGCCGCTGGATCCTATATGTATATTGTATTGTAAACAATGTAACACAATGTATGAATATAATATATGTTGGTTTTCCCGGTTTGGGTTTCCAGGTGAAAAATATCTGTGTAATGTTTGTATTTGCCACTGTATCTTTTATGTTCTTTTCTGAATATCAGTTTGCAGTAGATATTGTAAAAGGTTAGAATTTACATTTCGTATCAGAGCTTTATTGGCTTCAGGGGGATGCCTTTTTCATCAAGGGTTTGGCTCGGGACTGTGATAAGCCTTGTTACAGTAGGAGATCTGCGGTATTGTTTTTCAGGTGAAAAGAAATGGCAAGCAATTCGAAGATGGAGATCGAGAAGTTTAATGGGAAAAGATTTGAGCTGTGGAAGCTCAAGATGGAATATCTTTTGGTGGACAGAGATCAGTGGATTGCGGTAGATCTAGGTACGGCACCTACAGGAACTTTTGCAGATGACTAGAAAAAGACGGATTGGAAGGCAAAGAGCACAATTTGACTGGGTCTCTCCGATTCAGTATTACTAAATGTGTCAGAGGAAGCTACAGCCAAAGATTTATGGGAAAAGTTGGGGAAGTTGTATCAGTCTAAGTCCCTGGTAAATAAACTATTCCTGAGAAAGAAGCTGTATAACTTGAAAATGAGAGATGGAGACTCGGTGGCAGAGCATTTGAACGCCTTCAATACTGTGGTAAGTCAATTAGTATATGTTGATATTAAAATTTCAGATGAAGATAAATGTATCAGTTTGTTGTGTTCTTTACCAGACTCATGGGATAGTCTGGTTGTGGCCATAGGTAGTAATACAACTTCTTTGAAGTTTGAAGAAGTGGTCTCATTGTTGTTGTCGGAGGAGATGAGATGAAAGAATATGGAAGGACATATCACAGACGCATTATTTGCAAGAGGACGTTCCTAGGAAAGAAATAATCTAATTTCTCAAGTGGGAGATCTAAGTCTAAGGGTAGATCTAAATCTCCTGGAAAGTTTGGAAGGGTATGTTGGAGGTGTGGAAAAGAAGGGCACTACAAGAAGCAGTGTAGATCCAAAGTTGAGAAAAAAAAGGGATCTGAAGAATCTTCTTCTACAGAAGAAAAGACCTC
>JASDQU010101639.1:552206-623476 GCA_032191745.1 Picea mariana
AAGAGGAAATCCCCCCCGAGGACAGCGGAGGAAAAGAGAAGTTTGAACGGCCGACATCTGAAGCAGCGGAGGATTCCAGCCAACACGAGACACACACCAGTGGAGAACCGGACCACCATTCTGCAGAAGATCCCAGGTACCTATCTCTTATATTTGAGCTCCGGCACCTCATGGACGACCACGCATTCCGCTTAGCCAGAATGGACCAGCGTCTCGACATGATTTTTGTAGCTTACTCCAGGAGCACCCCGAAGAGACAATGCCCAACGTGTGCTCAAGCATACTCGCTCCCGGCAGGCTGGCGACAGAGGAATTATGGAACTACTGGTTAGAATTACTCTTGCTACCTAAGTTAAGTTTGATTAGTTTTGCCACTCTAGTTTTCTTATGGTTCATGTCTCAAACCTTTATAACTTTACAGCCCTGGTTTCCCTCGGGCAGGGCACTTATCTGTATAACTTGTCACAAGGCCAGATTGTCCAACTGCCCTGGTTTCCTGCTCAGGCAGGACAGTTGGCAGTCAAGATGACTTCTGTATCTTCTTTTTTGGTAATATAACAGGATCTACTCTTTTTACTTAAAAAAAAAAAAACATTGGATAAACAAAAAACTATAAATGTCATATACAAGATGGTCCTTCTAACATTGGATAAACAAAAACCTATAAATGTCATATACAATATGACTTGAAGCTATAAACACACAAAATTAGAACACACACAACTTCAAAACAAAATAAATGAACTTATACACATGATGACCTCATGATGACCTCAAGATACACATAGACAAAACGAAAACACATGCCCATAAACTAAAAACTACGAACATACAAAATCAAAATACACTTCAAACACATGATAACGTAAAACACATACATTAAAACACATGTCTTCTAAACAAGAAGCTATAAACATACAAAATTAAAACACACACAATTTCAACACAAAATAAATGAACTTCATACCCAAAATGAACTTCATACCCATGATGACCTAAGATGCACACATACAAAATTAAATCACATGGAGAGAAACTATAAATATACACAATTAAAACACAACTTTGAAACAGATAAATGAACTTCATACACACATGACGTCAAGATACACACATACACAATATACACATGATGACTTCAAAATGCATACATACTGAATATACAACGTGAAGATACATATATACAAAATTAAAACACATAAATTCTAACACCAAGAAACAAGTAACTATAAATATACAAAATTAAAATACACAACCTCAAAATACACACATACAAAATTAAAACACATAAACTAGAAGCTATAAACATACAAATTTACACAACCTCAAAATACACACATACAAAATTAAAACACATAAACTAGAAGCTATAAACATACAAATTTAAAACACATGATGACGTCAAAATAAACACATACAAAATTAAAACACACATGAACACATACAAAATTAAAACACACACCTTCTAACACGAGATAAGGAAAACTATAAATATATAGTTTTAAAATACACAACTTCAACACAAAATAAATAAACTTCAAATACACAATGACACCAAGATATACACATACCTTCTACAAAATTAAAACACATAAACTAGAAGCTATAAACATACAAATTTAAAACACATTATAAAATACA
Organism: Picea mariana; assembly: GCA_032191745.1. Classification (NCBI taxonomy): domain Eukaryota; kingdom Viridiplantae; phylum Streptophyta; class Pinopsida; order Pinales; family Pinaceae; genus Picea; species Picea mariana. Next base: position 553,848 of record JASDQU010101639.1, read on the forward strand.
CATACAAAATTAAAACACACACCTTCTAGCACCATACACAATGACACCAAGATATACACATACCTTCTACAAAATTAAAACACATAAACTAGAAGCTATAAACATACAAATTTAAAACACATTATAAAATACACATACAAAATTAAAACACACACCTTCTAGCACCTATAAACATATAACTTTAAAATACAACACAAAATAAATAAACTTCAAACACATGATAACACCAAAATATACACATACCCTCTAACACTAAATAAACAATATACAAAATTAAAACACGCACCTCTTTATAGATAAACAATATACAAAATTAAAACACACACCTCTTTATTGTTTTACCATTAGTGAATAGTGAATGGTCAGAAAAATATTTATTTCACTATCAATAGTTTCAAATAGCAAACAGATTTTTTTATTGTTGTTTTACCATTAGTGAATGGTCAAAACAATATTTATTTCACTATCATTAGTTTCAAATAGCAAATAGATTTACATATCCAAACGGTTAAATGCTCATATAGGTAGCTTACGTGGACCAATGAATTCCTTCTGCCGTCTTATACATCATCATACACCATACATACATCCATTCATGAATTCCATGCATGCTTCCATCCTTCCAATGCGATGTGATCTTGTTGTTATTGGACAAAATGCAAACGAAGTAAAAAAAAACTGGATTTCAATTTTCTTAGTGCTCAGAGCTGCTGCTGAGCCGTAAGATGTTGAATAGTTCTTACTGATGCTTGCTGCTCCAGATTCAGATTCAGCATCAGCAGCAGGAGGAGGAGAAGGAACAGCAGGGTATATAGAAACCCTCGTGAAGCCATCTACTCAGAGATCAGAGGCTCGAATCCCCATACAGACCAGCTCAACTAACATTTATCTATGGCTGGGATACTTCTCGGGTTCCACTATGTAACTGTAATGTAGAAATCCGCAATCACGGCACTGGTTATTTAATTCACCTCATCTCATCTCGTCCGGAGTTCTTTCAGCACGTTCGCGGCTGGATTTATTTATTATCCAGGAGTAGGAGTAGGGTTTCCATATATATTTTTAAAAATTTTCCTTTTAGATTTTGTTCTGCACAATGGTTTCGCCAATTAGTATGGCGAAACGGGAACGGGACGGGAGGAATACGGTGAAAAGAGACCTTGAAAAAAATATGTCTAACAAGACGGAGACAGAGAACAGGAAAGGTAGACAGGGGTCCGGTAGAGACCGGAAAATATATCCGGCTGGTGACGGAGTTTCTCCCGCCTGTTGTTGTTCGCATTCGGAGGAGGGACGGGGAGACTGTTTACATTCTTGTGGGCAATGCGGGAGAAGTTTTCATTTGAGTTGCTTGGGAATGCAGGAGGCGCCCAAGATCGATCCCTGGACGTGCCCTCATTGCCAACAGATTAATAAGGTTAGTATAGAACTTTTTTTAAAAGTTTTTATTTGGCATTTATGTGGATTATTACAAGTAGGGCAAAAACATTAAAAGCAATTGAAGACATACATTATGGCATCATGATACTTTTGAACATTAAACGCTGTAACATGCTAGTGCCTTGTTTTTTTTTTTCTGAAAATAGAAATGAAATAAGTATTTATCTTAAATATACAAAATTAGGAAATTCAGGATCCCCCCACTCTTCAGATTTGGCGTTTGAATATGTTGTACCTGAGTTACAGGTTATTTACAAAGACATGGATTGTCTTGTTCTGACCACGAGGGCCGACTGTCAAAGTTTCTGCTAACTGTAGATGTCTTCTGCTCACTTCTGCGTCCCCGGTCTTTGTTATACTATTATTTTCTTTACTTGTCAGGACGAGGAAACTATGGTGGACGTATCAATAGGACAGAGCATATGATTATCTTGATAACGAGAGATTAATTTCTCTGTTGCAAAAATCGTCGATTTATCGCTTTTCCCAAGTTAATCCACAAACAAGAAATCCAAATAAAAAAATTGTGAGTTTTTAAAAAATCTGAAAAATCACGTTTTTTGAAAAATTGTTTGCGGCGCGAAATGTCTGGTATAAAAGCCAAATTATTTCTCTTCTGTTGTAAATTTATATTTTAATTTCATTGAAAAAAAATAAATTTTTGCATTCTTACTTTTGACCAAGTTATTTCCATTTTCGGCCCGTCACGATATTTCCCAGTCCAATTTTTGCAACACTGATTACTGCTTTCTGCATCTTGGTATATGGTCCACATTCTGAATCTAGGCTTGTTATACCGTATTAAGCGGACTGCATCAGTAGCACAAGTACGCATAAAAATCAATATCTTACCTTTCGTTTGTTATTCAACCATTCCTCATCATCAATCTCCAGAGGGGCTTGGCTTTTCGAGGACAGCTACAGGATTCATCCATGCACATGCTATTCCAGTAAACTAGCATAAACACTATATTTATAAAATTTACAAAGACATGGGTTGCCTTCTTTTGAGTGCGAGGGCTGACTATCAAACTCTCTGCTAACTGTAAACTTTTTCTCCGTGGTCTTTGTTATACTATAGCTGATTTTTCGATTTTCCCCCAGTTGATCTCAAAACAAGAAATCAGAATAAAAAAATTGTGATTTCTTAAAAAAATGGAAAAATCACATTTATTTTTGAAAAAATCGCAATTCATATGCCTGCAGCACAAAATTTCCTGTATAAAAGCCAAAATATTTCTCTGTTGTTGTAAGTTCATATTGTAATTTAATTGGAAAAACAAAATATTTTGCGTTTTTTAATTCTTGCTGACTTTTGGCCAAGTCATTCCGATTTTTTTGCGCTGTCGAGTTACTCCCATGTACAATTTTCGCAACACTGATTAGTGCCTTATGCATCTCGGTACATGGTTCTAATTCTGAATCTAGGCATATATGGTACACCGTATTTAGCTGACTGCATCCAGTAGTATAAGTGGGTAGTAAAATTACTCATCATCAATCTCTAGAGTGGCTTGGCTTTTTCTTTTGTCTTGAGGACAGCTTCAGGATTCATCCATGCACAATCCTTTGTGACAATAATCTCTGCTAAACAGGCAACCTCATCTTTCAATCCACCACCTTGGCAAACCGAGACTGTACTTGATTCTTTAGCTCGTCATATTGCTCAGTGACATCAATGGGCTAGCAGAATTTTTTGGGTCTCTGCAAGTAGCACCCCACTCCTCCAGCTCTACAAGGAACTTAATCTGAGCTGCAGTGCACATACCAGAGCAATCAGCTATAACTTTTTTCTCCCTTTCCCCCTCCGTTCATGTTGACTGAGGCATCTTGGATTGGGTTCTCCATCTAGAGTCCCCCTCCTCATCAGAAACCGGATGGAGACCAGCCTTAGGGTTTGGAGCCATCGAAATCAAAATCCACAGATATGGCTGGGAGTCATTCCAGAGGAGGCTTCACAGCAATCAAGGGGACTAAACTGAATTCAATTGCAGAAAAACAAGGAATCCCCTGGTGAGAATTCAAAGTAGGTGAAAGAGCCTCTGAGAAAGGCAAGCTCCCTCTCAATCAACACCACAATCCTAGTGCACATCAAAACCAAAGAAAATGATGAGATTGTTAAAGAGAAATGTGATATCTCAAAACTAAACCAAAGGAAGTATGGAGAGCTGTGAACCAGGAAGACTTGATCCAAGAATGATAAGTATCAAAACTGAGCCCTTCCAGATTTCCAAAAGCAAAGCAAGAAAACCAAACTTCCAGCAGTATAAACTGTCTTGTAAGGCTCATCAAACCCTATTTGCTATGCAACCAACTTAATAGCCATCATCAATTCAGACTCCATTGTTCAACCATGATTGATCATTGATCCTAAGGCTGCAGCCTGCCTGTTAGAAATAGGGAAAAATTGAAACAAAAATGCCTTTTTAAAATTTTTGTTCAATAGATCAGCATAGAAGATAAACAGATCTGAAACAAACAATATTTCTGAGTATAAAATAAACTATAGCTTACCTCCTGAATTAATGAGAGGTGTACCTGTCACATGTGTAGATGTATGCCTCTGTAAGTATGCTCAGATTTAGTTTAGGTTCATAGATCAAACCTCTAGAGTTTGATCTCTGTCAAAGAGAACTGTGGAACAGTTTTGCCATAGATAGGAAACCCCAAATAAAACAACAATTATCCATAGTCATAACAGCAAATAACCCCAACAGGAAAACCCTCCAATAAGCAGTGATAGCACAGGAAAGAGATCTGGACAGCAAGGAGATCAACCACAAGCAAACTCTCACTCAGATCTGGACAGCAAGGAAAACATCCACAAGAAAGCCCTCACACAGATCTTGGACAGCAAGGTGATCATCCACAAGAAGATGCTCACACAGATCTGGACAGCAAGGAGATCATCCACTAAAAAAAACCTTCCACAGATCTGGACAGCAAGGAGATCATCCACAAGAGAAACCTTCCACATATCTGGACAGCAAGGAGATCAGACTACGATAGCAAAACCTTCACTTTGCACACACAGCAAAACCCTTTCTCAAAACTGGACAGCAAAGCAGCTAACCACACAGGGTTCTCTGTACTCCACGCGGCAGCTGAAAGGGAGTCCACACAGCAAGGGAGAATGCCCAGAAAGAGGCCCGCGGCACTTACTCACAGTCCGTGGTCCTAAAGGGGGAACGGCACCCTACAGGAACAGACCCGGCTGCAAGAGGATAGGTCCGGCATCAAGGGGACAGGTCTGGCAGCAAGAGAAGCAAGGGGACAGGTCTGGCAGCAAGATCGTACCTGGTTTCTGCCACACCTCTAAGCTCAGAAAATAATGCAAAAGACCCAAGCCTTTCATTTCAACTTCTGCTGAAAGCTCCCTCTTAGTCTGAGCTATCCAATTTTCCTTTCCTTCAAGAAACAGATAATCCTAAGATAACATGATGATTCTGTACAATCTTTATATAAAGATTGGGATCTGCAATACTCTTGGTGAACCCAAGACTCTGTAGAGAAACTGTCAATTCTTCCATACCAAGCTGTCGGAGCTTGCTTCAATCTATGGGGCTCTTTCCCATGGATTACGAACCCCTCAGGCTGTTCGATATAACCTCTTGCTCAACTTCACCGTTAAGAAAATCAGTCTTAACATCTATCTGGTGAGGTTTCCAATCAAAACTGCGGCAAGAGAGATAATGATCCCGATGGAAGTAATCTGGCAATAGGAGTAAGGATCTCATCATAGATAATCCCTTCTTTCTGAGAGAAGTCACGAGTCACAAATTTAACCTCAATACTGCCATCTGCTGCATGTCATGGCGTAACTCACATATAGGGACTGCTCCCTTTGAGTCTCAAAAAATGTCTGCATCACTGTATGTGCCTACTGGCTCCCTCTGAACCCACAAGATCCTATGACTCTGATCTGGTGTTGTATTTCTGCAGGATGCACTTGGTGCCGGTACCAAGTTTAATATGAAAAGCTGAGTCAGACTTTTACCAGGTTATGCTTCTGTCATGTGACCTCACAAACTGCAGGATACATATAACGGAAAACAAGTAGCCTTATTGAGTTCTTAACTAGCTTGGGCTGAAGACACACATGTGCTTTGTAGCCTGCTACCAGCTGTAGTTATCTGGGGCATCTTTGTGTATGCAGTAACTGTTAGTTCAAGTAACTGTCCTACTAGATTGATGTCTATGCAGAACCCCTTTTTATACGGGTTTGGTTCCTGATCAGAGTTACTTAAACTAATCAAAATGGATCTGAAAGAGGAAACTTGAACACGATCTCAAGGAATCTACAATAGAAAACCAAGGATCCACCAAAAATAAAGAACACTAGCCTCCAAATTCTCCTAACAAGAAATCTCTCTCAGCTAGCATTGGTCACTCCACCAATAATCCAAACAAGTTTACTTTGGCACCCAAACTTGCATCCCACAAGTGTACAAGATAGTCTTTCACTATCCCTGGTTGAGCCCATTCTTTTAGACCTTTTTTAAACATTATGTTAATAACATGTTTATTAACATTGTAGGCAATTAAATTTGAGTCAATGCCTATAGGCTCTAAATCTGGAATCAACAACCTGTCATTCACATTAGAAAAATGAATTAAATTAAACATGATTGTCTTCTATTGTGATGTTACTCTCAAACCAAAAAGTGCCCTCTGTCAAGAACCATAGTAGTGAGTTTATGGTTGCCTTTCTGGTGGATTTAATTTCATTAAAGATGATTAAAATGCAAATTATCAACCATTCAACAGGAGTACAGAGATCATCTATTCTCTTCTCCAACCAGAGCCATCTGAAGCTAAGCACCCAATTTATGTCTCAGTAGAAAACGTATCTGTTGATTTTTCAATAAGTTAGGTTAAGCATGAAGTTCATTCCATTTTATCATTTAACCATAACCATAAATGTTGCAGCAACCAAGATCACAAGAATAAGCACCATGCATAAGAACACAAGATGTATCCTGGGAAACCCTTCTCAACAAGGGAAGAAAACCCAGCGAAATCCTTTGATATATTCTTCAAGAGAAAGACCTTCACCACCAAGAAAGACCTAGCACACAAGAGGGTGCTCAAACCCTAGAACTCTAGCACCCAAAAGAGGTGCGCACTTTTCCCAAAGAAGTGTACTTGCTGAAATTTCCAAACTCACATGAAGAATATTGATCCACAATGGGGAATCTTCCTTTACTTATATTAGACTTGTCCTATCAACAGAAGTGTCTATTGGCTCAATAGGGCCTACCTCTCTAAGTCACAATATAATAATAATAATTATTATTATAATTAATATTATCCAAATTAATTATCTTTTACATTTATTATTAATCACATTAAGGTGGGGCCGACCTGTATCCTTTACATAACAATTAGGGTTACAGGCAGGCTGACTCTTGAACAACATATAGCAAAGGATCTGATACACCCACTAGTGCTCATCCACTAGGGGCACATCCATAGGGATGTCATATCTCTGGTTCACTGCATTACACAGAAGAACCAGATCTTCACACGTTCACCTGTGCTCGTTCATAGGCACGCCCACTCTACGGATCTTCTTTCCCACTGCCTCACACAGGAGAATCATCTGGAGTCTTCTTGTCAACTCTGTTGCTCAGAGGAGGCTAATACATCATCTTCATTTCTGTTCACATGACGATGCACCCAGCACTTTGGGATTTCACACGTTCACCTTGTGCTTGTTAGTTTTTAGCTCGGGAGGTACTCCGCATGTTTTGTCTTGTATGCGGATGTTACCTTAATGTTTACACTACCAGGCACTTAACTTTGTAATAGTTTTTATAAAGTTGTTTTAAGTGGTTCTTTTATTAAAGTGATTTTTTTAATAAAGTGTACCTTCTATTTTTAAAGTGACTTTATTTTCATAAAGCACTTTTGTAATAAAGTGAAATCACTTTAATATTTCAAGTGATTCATTTTGGAGGGAATGGATCATGACCCTTGATCTTGAAAAAGGCAAGATCTAATCTTGGCCTTTGGATCTAGGGTTGGGAAGGTGAAAAGACACTTTGGGGGGGAAAATGTCATTTTCAGATTATAAAAGAATGCATTGAGTAGTGTGCAAGACATGTTGAGAGGACATTGGGAGGAGAGTTAGAGAGATTTTTTGAGCATGCTTGAGAGAGGAAAGTGAATAGCAAAGAGGGCACTAATCCAGAGAAAATTTTTCTGCTATGGGAAGTCGTACTGTACAGATCTGTACAGTCCGTACGGATTTGGCACAGAAATCGAGGCAGCTTCGGGCACGGATTTCGAGGCAGATTTCAGTTTTCTGTTCACTGTTTCTGGGCCATACGGAACAGTCCGTACAACTGACTGTGGGCACGGAAAACGAGGTACAGAGGTGATCGTACAACAGTACCGTTTTGGCACGAAAAATGAGGCAGATTTATGTGGGACAGATTTGGTGCTGTGAGGTATTTTCCTTGGCTGAAAATGTGGTTTTGCTGATGTGTTATACTTTCCTGAAGCATAATAATAAGATCTCTCTCTCTCTCTCTCGTTGGGTTTCCCCACATTGGGGTTTTCCCTAGCATTTGCCTAAATTTCCGAGTGTTATTGGGTTGTTGTCCACTGTGTTTTTTGCGTTGCATATTTTGCTTAACATTGTGTATTTCTGCTTATGGAAATTTCTGAATGTGGGTTTTTGCATTTATGAAGTTTATGAAGACAATTATCTCTAGGTTGCTAAGTGTTTGACAGAATTTTAGTTTGCTGATTTTAGTCATTAACAATCGACATGGTATCAGAGCTTGTGCTCTGAAGTTAAGTGGGCAGCATTTGGCACTTGGAACAACAAGTGATTTGCTGTTGTATTTGCTTGAAGAAGGCATAAAAGGTTCTTTTTCAGGTGGACAAAGATGACTTCCAGCATCAGGTTTGAAGATAGATTGGAGGGGATCTCCAACTACCTGCAGTAGAAGGTTAGAATCAGCAGTGTTCTCAAGGAGAACAAATTGTGGTCGTTTGCGAACACCATTGTGCCTGTACCTGCTTCAGATCCATAGCTCTTGATGTTCATGAGGTGAGGGAAGCCAAGACTCAGAGAATCATCTTGGACGGGGTTAGAGACCACCTTATTCCACATTTGGTTGAGAAAAAGACAGCCAATGAAATGTGGGTTGCACTGAAAGGCTTGTATGAGGCTAAGAACGAGAACTGAAAAATGGTTCTTTGAGACATGCTCCATGGAGCTAGGATGGTCAAAGGAGAGATTGTGGCCACCTACCTCACCCGGGTTGCACAGGTGAAGGATGAGTTGGCAGCTGTTGGAGAAGTCATTCCTGACTCAGAGTTGGTGCAGATAGCCCTCAAAGGCTTCACCAAGGAGTGGGAAGTTTTCGTCAAGTGCGTGGTGGGGAGAGAGAAGCTCCCTGATTGGAGTAGATTATGGGATGATTTTACGCAGGAGGAGATTCGAGAGGGGTCTCAGGAAAAGGCATTGGATGGTGCAGACAACAAGAACGTTGCTCTTGTGGTAAAGGGCAATAAGAAGGACATGAGCAAGGTGAAATGCTTTGCATGTCACAAGACTGACCACTTTGCTAGTCAATGTCCGAACAAGAAGAAGAAGAAACTGGAACCAGAGGTGTCAGCTTCAGCAGAAGTTGCAGAGTTTGCTCAGAGATTTGAGAAGGAGTTCTCTCTCATGAGTGGTTCCGTGGGTAGTGGATGCCTAGTGTTCGAGGACATTGAATCTTGGTTTGTGGACTGTGTTGCTTCTTGGCGCATGACTGGGTTGAGGTCAGTTTTCCTCGATCTTATAGAGATAGACTCAGACTATAACGTGAATTGTGGAGCCGACCCACAACATGCAGTAAAGGGGGTTGGAAGGATGAGATTCCAACTAGAGTCAGGAGGTCTTCTGGAGGTTGGCGAGGTGTTATATGTTCCAGAGTTGACAGTTAATTTGCTCTCAGTGTCAGCTTTGGATGAGAGTGGACTTGGAGTTGTTTTCAACAGTGGACATGTGTTTTTGTATCCCGTGGGAGCAACTGCTGACACAACAGTATTGCTTGGTGTCAAGTATGAGGGCTTGTATAGGTTGTTGGGTAGACCTGTGTTGGGGTCGAGTGGATTTCTGGACTCAGATTCTGTGTCGGAGAGTTGGCAGGTAGCACAGGAGAGAGAGTTGATACATGGCACTCAGTCTTCTTCCGGGACTCTCAAGGGAATCAACAGGCATGATTCGACACAGTTGGATGCTCAGGAGAATGTGCAGTCTCCTAGGAGCATGTCTTCAGTTCGTGGTAAAGCAGAGGTAGTAGCAGAGGCTTCCAGTACAATGGGAGTAGTGGCTTCATGTTCAGAGGGAGCATAGACTTCTGGTATAGAGGGAGCAACTATGGCAGCTGTTGAGATGGAGACAGATTCTGGTGGTGCTACCAGAAGTACCTCCCTCGCTAAGAGGGAGTGTTAGTTTTTAGCTCAGGAGGTACTCTGCATGTTTTGTCTTGTATGCGGATGTTACCTTAATGTTTACACTATCGGGCACTTAACTTTGTAATAGTTTTTATAAAGTTGTTTTAAGTGGTTCTTTTATTAAAGCGACTTTTTTAATAAAGTGTACCTTCTATTTTTAAAGTGACTTTATTTTCATAAAGCACTTATGTAATAAAGTGAAATCACTTAAATATTTCATGTGATTCATTTTGGAGGGAATGGATCATGACCCTTGGTCTTGAAAAAGGCAAGATCTAATCTTGGCCTTTGGATCTAGGGTTGGGGGGGAAAATGTCATTTTCAGATTATAAAAGAATGTATTGGGTAGTGTGCAAGACATGTTGAGAGGACATCGGGAGGAGAGTTAGAGAGATTTTCTGAGCATGCTTGAGAGAGGAAAGTGAGCAGCAAAGAGGGCACGGATCCCGAGAAAATTTTTCTGAGAGTTTTGGGCCAAATTTTTTTTTTTCTGCTGTGGGAGGTCGTACTGTACGGATCCGTACAACCATACGGATTTGGCACGAAAATCGAGGCATCTTCGGGCACAGATTCTGAGGCGGATTTCAGTTTTCTATTCATTATTTCTGGGTCGTAGGGAATAGTCCGTACAACTGACTGTGGGCATGAAAAACGAGGTACAGAGGTGGTCGTACAACAGTACTGTTTTGGCATGGAAAATGAGGCAGATTTTTGTGGGACAGATTTGGTGCTGTGAGCTATTTTCCTTGGCTGGAAATGTGGTTTTGCTGCTGTTTTGTACTTTCCTGAAGCATAATAATAATATCTCTCTCTCTCTCTCTCTCTCGTTGGGTTTCCCCACATTGGGATTTTCTCTGGCATTTGCCTAAATTTCTGAGTGTTATTAGGTTGTTGTCCACTGTATTTTTTCCGCTGCATATTTTGCTTAGCAATGTGTATTTCTGTTTATGGAAATTTCTGAATGTGGGTTTTTGCATTTATGAAGTTTATGAAGACAATTATCTCTAGGTTGCTAAGTGTTTGACAGAATTTCAGTTTGCTGATTTTAGTCATTAAAAATCGACAGTGCTCAGCCACAAGCACGTCTAACTCAACAGATCGCCTTTCCCACTGGATAATCATCTGGAGTTCTTCTCAACTCTCTGAATGGAGGAGGTCATCTCTACGTTCTTAGCTCTGTCTCAGGCAACAACCACATACCCTTCTTAGGGGCTTTCTCTCAGGTTTGTAAGCTGAGAGAAAGACTCACATAGCTGCAATGATCCACATCCAACAGGTTTGTAAGCTGGAGAATGTCTCACATAGATGCATTCATCAACAATATCATCCTCCCCTTATGCAATCTAAAGTGACCAACTGTGAGGAGCTTCTATATTTCTGTCATTAAAAAAATTATTGGATTGCTGTTAAGGTTTAAGACTTGACTAACAAATGCACAACACTTGTTCTGATAAAATTAATTGTCAGAAGTACATTAAGGATGCGGGCAAACAAGTTTAATCGATGGTTGAAGGTATTCTATATCTCTCAATAGATAAGGAAACAAATGCTATCACTGGTTGTGGAAGTATCCAACAGTATAGAGTATTTCAAAGTAGTGTCAACCCTTGAATTGGGTGAGTAATCCACACCATCTCAATGGTGTCAGCTGCATGGAGTCATTTAGGTAGGTTGAACAGTTTTAAATGTTGAAGATGTTTTGTTACAGTTACAACCATGAAACAATTTTGGCTTGAATTTTAGCACTTAAATTCATTGCTTGCATGAGTCTCTGTGCACCCACTGACTAGAGACAACTAAGAAAAATCACAATATCCCTCAGTGCTCCAAATCACAATATCCCTTACAAAATCAATACTTCTGGAATACACAGATCACTGGGTAACGAAAAAAACATGGTTGCTAGAGCTCTTCACTATAAAGATATCATGGAATACACTGCTTATAATATAAGTGCTATCAAAGGCTATCATGACAAACACATCATTGAATTAAATGAAGGCCATTTACTAACCCATTGTACCTTTCTTGGATCAGGGGTCCATGCTGCACATGGCACTCCATGTGTCCACCACTAAGCACAAAAAGTAGAAACTTAAAATAATAAGAAACAACCTTCAAAAAGCAAAATCAAAAACTAAAACTAGGTGCCCTTACAATTACTCTCTCTTTACTTCAAAATAGATAAAAAGTCAAGGAGAATAGAGCAACTTGAATTTGGGTTTCAATGAATGTTGATCAGTAAACCCTAAGAAGTGGATCTATGCAGGCTCATGTCTGCAACTCTTGAGCTCCTTTCACGCCCTAAGCTCTGATACCATGTTAGAAATAGGGAAAAATTGAAACAAAAATGCCTTTTTGAAATTTTTGTTTAATAGATCAGCATAGAAGATAAACAAATTCGAAACAAACAATATTTCTGAGTATAAAATAAACTATAGCTTACCTCCTGAATCAATGAGAGGTGTACCTATCACATGTGTAGATGTATTGTAAGTATGCTCAGATTTAGTTTAGGTTCATAGATAAACCTCTAGAGTTTGATCTTTGTCAAAGAGAACTGTGGGACAATTTTGCTATAGATAGGAAACCCCAAAGAAAACAACAATAATCCATAGTCATAACAGCAAATAACCCCAACAGGAAAACCCTCCAATAAGCAGTGATAGCACAGGAAGGAGATCTGGACAACAAGGAGATCAACCACAAGCAAACTCTCACTCAGATCTGGACAACAAGGAAAACATCCACAAGAAAGCCCTCACACAGATCTTGGACAACTAGGTGATCATCCACAAGAGGATCCTCACACAGATCTGGACAACAAGGAGATCATCCACTAAAAAAAACCTTCCACAGATTTGGACAGCAAGGAGATCATCCACAAGAGAAACCTTCCACAGATCTGGACAATAAGGAGATCAGACTAGGATAGCAAAACCTTCACTTTGCACACACAGCAAAACCCTCTCTCAAAACTAGACAACAAAGCAGCTAACTCCCACATGGTTTTTTGTACTCCACGTGACAGTTGAAAGGGAGTCCACATAGCAAGGGAGAATGCGCAGAAAGAGCCCCACGACACTTACTCACAGTCCATGGCCCTAAAGGGGGAATGACACCCTACAGGAACAGACCCGACTGCAAGAGGATAGGTCCGGCATCAAGGGGACAGGTCTGGCAGCGAGAGAAGCAGGTCCGACAACAAGGGAGGCACCTTCCAGGTAGCAGATCAACAATCATACATCAACAGACTCTTAAGGGAGAAGCTTCCAGCCAAACAGAAAAACTCAGAATTGAAACTGATAATAAAGAGAGGCCGCATCAACAAGAGTAAGCAATCACTGAGGTAGCCGCAGCAAGGAGAGTGAGGAGAGAATGAGTGAGTGAGAAAGGCAATAGGGTAGGGTCTAATTTATAGTTAGGGAGAGGGGTTAGGGTAATTAGGATAATAATTAAATATTGACATTTAATTAATATAAATATTAATTAATATGTCAATTAATATTAATTAAAATCTTAATTACATATAAAACCCCAATCATATAAAATAAACCCCAATTACCCAAAATAAAATCCAATCACATAAACCAAGGGGGTAAGCAAAAACAACAAGGGGTTACTTGGTAAGATAAAGTCAAGGGGGGGTTCCATAATGGCAAAACATGTCCACATGAGTCTCATAGTGACCTATAAACTTTATCATCACTGCATAAGGGGGCATCAACAATGTGGTCATGTCCATCTTCATAGACACACCTAGGTCTCATGGACCATCCCGGGAGAGAGGAAGAGGATCACACATCAACACATCTTGGTATTACACCAAGATCTACCTGGTCAAAGACCAGGTTGCCTCAGAACACATATGGGGGCCCTAGAACCCATCTAGGGTCTTATCCACCAAGGTACAAGACCAAGGATCAACCCATGCATTAAGCAAGGGTTCCCTGGAACACATCCAGGGGCTCTAGACACATCTAGGGACTTATACCAACCACCAAGGAACACATCCAAGGATCAATCCAGGCATTGAGCAAGGATTCCCTGGAACACAGCCAGGGGCCCTAGACACATCTAGGGACTTATATCAACCACCAAGGAACATATCCAAGGATCAATCCAAGCACCATGCAAGGATTCCCTGGACCACATTCAGGGGCCCTAGACACATATAGGGACTTACTGCTTGGTCCAAGACCAAGAACCCCAGTAATACACTGGGGGTCCTCACTAGGCTCTTTTGCCATGGCTCTCACTGCTTGGTCTCATACCAAGAAACCCCAGGAGTGTGCTGGGGCCCTAGTCCACAGCTAGGGTCTTTTCCATCCTCCGGAGAATGGCTCTTGCAGCTGCATTAATTTCAACACTGCCAGCTTCTGTCGTCATTTGGTTCCAGCTCCTTCCTGGCATCATTACTTCATCTCCTCATTTCTTCATCATTTATCAAGGACAGATCCTGGTTTACCCGCCATTAATTTCCATAATTGGCACTATCATAGCCATTAGCCATGATTTTCTCGATTAAGGGATTTGTATGTTGATGATGTCTGTTTCAAGACATAAATGAATACCTTCTTGGATTGCAGATGTCCATGGTACCCTCCTTGTAACCTGCCATTGTTATAGCTGTCAACCTTTTCTTTGGGAAGTAAAAAGATAAATTTTATTAATACCTAATAAACAACATTACATACAGACTATGTTGCTTTGCAGTCTTGACTTTGGGTTTGAATCATGATATTCAGATTTTGACCCTTTTTGTTAATTTTTACTAACCTAACTGGAAATCTGATATAATAGCCTTAAGAAACTCACAGCAACAACCTGAAAATTCTGAAAACTAGAATGTAATGCGAATATAAGTGCACTGAAAGCAGGAATTTGACTCTAGTTACAATAGCATATAACGGAAAACAAGTAGCCTGAGGTGCGCACTTCAGTCCTAGAAATGTACTTGCTGAAATTTCCAAATGACAAGTGACTTGTGTGTTTCCTCTATTTATACTAGACTGGACAGAGCAATTGTGGTGTCTATTGGCACAATAGGGCTGATCTCAATAACTCAGAAAATAATTAATTATTACAATAAACATTAGTTATCTTTCACATATGGTGGGGTCGACCTGTACCCTTTACATTACAATTAGGGTTACAGGTAAATCTTACACTTAGACAATATAACAAGGATCTCACACATCCACTAGTGCTCAGCCACTAGGGACATGTCCACCTGTGCTCAGCCACAGGGATGTCCTACTCAACAAAATCATCTGGAGTACCACATCGTCTCATCTCTCACACAGAGGAGAACGACACACCCATCACATGGGCATCCTCACCCCACACAAGGGCACACATTGTCTCATCTCAGTCCAGAGAGGAACGACACACCCATCTCATGGGCACACCCAACACATGGGGTCTCTCACAGGTCGACTCAACTCAGTCTCAGAGGAGAACCTGTCCTGGAGGATGTCTCACGAAGTTGCAATCATTAACACTCCCTCTCAACTAGGGAGGCATTCTTCACCAGGCCAAGTCTCTCACGGAAGTACTCGAACTTCGCCTTGGCAAGTGGTTTGGTGAAGATATCTGCAATCTGATCATGTGCAGGAAGGTACTGCATGTGTACTTCTTTCCTCTGCACCATGTCTCTGATATAATGATATTTTATCTCAACGTGTTTCGATTTATCGTAAAACACATGATTCTCAGAGAGCTTCACAAAACTTTGGTTATAACAATGAATAATGGTAGGATCCATCTCATGATCAAATAAATCTGTCAGGAGCTTGCGAAGCCACACTGCTTCGTGGACTGCCACACTCAATGCTATATACTCTGCTTTTGCGGTATTTAAGGTCACAGAGCTTTGTTTCCTGCTGGACCAGGAAACCATGGCAGACCCCAAGATAAAACAACAACCGGATGTGCTCTTCTGGTCCACTGCGCTCCTTGCCCAATCTGCATCAGCATATCCCTGCAAACTCATGTCTATACTGGAGGCATATCTCAGGCCATATCCAACTGTGCCTCGTAGATATCTCAATACATGTTTTGGTACTATCCAGTGAGTCTGCGTTGACTGACTCATGAACTGACTAAGTACATTCACTGCATAACATATATCAGGTCTGGTGTTAACTAGATATATCAATGATCCAATCAGCTGTTGGTATAAATATGGATCAATCTCGCCTGAATTTGCAGAAGCATCGTTCATTTTCTTCAAATCCATCACCATTGGCGTGAGCATGGATTTGCAGTCTGTCATACCGAACTTCTTCAATATCTCCACTGTATATTTTCCTTGACTCAGGAAAATCTCATCAGTCCTCTGCCATACTTCTAGTCCCAAGAAGTAGTGCATCATATCCAGATCCTTCATCTCGAATTCAGAAGTCAATGCTCGCTTGCATTCAACAATAAGTCTTTCTGAACTGGTGAGGAATAAGTCATCCACATACATGACCAAGATCAGGCACTCGTCACCAACAATGTGATAATATAGGTTTGGATCAACAACACTTTTGTTGAAGCCCAAACTCATCAATAATCCATCCATCTTCTCGTACCAAGCACAAGGTGCCTGCTTTAGTCCATACAGGGCTTTCTTCAACCTGCACAGATGAGATTTCTCGTCATGTATCACGAATCCTTCTGGCTGCTCGATGTAAACTTCTTCCTCAATCTCACCATTGAGAAATGTTGTCTTCACATCCATCTGATGTAGTTTCCAACCCATGGATGCAACTAGTGCAATGATAGTACAAATGGAGGTGTATTGGGCTACTGGAGCAAATGTCTCCTCATAATCAATTCCCTCCACCTTTGAGAATCCTCTGGCTACAAATCTCGCTTTGTATTTCTCGACACTTCCATCAACTGCATGCTTGATTTTATAGATCCACTTGGAAGTTACTACAAACTTCCCTTCTGGTCTCAAAACAATATCCCACACATCATTTTTTAAGATGGATTGATACTCTTTTGCCATGGCATCTTGCCATACCTGATGATCTGATGCTTCTCCATGACAAGAAGGCTCTGTATCAATGATGTGGCTCGTGGCTGAAAAGTAGCTCAAAAATCTCTTTGGTCTCTTGCTCCCTCGGAATGTGCCTTTAGGAGCTGCATGTCCCTTTGCCTCCTGCAGAGTTTGTCGAGCCCAGGCAGGTCTTTTATGGTCTACCGTAGTGTCTTTGGGAACATCAACTGGAGCAACTGGATCAACTGGAACAATTGGATCGACTGGAACAATGGCTGTCTCCCTCTGAACTGTTGGAGGGGGAGAGGGTACTGACTTGCTGTCAATCTCTATCTGAGATTCTCTGGATCTTCGAAAGGCTATCTCCTCCTCAAAGATGACATCTCTGTTCACCTCAATGTCTCGCTGACCAGGGATGTAGATTCGATATGCCTTCGAAGATTCATTGTATCCCACAAATGTACCCTTTCTGCTTGAAGGGTCTAGCTTAGACCTTTTCTCTTTGGGTACATGAAAGTATATTGGACATCCAAATATCCTGAAGTCTCCAATCTCAAGTTTCTCTCCGGTGAAGGCTTCTTCGGGAGTTATGTTCTTCAAAATCTGGTGAGGACTCCTGTTTTGAACATATACTGCTGTCATGCATGCTTCTTCCCATAGAATCATAGGTAGTCTCTGATCATGTATCATTGCTTTGGTTGCCTCAATGATGGTTCTGTTCTTCCTTTCTGCAACCCTGTTTTGCTGAGGGTTGTAAGGAACTGTGTACTCCCTCTTGATCCCTGCTTCAATACATAAATTATTGAAATCCTTGGAGGTGTATTCTTCTCATTATCTGATCTTAGTACTTTGATCTTTCTTCCGATCAGGTTCTCAACCTGAGCTTTGAATTCTTGAAATCTTGCAAGGACTCCATCCTTGGTCTTCAGGAAATAAATCCAAGTTTTCCGAGAGTGATCATCTATGAAGAGTACATAGTACAAATATCCATTCAGGGAGGCAACAATCATTGGCAAATAATTTTGCTGGAAAATGTTATTTTCTTTAAAAGAAGCATTGCAAATAAAATAATGGTCAATGTTGGTTAATTCTCAGAATTACACTACTTGTTTTGGTTTTTTCTATTTCACTTGTGTTCGTTCTTCACTTAACCTTTGGATTATACGTTTTTGATTCATTCACAGTAAAGGGTTTTACTATATTAAATATGATTCTCATTGTGCATGGAATATTCTGTTGGTTATATTTTGAACTTTCTAGTTAATTTCCTAAAAAGAAAATGCAATACAATTTTGTACAATGAATTTTCAACATAACAAAAAAGCTTTTTTAAATTTTTTTGTCAACTGTGGTTTCTCAATGTTCTGTTCTCTCTGTCAATTCAGGATGCAGGGAAGACAAATAATGCGATACCTATTTTCATGGGGTTGCCTGTGCCAGAACCCCCGGTTGATTTTCAAATTCCGTATTCTTTGAAGAGAAAGGCACATCATTATATTTATATTAAACGCAGTATCCTATACCAAAACTGACAATTCTGAACCTTTCTATTTCTTTTTAAAATAAGCCGAGGTTAAAGAGCTCACTGTTGATATGGAGTCCTTTGTTTTTGTTAGTGAATGTATTCTCCTTTTAATTTGAATATGTTCTTTGGCTGAGAGAATTCAAAAGCCACGATCTTAGGCTATCCTTTAAAAATTCTGGCATAAACTGACATTCATTCTATGATAAGATACTTCTTTTTCTTAATCATTTGGACATCTTTTATTGTAGTCCTTATTTGTTAGTGTTAAACCGATGGCTAATGACAGCTATGTTTATCTTTGACTACATTAAGATTTTTATTTGACTAAGAAAAAGCGCGTGGAAGATGATGGTGTGCAGTGCTCTTGTGGGCTATCCTCCTCTAGCCCAGCAAGAGTCTGCGATGAAAATTGTCATTGCGGGTAAGCTTGTCCTCAGATTGAATTTTATGCCATGAGTCCTTTCCATTCTAGTCTTTCAATGAAATACTAATATCGATACATACAACCGGATGTCTTTGAATATCTCAGAATGATAAATTTCAGCTGTTCCTCAAGTTGTGACTGTGGGGAGTCATGTATCAACAAGCCATTTCAGCTGCGACAAGTTAAAAAGTTGAAACGGTCAAAGGTGAGAACTATTGGTTTTTACCGACTTCAATAAAGCATTTCTATTTTATATCAATTCACTGCACCCATTAATGTCATGATTACGTGTTTTTACACATGCATTATTATTCAAAATGTGTCATTCTGAACAAGTTTGTGCAGATTAGTGTCCAGGTGTGTTGCTATTAAAACTAATGAGCAGCTAGGGGATGTGGTTATACAACATTGGCACAAGCAATCGAAGGAATATTAGTGGCTTAATACTGCAGAAATTATCCCTTCAAGAAAGTTAAAACATTTGAAAAATAACACCACCCATGAACTGCTACAAAAACCAGAGAAAAATTGTTGTCTCAGAGTTGCAGTGTAGAGAAAATTTGATGTTAGCACAACTGTATTGAGTACATGTATTTTCTGATTTTTTACCTAAATACTTAATTGACATCAGTTACAATAAATTCAAAAGTATATTTGCCTGAAAGTCCTCAAAGTATGAATAAAATCAAAAGAATTACTTCTCTGGATAAACTTCCGATTTTCCAAAATAAAATTGAGGATATATTTGTTCAAATGATGTAAATTTGCTATAAAAAACGGTGCCCATTACATGCATGGGTTTACTTGCATCCATGGATTGTTTAATTGAGTTTTAATTTTCATTCCCTTTTAGAAGATCCTTTCTATTTTGTTAAGGTTGACCTTTGAACTGGTCAACAGTAATAAAACTAAGGTCATGATTTTCAACACCTCCAAGAAATCTCTGGAGGATTTCCACTTATTTTTCCACAATAGTGAAGTGGAGGTTAGTTACCTCAACCTACACATGTTGGGGGTCTAGTTGCTAGGCCCTCGGTTTGTTAGTTTTTTTGTTGCTCTAAACCTGTTGTCTAGATGATTTATTCCATCTCCTTAATTAGGGTTTCCTAATTTTTTTTGATCATCTATTTTTAGACCATTGATGGACTAGTGATTAGCCATTGTTTCTTTCATTTCCTATTTTCAGGGTTTTCTATTTTTGGACTTGTCTATTTTTAGGTGTCAGTTCACTATTTGACTAGTCATTATTCATCAGTGAGTTATTTGCATTTAATAACGAGTTGAGCATTTTAATTAGAGAGAATTTTCTCTCTCCTAGTGTGCCTCTCTCATCATGCACAATGCACCTTATCTGAAAGTGAATCTCAGATCTACTCAAGATCACTTGATGCATGTTGGTGAATTTTTAGCATGTTGATTTCTCATGTAGGGCACCCCTCCTAGAATAGTTACTTTGTGAGTTTAGAAGAGTTAAGTGCAACTTTTGACTTTTCCTTTGTGTGCTGTTCACTGTCCTTCGCCACTTGGCTGCTTGAGGTAAGCATCTGGTGAGTTAGAGGGCAAATTAACTTGAGAGAACTCAAGGGTTTCCTATTTTTTTTGATCATCTATTTTTAGACCATTGATGGACTAGTGATTAGCCATCGTTTCTTTCATTTCCTATTTTCAGGGTTTTCTATTTTTGGACTTGTCTATTTTTAGGTGGCAGTTGACTAGTTGACTAGTCATTATTCATCAGTGAGTTATTTGCATTTAATAACAAGTTGAGCATTTTAATTAGAGAGAATTTTCTCTCTCCTAGTGTGCCTCTCTCGTCATGCACAATGCACCTTATCTGAAAGTGAATCTCAGATCTACTCAAGATCACATGATGCATGTTGGTGAATTTTTAGCATGTTGATTTCTCATGTAGGGCACCCCTCCTAGAATAGTTATTTTGTGAGTTTAGAAGAGTTAAGTGCAACTTTTGACTTTTCCTTTGTGTGCTGTTCACTGTCCTTCGCCACTTAAATGCTTGAGATAAGCATCTGGTGAGTTAGAGGGCAAATTAACTTGAGAGAACTCAAGCAATTGGACCACCACTCTCCTGTATTGTATCCTTGCTATCATTCTTTCATGGTTAATGAGAAGCTATGCAATTGCTGTCACACACTTTGAGCTTACTGGTTTTGATTTTCAGCAGTGGTATTTCTTAGATCCATCGCCCGCTACTTGGTGGATTGATCCCGGTTCAGCTAAGTCACCTGACACGATGACATGGGACATGGAGGACACGGAAATATGAGTGTCCGACTGACACGACGAACCTGGAAACATGACACGTTTATATATATATATATATATATATATATATATATATATATATGAAAAAAAAGAAAATTACACACAAAAATGAAATATAGACAAAAAGATTCATATTTTGTTAGACACTAGAAGATTTACATGATACAAAACATGTAACATAATACATTGTAACATCAATGATGATCAAATGACAAACACTGAACACACAAGAAATTAGAACCATAAGTTGTAGCATGTAGAACCATAAGTCATCAAAATCAATATGTATTACAATGTACATAGATATCGAGTTAGAGTCACTGATACTATAGGTGGGAATGCCAATGGCAAATACAAAATAGCCATAGGGTAGATACTAGAACCGTAGATGGAAAAATTTCACAGCTCATGAGTTGTGACCGTCAGTAGTCCTCCATGTCATAATTATCAAGATCAACATCGATACCACTGCGCTCTCCTCCATTCTCCTCCTCCTCCTCTATATCCAATGCAATTTGTGCATCTGTTGGTGTGGAGGATGACCCCTCAAGAGGATCACCATCATCAAAAGTGACTGGCTCTAGCACCGGTTCATTAAGATCCAAGTTGCCGATGCCAACTCAACACTACTGTCCAAACCCATATCATCCGGAAACACATCCCACATCTTTGTCTTTCCCTTCAACTACTCTTCTCTGCTTGTAAATAAGACGAAGTGTTGAATTTAAAGCAGCTGCAAGAGCCATTCTTTGGGAGGATGGCAAAGACCCTAGCCAAGATCTAGGGCCCCTAGTGCACTCCTGGGGATTTGGTCTGGGACCAAATAGTCAGTGCCATGGCAAAAGACCCTTGTTAGGGCCCCCAGTATATGACTAGGGTTCTTGGTCTGGGACCAAGCAATAAAGACCCCTGAGAGGGCCTCCAGTATGTGACTGGGGTTCTTGGTCTGGGACCAAGTAGTGAAAGTCCCTAGATATGTCTAGGGCCCCTGGAAATATTCCAAGGTACCCATGCCTGGGGCATGGGTTGATCCTTGGTCTTGTACCTTGGTGGATAAGACCCCAGAGATGTTCTGGGGCCACCTGGTCTTTGATCTGGTGCTTGTTGGTATATGTCCCTCCTTGAAGGCGGGCATGACCACATGAGGGATGTACCCCATATGCAATGATGATAAAATTAAAAAGGTCACTTTGAGAATGAATGGACAAGTATTTTTACCAAGTCACCCTTCCTAAACCCCCCTCCTTTACCCTTGCTTATGTTTTTGGGGTTTTGTTTTTGCTTTAGGGGTTAATGAGAAAATATAAATTAAATATTTTAATTATAACATGTTTAATTAATATTTATATTAATTAAACATGTTATTTTAATTAATATTTTTTTTTTACTGTAACCTAGTCTAAAAGTATAAATAGAGTTCCTACCTCTATCTTTATTACACACTTATGTTATCTTTAAAGGGTGAGCGGATCTCCTCCTTGTAGCTGCGGCCCTCCTTCAACAGTTCGGTTCAGTCTTGGTCATTCCTATTGACAGGTCCATGTGTAGTTGGTGTGATGGAGGTCTTTCCCTGCTGATGCCAAGTCTGTGTTGAGGTTGCTGAGCTGAGTTTTATGTTGTTTGAAGCTGCCGTCTTCCTCTTAGAGCAGATCTGTTGAGCTGTGACCTCTCCAGCATGAATCCGGCCCCTTCTCTTTGAGCTGTGCCTCTCCCATTACAGTTCTGAACATTACTCTTTGAGCCGCGGCCCTCTCTAAGCAGCCTGTAACCCTTGCCCTGTGTGAGGGTTTGGATCCTTGGATTTTTATGTGTGTGTGAGGGTTTGGATCCTTGGATTTTTATGTGTGTGTGAGGGTTTAAGCACAAAACTTGTGTGTGGTGTCTATGTATTTTTTCTCCTCCTGGTGGCAAGAAAGTCTACTCATCTCTTGGCAAGAGATCTAACCTATATGGTAGATCTATGATCCAGAATTTTTTCTGAGCATAATTACAAGTGGCTTTACATCCCTTGTGTGTGGCATGGACTCCTACAAGGTAAGACTACAAGGTAAGTGACTTGTTCAAATTATTATGGTTAATTTGTTATTTGATTTGAAGTTTATCATGATCTAGATCTGTCTAATCTTGTTTAGATCTGATCTATATAAGATCCATAGATTAAACCTTCATCTATTTCTCTAGATTAGTTTTTGCTTAGATCAGTTTATCTTTATCAGATCCGGGTATTAGTTTGAGTTTGGATGTTATTCCTTGTTTCCGAAGTTCGTTAAATTGTTCATTATCAGATCTGGGTTTTAGTTTGAGTTTTTGATCTGTATAAGATCTACACCAGCATTGTAGATTAGATTTGAGTTCTGTTGATTATTCTAGATCTACTAATCTTAGCTAATATCTTACTCTGCTAGCTTAGATCTGAGTACCAATTTATTTTAATTGAAAATTGAAAAAGACAGTTCTGTTCTGCATTATTGCTCTAATTCTAACATGAAGGTTGATGTACACATACACCACTAAGTCACCTGACATGATGACAAAGAGAAGAGTTCAACATAAGAGTTTATACTTGAGTGAAGGGTACATTTTTATTAGGGTAATGACAGAAGAGTTCAACAATCAAAATGCCACCAACATTGAGGTACATAAAGGGCTTGGTGCTCTTGATTAAATGCTAGTTCCATACCCTCATACATGATAGAATCTAGTGGAAACATTGCAATCCTACCATTATTGAAATCCTGAAAACTGTTAAGTTCGCTGAATTTTGAATCGGACCTAAAATTCTACTTTCTCCATATGAAGCCCAATGAGGTTGGAACCACTCTCAAACATCCCGAAACAATTAATGGTAATGTTCAAAATTTAAGTTCATTTTCATCCTTTTACTTTAAGAATTTAATATTACCATTAATTACTAGGGTGGGGGAAATGGAGGGGGTGGGGACCTCTTTAAATAACGTTAGTAGGGCAACATAACCCTCAACTGTGTTGATTTTCAAGCTTAAACAAATAACAACAATTCACAGTAGTGTTCTTTAACCTTTAACAGATAAACTGAAGCATAAGAAACATTGGAATAATAACATTCATAGAGTAGACAAGTATTTATCTTGGGAAACCCTCAAGAGGAAGAAAACCCAGCAAACTTGTGATATATTATCAGTCAAAAAGTACAATTACAGTACAAGACTTCTCTAGAAAGAGAGAGATAAGACAATAGCACTAAGAAAATAGCTCTTACTGCTGTTTCTATGCCTTCAACTTTCTCTGAGCCTCTACCCAGATCTGCCCTCATACCTGTAGCTTTTTCTGTCTCAAATCTACCCTTTAATTGCTGTCCAGAACAACCTTTAGTTGCTGTCCAGAATCACCCTTTAGTTGCTGTCCATAACATAGATATAGATGTTGTCCAGAACAAAGATATACTCTGTCTCGGAATAGTCCTAGCTGCTCCAACAAAATAGACTTAGCTGCTCCCTCATAATAGACCTAGTCGCACCCTTAGAAGTATATAAACTGATATCAAGTGAGGGGCGCCTCCCCTTCTCTTATATAGGATAGACTTTAGGTTAGGTGATTTAGGTTAGGGCCCACCCCCTAAGTTAGGACCGACCTAGGTTAGGTTAGGTGGCCGACTTACCCAGGTCGGTTAGAGGAGGTCGGCTTGGAGGAGGGATGCTTGGATGGCTGCTTGGAAAAATATCCTCTGCAACTGCTTAAATTTCAACACTCCCTCTCAACAAAGAGGGTATTCTTCAACCATACACATCCACATAGTTCCTTCTAGTCTTTGTACATGACCATTGACTTGTTGACATCTACACAAGATCAATATATCACAAGAAGTTTCGTAACCTTATACAGATAAGGATCATTTCATGGAATGTGATCAACCAGTTCTCCTTGACCATGGTCAACTGCTAGAGTTATTTCACTTAGGGGTGGTCAGTCCTAAGTTCCACGAAACGGGAAAACGTTTCTGAGTTTCCAAAATCAGGACGATACGAAACTGGCCCTCAAAAAGTGGAAACATCCTATATATAAAATGTATGTATATATATATATAGTTTTTAAAAAAATAAAGCATTATATTGCAAGAAAAACATAATGATACACATAAATGACATTTTAGAAGGAAAACCATGTCCATATTAACTCCCATAGATGATGAATATCATTCATTACATGATGTAAGTAGCAAAATCCAAAATTAGCCTTTATAGATAAGGCTTTACATCCAAAATCAGCTTTTATAAATGAGGTTGTATGTGCTGAAAATGAAAAAAAACATGAACTAAAGGCAACTACAATTACATATCATACTGATTCTCATCCTCATCATAAAAAATAGAACAAGATGCATGTTCAACAGAACTAGAGCCCTGATGGGAAGAAGAGACAACTTGAATTCCACTTCCACTTGCATCATCAACAATATCAAGAGCAGAAAGAGAGAGCTCTAAGTCAGGGTTTTCTGCATCCACATCCCACTCTTTATGAGGTCCACTTGTATATTCTTCACCCTTGCGAGACACAAGGCGAAGGTTTGAATGCACATATACAAGATCCTCAGCCTTCTGCGATCCCAACCTGTTGCGCTTCACTGAATGTAGCAAAATCCAAAATTAGCCTTTATAGATAAGGCTTTACATCCAAAATCAACCTTTATAAATGAGGTTGTATGTGCTGAAAATGAAAAAAAACATGAACTAAAGGCAACTACAATTACATATCATACTGATCCTCATCCTAATCATAAAAAATAGAACAAGATGCATGTTCAGTAGAACTAGAGCCTTGATGGGAAGAAGAGGCAACTTGAATTCCACTTCCACTTGCATCATCAACAATATCAAGAGCAGAAAGAGAGAGCTCTAAGTCAGGGTTTTCTGCATCCACATCCCACTCTTTATGAGGTCCACTTGTATATTCTTCACCCTTGCGAGACACAAAGCGAAGGTTTGAATGCACATATATAAGATCCTCAGCCTTCTGCGATCCCAACCTGTTGCGCTTCACTGAATGAATGAAATCTTAGGTGCTCCAATTCCTTTCTGCTGATGAAGAGCTTGCCACTTGTGATAGAATACGAGTGGCAAAGATTTGCAAATATACACCATTTGCCCCATGACAAGTCCACCATTTAATCGGGTTCATGGTGTTTCTCTCCTCCAAAGCTGAGATGTCTGCAAAATTCTCTAATCCAGTAGCAAAACAAGCAAATTCCTCCCTCACCTTTGTTTGCTGAGAAGATGGAAACAACCTTTGGAAGGATTTTTTCACTCTTGTGGCCACCTCCTTGTCCTTATGTGGGGCCTTCCTCTTCCCATTGCTTAGAGCAATGAAATCCTCATCATAAAATTTGGGATTTAGAGCATGTGCAAAAGTGTGCAATGGAGTGTTAAATCCATTCCACCTAGTAACAATGATGGACCTCACATGCTCAACAAAGTCAACCTCGACAAAAACAGATTGGGAGCCTCCTGTGTAATAATTTCCACGGTTTTCTCAACCATGGTATCCATGCCATCATAAATCTCTCCCAGGAAAGGTCTGTATGTGTCTGCATCTCGGAGAAGCTCAAATGCTGGTGAAGTAAACTTGAGCAAGAATTCTACTTTGCTCCACCAATCCTCTGCACCATACTTCCTCTCTTTGAATTTGACTGTCTCCACTCAACCCAAGTCACACCCACCACCATACTCATCAATGCACTTTTGACCTCAACAAGGCGACGCAACATGATGAAGTTTGAGGCATATCTTGTCTCAACAACTTTGAGCAACTCCAATTTGGAGTATTCTCGATACATTGCTTGAGACTGGTGGTGGTTGGTGATGAATTTAATGATCTCCCTAGCTTGCCCTGTGACCTCCTTAATCCATTCAGTTTTTGCCTCAATCTCTTCTAAAATGAGATTTAAATTATGGACAATGCAAGGAGTCCAAAAAATATGATTATATCTACTCTCAACAATCAAGCCTGCAACTTTGCAAACATGTGCATTATCTGTGATAACTTGCACCACATTTGCTGGCCCTACTTGTTCAATAGCAGAAATTAAAATATCAGCAATGAATTTGCTATCTTTTACCATGCCAGAACAATCTTCTGCTCTCAAGAACATCCCTCCTGTTGGTGATGATGCAATAACATTGATCAAGGGCCTCCGCTTTGTATCAGTCCATCCATCAGAGATAATGGAAACCCCTGTGCTGGTCCATGAGCTGCAAACTGGTTTGAGAATATCATGAATCAATGACCTCTCTTTCTGCAACAACACCATTCTGAGTTTTTCATAGTTTGGCCCCATAAAGCCTTGAGGAGCCTCGTTAATTGCCTTCACCATATCCTTCCAATAGGGGGACCGAACCACATTAAATGGGATGCCACATGCAAATATGGCCCTTGCCACTCTTGACTCTGTTTCTTCTCTTTTTTTGGTTGTTGAACATCTTCATCAATCTGCTGTCTGAAGCTGCACCTCGTCCTCCAGGGCCTTTGGATATCTCATTTTCTACCTCTAGTGCCCTCCTCTTCCTTGCTTCGTGAACAATCCTTGGCTCATTGCTAACACCCAAGGAAGGAGTATGCTTGCTACTACCATGCATAGCAATCTTTGCTCTATTATCCTTAATTTTTTGAGCATCATTATGCTCTTTATGGAATCTATCCCTCACCTGCAGATCAAGGGTATGTGGACAATCTTCAATACCCTTCCCTTCATGCAAAATGTGAGCCTTGACTCTTGTGTAAGAGCCCTTGAAGGTCTTATCCTTCTTGCATAAATTGCACTTCCATTCCCATGAACCTCCACTGGCACCCATAACCGGCACCCATAGCCTTGACCCTGGTAACATGCCTCCAAAGATAATAGTATTCCTGCTGTCTGCTTACTTCAGCAGCTCTAGGAGTAGATGAAACAACACTTTGAGAAGCCATGAATGCTGCAAGAAAAGAAGAAAATGAAAACTCTGTTCACCAAACAAAATAGAAAATTGTATATGGCAAACCAAGGGAAAAAAAAAAACTGCTAACTTGCTAAGCAAACATAAAATAAATCGACTCACCAAATAGAGAAGAAATCTGCTCACTAAAACCACACACAATCTCCTTCTTGCTGCTATAGGAAGCTCCTCTTGCTAATGAAAGTGTGAGGAATAAGGGAAGCAAGTGGTTTCTTATAGCAAAGGAAGGAGATTTAGGGTTTTGGTTTGCATCTAGAAGTTTCTTTTTTTAATTAAAACAAAAAGATAGAAAATCATCTTTATTCTATTTGGAGAAGGCAAAAAAAGCCTTAACTAAAACTAACTGGTAGTTTGGGGGCCCCACGACGCCCCTTTTTTTGCCTAATTCATCTTTAAAATCCGTCGAAACCTAGCCGTACGGGCACGGTATGGCCGGGAAACGTCGCTGGCAGTACCGTACGATGTTTTCCTTTTGAGAAAGGCCGTACGGTATGACCGACGACGTTTCCCGGTCGTACCATACCCATTTCTGCGTTTCGTACGATACCGACCGGGGAAACAGGGGGGGTAGGGACGTTTCCTGCAACTTAGGGTCAGTCCCTAATGAAAACTCATAGCTCATCTTGAAGACCTAGGAGAGATTTTCACATTACCTTGTCTTGACTTTTGTTTTGACACAGAAAGCTCACAAGACTGATGGCAGTTTCTTCTTGCCTTGACTTACAAGGCTTTCCTCCAAGTCTCAAGTCAACCTTGACATGCAAGACAGTCTTGGAGAATTTCTTGTCTTTGACTTTTGCTTTGACACACAAAGCTCACAAGACTTGTCTTGACTTTTTCTTTGATACACAAAGCTCACAAGACTTGTAGCAACATCTTCTGTCTCTTGCCTCGACTCACAAGGCTTTTCTCCAAGTCTCAAATCAGCCTTGACATACACGATCGTCTTGGAGAATTTCTCATGATGTTGCAACCTTTAACACTCCCTCTCAGTGAAGGAGGCATTTTCTGCCATACCAAGCTTGTCCCGGAAGTACACAAATTTTCCAAAGGACAGAGGCTTTGTCAATATATTCACTATCTGCTCATCAGTACGAATGTATTGCAGTTTGATGGTTCGTCTTTGGACCATGTCTCTGATGAAGTGATATTTCATCTCAATATGCTTTGATCTGTCATAGAAGACTGGGTTCTCTGTGAGCTTTAAACAATGCTGGTTATCACAATGGATAATGGTTGTTTCTAACCTCTCTTGAAACAACCTGGACAAAAGCTTTCTCAACCATACTGCTTCTCTGCTTGCATTACCGGCTGCTATATACTCTGCTCCAGCTGTACTTTGTGCTATGGAGCCCTGTTTCTTGCTCGACCAAGATATCATAGCTGAACCCAAGCTAAAACAATAGTCGGAAGTACTCTTTCGATCCACCGAGCTCCCAACCCAGTCTGAATCAGCATAACCATGAAGTAACACTCCTCCATTGGAAGTGTATCTAAGTCCAAATGCAATGGATCCTCTCAAATATCCGAGGACATGTTTAGTAGTAATCCAATGTCTATGTGTCGGCTCGAACATGAACTGACTCAAGGCGCTTATAGCAAAGCATATATCTAGCCTTGTATGGATCAAATACATCAAGGATCCAATAAGCTGCCTGTACATAGATGAGTCCACAAGTTTGATTCAGAATCTGACTCATGCAACTTCTTTAAGTTAGATACCATGGGTGTAGACATGGATTTACAATCTAGCTTACAAAATCTGCGCAGTACATCGATAGTATATTTTTCTTGAGAAAGGAAAATTTCATCTGTTCTTTGCCATACTTCCAAACCAAGGAAGTAATACATGAGTCCAATGTCTTTCATTTCAAATTCAGAAGTGAGCTCCCTCTTACACTGAGCTATCAGTTGTTCCTCTCCAGTAAGGAACAAATCATCAACATATAGAACCAAAGTTAGGGGAAGATTTTCTATTAATTTGAAATACAGGTTGGGATCAACTGCACTCTTGGAGAAATCCAAGCTCTGAAGATAACTCTCAATTCTCGCATACCAATCCCTTGGTGCCTGTTTCAGCCCATATAGTGCTTTCTTTAATTTGCACACATGTGATTCTTTTCTAAGAACCATGAAACCCTCTGGCTGTTCTATATGTACCTCTTCCTCAACTTGACCATTGAGGAATGCAGTCTTTACATCCATCTGGTGAAGTTTCCAACCCAGAATTGAAGCGAAGGATATGATAGTCCAGATGGAAGTGTACCTTGCAACATGGGCAAATGTTTCATCATAGTCAATACCTTCCTTTTGAGAAAAACCACGAGCCACAAATCTCGCTTTGTATTTCTCAATACTTACATCAACTGCATGCTTGATTTTGAACAACCACTTGGAAGTAACCACAGATTTTCCTTCTGGTCTTGGAACCACTTCCCACACATCATTTTTCATGATGGATTGATATTCTTCCACCATGGCATCTTTCCATACTTGCTGCTTAGCAACATTCTCATAGATAGTGGGCTCTGCATCGCTAATCTGAGCCATAAGAGCCACATAACCGTGGTGAACCAAGTTGGTTCACTATGTAAATATCTAATATAAATAGGACAGTACGCAATAATCCATTTAAGGATAGTAATTATAATTAATAACAATTGTATAAGAATGAATAAGATGATATTACAATGAGGATGAGGGCTTGTATATATATACTTACACAAGGGTGCCCTTTCATAAGAGACATGACTTTTCATATGTCATGTCTCTTCATAATTAATTATTAATCCTTAGTTATTTATATTATTAATTATTACCTATTTATATGTATTTTTATGTTCATAACATGGCCTTCCCCTTAAAAATGCTTTGTCCTCAAAGCATACTTATGGAAGACTTATCTCTTGCTCTAGCTTGTAATATTGTGTCATGATTCTTTATTCTTGAACTAGTGATTGTTGAGGACATGAGTCGATGGGATCTTCTAATCGCCGAGTAGAACTGTCGAATTGTAAAAGAGTTGGCCCACCCTAATTTGATCTTTTGGGAAACTGGGTGTTTATAGGGTTCTCGTCTTGAATAATATTGATATTTTGACTGGTTAATATATTTTCTCTTATGATTTGGATGTCAATAGGGATTTCTTATAACATTACTTTCTCTTATCGTACTTGTAGCATTTTCTTCTTTTAACTTCGATATATAATTTTCTTCAGGTGCCGATGTTGCTTTGTTAGTGGCTGAATTTTGATTAGTAAGTGTATTTGGAGCTTCCATCGTTTGTACTTCGACATTCGACATTATCTTTTTTTAGTTGATTTTCTAGCTTCTTGAGCGGTACTTTCTTCATTACCTGATTTGTTGATATCTTTAATATATGGATTTTCAAGTTTCTCTTCTTTCAACTTTCTGATTTGTTCTAGTAGTTCTTGATTAAGGTTCTTCAAATGGGAATTTTCTTTTTCTTTCTCTGAGAGGTTCTTCTTCAATTCCTTTTCGAAATCCTCCTTTTCTTGTTCCAACTTCGAATCACATTGTTTTTTTTCCTTGACTTGTTGATTTGTGTTAGTTTTTGACTGTGGTCTTTTAAGCGAGAAATTTCTTCGTTTTTTTTTCTGCGATAACTTCGTCAAATTCTTTTTGCATCCTTTGCATTGCTTTCTTATTTTTTCGAAGTATTATTTTTGAAATATTGTTAAAGTCTTTTGTTTTTACGAAATCTAGCTCTGGTGTAGTGTCTTGTAATGTTATCATCTTCTCTTTACAGGGGAATGTCACAAACTTTTTCTCCATGTTTAATATGAAGGTACCTAGACTTTTAAACCATGGTAACCCGATGACAATGTCACAATGTCAATTTCTCAATTTCTTCTTGATACATAGTTGTAACATAGAATTGAGATATATACTGATATTCATCAATCATCACTTGTAACTCCTTAATTCGAAAATAATTTTCCTTTCCAATTATATTCTGTTGATTTTTCAATAAGCTAGGTTAAGCATGTAGTTCATTCCATTTTTGCATTTGTCTTAAACATAAACAATAATGTTGCAACAACCAAGATCACAAGAAGAAACACCATGCATAAGAACACAAGAAGTATCTTGGGAAACCCTTCTCAACATGGGAAGAAAACCCAGCCAAATCCTTTGCTATATTCTTCAAGAGAAAGACCTTCACCACCAATAAGACCTAGCACACAAGAGGGTGCTCAAACCCTAGAAGACTAGCGCCCAAGAGCGGTGTGCACTTTTCCCAAGGAGATATACTTGCTGAAATTTCCAAACTCATGTGAGAGATATGTTCCTCAATGGGGAATTTACCTTTACTTATACTAACCTAAATCTGTCAACATAAGTGTCTATTGGCACAACAGGGCCGACCTCACTAGCTTATAATATAATTAATATTAACCAGATTAATTATCTTTTACATTAATTACCAGTCACATTAAGGTGGGGCCAACTTGTACCCTTTACATTACAATTAGGGTTACATGCAGGTCTGACTCTTGAACAATATAGCAAGGGATCTGATACACCCAGTAGTGCTCATCCACTAGGGGCACATCCATAGGGATGTCCATATATCTGGCTCATTGCATTACACAGAAGAACCACTTCTTCACTAGTGCTCGACCATTAGGATCACGTTCACATGTGCTCGTCCACACGCACATCCACTCAATAGATCTTCTTTCCCACTGCATTACACAGGAGTGTCATCTGGAGTTTCTCGTCAACTCTTCTGCTCAGAGGAGGCTAATACATCATCTTCATTTCTGTTCTCATGACGATGCACCCAACACTTTGGGATTTCACACGTTCACCTTGTGCTCAGCCACAGGAACGTCCAGCTTTGCAGGTCACCTTTCTCACTGAGTTACACAGGAGAATCATCTGGATTTCTTCTCAACTCTCTGTATGGAGGAGGTCATCTCTACGTTCCAATTCTGTCTCAGATAGGAACCACACACCCTTCTTAGGGGCTTTCTCTCAGGTTTGTAAGCTGGAGAAAGTCTCACTTAGCTGCAATGATCCACATCTCACAGGTTTGTAAGCTGGAGAATGTCTCACATAGCTACAATCAACAACACTCCCTCTCAGCTAGGGAGGCATTCTTCATCATGCCAAGTCTCACACGGATGTACTTTGAACTTTGTCTTGGCTGGAGTCATCAACACTCCCTCTCAACTAGGGAGGCATTCTTCACCAAGTTAGTTTGGTGAAGATGTCTGCAATCTGCTTATGTGTAGGAAGGTACTGTATGTGTACGATTTTCCTCAGTTTCATATCTCTGATATAAGGATATTTCATCTCATCGTGTTTCAATCCATCAGGAAACACTGGGTTCTCAAGGAGCTTTACACACGACTCTTGGTTATCATCATAGGATCAATCTCATGGTCAAGTAAATCTGTCAGAAGCTTGTGAAGCCACATGGCTTCTCTCATTTGATGCTATATACTCTGCTTCTATGGTACTCAAGGCCACAAAGTTTTGTTTCCTGCTGCAGCAGGAAATCATGGCAAACTTCATGATAGAACAACAACCGGATGTGCTCTTTCGGTCCACTGTACTTTTCTGCTCAATCTGAATTGGCATATCCTGCAAACTCAAGTTCACACTGGAGGCATATCTCAGGCCATATCCAACTGTGCCTCGTATATATCTCAATACATGTTTTGCTGTTGTTTAGTGAGTCTGTCTCGGTTGACTCATGAAATGACTAAGCACACTTACTACATGGCATGATTCAAGTCTGGTGTTAACCATATACATCAGTGATCCAATCAGCTGTGGATTAATCTCATTTGAATCATCATCAATCTTTTTCTTTAAATCCATCACGTGGATTTTGCATTCTTGTCATACTGAACTTCTTTAATATTTTCACTGTATATTTTCCTTGACTTAGGAAAATCTCATCGGTCCTCTGTCATACTTCTTGTCCCAAGAAGTAGTGCATCATACTCAGATTCTTCATCTCGAATTCAGAAGTCAAGGATTACTTGTATGCAACAACAAGGCTTTCTGAATAAGTCATCAAAATTAGGCTCTCGTCACCAACACTGTAATAAGATAGGTTTGGATCAACAACATTCTTGCTGAATTCCAAACTCATCAAGAATCTATCTATCTGATATAGTTTCCAACTCATGGATGGTAGTACGGATGGAAGTGTATCGGGTTTACTAGATCAAGTGTCTCATCATAGACAACTCCCTCTGTTTGTGAGAAACCTCTGGCTATAGATCTCGTTTTGTATTTCTTGACACTTCCATCAGCTACATCCTTGATCTTATAGATCCACTTGGAATTTACCACAGACTTCCTTTCTGGTCCTTGAATAATATCTTATACATCATTCTTTAAGACATACTGATATTCTTCTATTATGGCATCTTGCCATACCTGTTCTCCTGTTGCTTCTCTAAGACAAGGAGGCTCAACATCAATGAAGTGGCTCATGACTGAAGGATAGCTCGAAAATCTCTTGTGGTTTCTCGGGATGTGCCTTGAGAGGCTTGCATGTTTCTTTGCCTCTTGCAGAGTGAGTCTAGGTAGGCCTTTTATACCCTACTGCAATATCTCTGAACATATCAACATGAATACTGTCTGTCTCCCTCTGAACTGCTGAAGGGGGAGAAGGTATTGTCTTACTGTCAATCTCCATCTGAGATTTTCTGGATCTTTTGAAAGACTATCTCTTCTTCAAGGACAACGTCTCTGCTTGTCTCAATCTGTCTCTGACCAGGGATGTCGATCTGGAACATCTTTTGAAGATTCACTGTATCCTTTCTTTCTAAAGGATCTAGCTTGGACTTCTTCTCTTTGGGTACATGAAAATACACTAGGCACCCAAATAACTTGAAGTGTTCAACCTCAGGCTTCATTCCAGTGAAGACTTCTTCGAGACACCCAAATAACTTGAAGTGTTCAACCTCAGGCTTCATTCCAGTGAAGACTTCTTCGAGACTTATGTTTTTTAAAAGGTCTGGTGAAGACTCTTGTTCTGAACATATATTGTGTCATGCATGCTTCTGCCCATGAAATCCTAGAAAGATTATGATCATGCATTATTGCATTGGTTGTCTCAATGATGGTTCAATTCTTCCTCTTTCTCAAACAGTTTTTGACTCCCTCTGAAGGATAAGCATCTGCCTTTGTTCTTAACCTGTCTGGAACAAGAAAACAAGAGGAACCAAAACAAGAATATCTCCTAAAGGAGAATAATGAGTACATCTCTAGAATCAAAACAATTTAAGGATTGTTGTCCCATCTACAACACCTACTTGTAATGTAGCAAACTTTAGAAATATAGTTTAGAGGAATGACAATTACAACAATCAAACCTGGAGTCTTCACTTCTAGTGTGTTGTTCCTCTGAATGCACTAAGATCCCTCTGGATCCATGACTTCAACAAAAGGTTCCTTCATCCTGCAATTACCCTCATGACAATGATAGAAATCATATATATACAAGTGCATACCTGAGGGTGTTGATATGTCGATGTCTTCATTTCTTTGAGGTCTTGTTTTCTAGGAACTGAGTTTGCTTGAATTATCAAGCTTTCCTCCCATTATGATTTTGCTCATTTTTGGATTTTTCACAAACCCTTGTCAACTTGGCTAGTAAACCTAACGGCTAGGCTAGGCTAGACTAGCACTTTTAGGTTTAGTTGGACTTATGATTGCCAACAATAAGCCTTTGAAAGATAGGAGAACATTGGTGAGTTGAAGAGCTCCTTTAAGGAATTGCAGAAACCCTAATTCCAAAGTTTCTGCAGAAATTAGCGAAACCCTAGAAACCCTAGGGCCAAAAAGTCAAAATGCTCGAAAATGCAATCTGAAGCTTGCTGGAGGTGCACTGAAGGAGGCCGTATACTCTTATGGTAAGTTTAGCCACAACGTCCAAGTTCCAAGTGCCGAAACACTCAAAAGAAGAGGGCCATACAGATTTTCTGGAAACCCTAGGAGGGCCGTACGGTTCTGCAGAAGAGGAGGGATGACTGGTAAAAGATTGTAGCTTGTGCAATGGGTTCTTCAAGACCTATGCTCTGATACTATGTTGATTTTTCAATAAGCTAGGTTAAGCATGTAGTTCATTCCATTTTTGCATTTGTCTTAACCATAAACAATATTGTTGCAACAACCGAGATCATAAGAAGAAACACCATACACAAGAACACAAGAAGTATCCTGGGAAACCCTTCTCAACAAGGGAAGAAAACCCAGCTAAATCCTTTGCTATATTCTTCAAGACAAAGACCTTCACCACCAATAAGACCTAGCACACAAGAGTGTGCTCAAACCCAAGAAGACTAACGCCCAAGAGAGGTGCACACTTTTCCCAAGGAGATATACTTGCTGAAATTTCCAAACTCAAGTGAGAGATATGTTTCCTTAATGGGGAATTTATCTTTACTTATACTAACCTGAACTTGTCAACATAAGTGTCTATTGGCA
Organism: Picea mariana; assembly: GCA_032191745.1. Lineage (NCBI taxonomy): Eukaryota > Viridiplantae > Streptophyta > Pinopsida > Pinales > Pinaceae > Picea > Picea mariana. The sequence goes on from JASDQU010101639.1 coordinate 590,408, forward strand.
CAACAGGGCCGACCTCACTAGCTTATAATATAATTAATATTAACCAGATTAATTATCTTTTACATTAATTACCAATCACATTAAGGTGGGGCCGACCTCTACCCTTTACATTACAATTATGGTTACAGGCAGGTCTGACTCTTGAACAATATAGCAAGGGATCTGATACACCCACTAGGGGCACATCCATAGGGATGTCCATATCTCTGGCTCACTGCATTACACGGAAGAACCACTTCTTCAGTAGTGCTTGGCCACTAGGATCACATTCACATGTGCTCGTCCACAGGGACGTCCACTCAACAGATCTTCTTTCCCACTGCATTACACAGGAGTGTCATCTGGAGTTTCTCGTCAACTCTTTTGCTCAGAGGATATACATCATCTTCATTTATGTTCTCATGACGATGCACCTAACACTTTGGGATTTCACACGTCCACCTTGTGCTCAGCCATAGGCATGTCCAACTCTGCAGATCACCTTTCTCACTTTGTTACACAGGAGAATCATCTGGAGTTCTTCTCAACTCTCTGTATGGAGGAGGTCATCTCTACGTTCCAACTCTGTCTCAGATAGGAACCACACACCCTTCTTAGGGGCTTTCTCTCAGGTTTGTAAGCTGGAGAAAGTCTCACATAGCTGCAATGATCCACATCTCACAGGTTTGTAAGCTGGAGAATGTTTCACATAGCTGCAATCAACAACATATTCAGCTCTGGAATTAATAATTGATTTGCCATATCAATATTCATGTAATTTGCATTATAATCCAAGCTAATAACAATGTTTACCTCTCTTCCTTGAATATTTCCCTTTAATGTTGAAAACCCGCAACATATAGTTGGACAACCTATATATATATATATATTCACTTTAAAGTAATTTAATACTTATTTTAACTTTTAATATCTTTATACCTTGGCTTGGCTTTAATACTCGATAATCCCCCCTTGATTATTTGAGTTATTCTCTTCTAATTTTCACCCAACTACCCTTTTAATTTAGGAAGGATATGATGCGTCGTATGGCTTATGATCCTTTTTAATTATTCGGCCCCTGCTTTCGAGGATGGCACGATTCCCCTTTGGTAGTTTACGGTGGTGGTTGTGAACAATAAACTCAAAACCCGTGGCTATGGACTAGCGATGGATGTAGCGGCAACTGGTGGTATGGAAAACGACGGTTGTGATAGTAAGGACCGATCGGTGTACGACTATATTGGTCAGCAGAAAGTACGAATGTGTCTGGCGGCAGAAGTACGGACGAGATGATACGATTTTGAATGGCGGCTAACCTAAATGCAACTGCCTCTTTTTTTTTTAATCACTATTAGCACCAATTGGTCTTCACGAACTTTGAACTTGATGTGTCGTGGTAAAACCTCACTTGCAGTCAAATATTTCTTCTTCAAGGGAATTCTGAAATTTTAATGTTCAAAATCCTTTTAACATAAATTTTGAATTTTATTTATTTATTTCCTGGACTTAAAAAATGCAACGGAATTTTTTTCTTCAATGGAGAATGACCAAATGCCTGTTGTGGTCAACGACCCAAAGTTCCACGAACTCTGAAAATTTTAGTGGCTAAGGGCCTAGTCGGTGGTCAAAGACCAGATTAGAAAAAATTATGAGAAAATGATGGTTGGCCAAAAGCCGGATCAGTAATAAAGCTCTGATACCACTGTGGTGAACCAAGTTGGTTCACTATGTAAATATCCAATATAAATAGGACAATACGCAATAATCCATTTAAGGATAGTAAATATATTTAATAATAATTGTATAAGAATGAATAAGATGATATTACAATGAGGATGAGGGCTTGTATATATATACTTACATAGGGGTGCCCTTTCATAAGAGACACAACCTTTCATATGTCACGTCTCTTCATAATTAATTATCAATCATTAGTTATTTATATTATTAATTATTACCTATTTATATTTATTTTTATGTTCATAACAATAACCTGAAAATCTTTGAGGTCTATTACTCTCTCTGAATGTACTTGAAGGAGTTGCATGTTTTTCTGCCTCTCGCAGAATTTCTCTACACCAGGTAGGCTTCCTTTTAGCAGGAGGTACCTCCAGAGGTCTCTCTATCTGTTCTATTGGATCCATAGTATCAACCTGATCCAATGGCTCTTCAGGTTCCTCCATCTCTGTATCCAGTTGCAACTCTTTAGATTGCTTATATGCAACTTCTTCATGAAATGTTACATCCCTGCTTACCTTGATATATCTTTGGCCTGGAACATAGAGTCTGTAGGCCTTTGATGTTTCACTGTACCCAACAAAAATTCCTTTCTTCCCAGAAGACTCCATCTTAGTTCTCTTCTCTTTCGGCACATGTATGTATACTGGACATTCGAAAATCCTTAGGTGTCCCACTTCTGGATTTTTGCCAGTGAATGCTTCTTCTGGAGTCTTTTCCCCCATAATAGCATGAGGACTTCTATTCTGAATATAAATTGCAGTGCTCGTGGCTTCTGCCCAAAGTGATGTGGGAAGGTCCTAATCACACATCATAGCTTTTGCTGCCTCATAGATTGTTCTATTCTTTCTGTCAACAATCCCATTCTGCTGAGGGTTGTAGGACACAATTAGCTGTCTCTTGATTCATACTTCTTTACAGAAGTCATCAAAATGATGAGACTCAAATTCCCCACCATTGTCAATCCTTAAAGCACGTATGTGTTTTTCAGTTTGGTTTTCAATCAATGCTTTGAATTCTAGAGATTTATTGAAAGTTTCATTCTTTGCCTTTAGAAAATAGATCCATGATTTTCTAGAGAAGTCATCTATAAAAATCACATAATAAAGACATCCATTCAAGGAAGGCGATAACATAGGTCCACATATGTCTGAATGTATTAATTCCAGAATTCCTTTAGACCTTGAGTTACTGTTAGGAAAGGACTTCTTTATGTTTTTACCAAGAACACAACCTCAACAGATACCATCATGATCAAAATGAAAGGTAGGCATTCCTCTTATCATTTTTTGAAGTCCGGGGAGCGTTTTGTAGTGAAGATTTGCAAACCTTCGATGCCACAGCTTAGATGGACTAACTGAATCATGAACCAGTGCTTGGATATGTCCTGGAAGCTTGTAGAGACCTCCCTCTGTAACTCCAATCACCATTGCTGAACTTAGCTCTTCATTCTTAGGCCATAAGAGAGCTTTCTTGTCCATAAAGATTACCCTGTAAGCTTTATCTTCCAAGACTGCAACAGAGATAAGATTCTTCTTTAAACCAGGAACGTACATAATTTCCTCAATGTGTAACTCACCTCCAGATTCAAGCTGAAAGGGTGCTGAACCAAGTCCTTCAATTGCATAACTAGCATTATCTCCAAGTTCTACCTGAGCAAAGAACTTCTTCTCCTTGAAGTTCATAAGGACTCCCTTATTTCCAGTCATGTGCATGGAAGCTCCACTATCCACCATCTAGGATTCAACACTATTTGTAAGAGAACTAGAGAGTGCCGAAATAAGATAGTATTCTTTCCTGGTCTCTTGATTACTGGAAGCTCCTTTTGTCTTTGTCTTTTGAGACTCATCTTCTGCAGCAATAGAAGCACGATATTTACCGGTGTCCTTTTTTGATCTTTGGACAATCTCTGGCAAAGTGCTCCTTTCGCTAACAGTTGTAGCACTTTACCTTTGTCATATCAAACTCTTTTCCTTTGAACCACCTCTACTTTTCTCCTTTTGAGGAAACTTCTTTTGAGAAGTAAATCTTCTCCTTCTCCTTGTCCTTGCTGTTAAAGCAAGGTTCTCTTGCTTGGAAGTACCATTTCGACTCTGAATTCTCCCTTCTTCCTGTAGACAATCATGCCACAACCTTTCAAAGTCTGGCTGATTTTCATGAGCATTTATCCCAAGCCAAAAATGTCTCCTAAGAAGATGGAAGACCATCCACAACAGTCTGGATGAGATCATCATCATCTATAGTTACACCAATGAGCAACAACTGCTCCCTTAACTGAGAGATCTTTGTGAAGGAGGCCACAGAGTCATCCTTCTCCATCTTGAGTGTTCGAAGCTTATTCTTTAGAACCCTCTTTTGACTGGGCGCCTTCTTCTCATACAGATTGGATAGAGTGTCAAAACACTCCTTTGCAGTCATCAATGGTGCTATGACAGGCATGATGTTATCCTTTACTGAATCAAATATGATTTGCTTTGCCTTTGCCTGATTTTTCTTGAAGGCTGTCCTTCCTGCATTGGTAGAAGGTTTCTATTACATTGATCACAAAGTTGTCCAAGTCATGCTCTTCCAAAATATTTAAAACCCTGGGTTTCCAAACATTAAAGTTTGAAGCCCCTTCAAGCATGTCCTCAGGCCTCACTGAAATTGATGTCATCTTGCTGTAAGAAACCCTTAATAAAAACTGTACTGTGCTTTGAATAAATTTCCCAAGAATCTGCGCAGTCTCTAGCAGACTGCAAAACTGAGCTCTTTCACGCCCTAGAGCTCTGATACCATGTTGATTTTCAAGCTTAAACAGATAACAACAATTCACAGTAGTGTTCTTTAACCTTTAACAGATAAACTGAAGCATAAGAAACATTGGAAGAATAACATTCACAAAGTAGACAAGTATTTATCCTGGGAAACCCTCAAGGGGAAGAAAACCCAACAAACTTCTTGTGATATATTATCAGTCAAACAAGTACAATGACAGTACAAGACTTCTCTAGAATGAGAGAGATAAGACAATAACACTAAGACAATAACTCTTACTGCTGTTTCTGTGTCTTCAACTTTCTTTGAGCCTCTATCCAGATCTGCCCTTAGACCTCTAGCTTTTGCTGTCTCAAATATGCCCTGCCCTCTAGAACAACCTTTAGTTGCTGTCCAGAATCATCCTTTAGTTGTTGTCCAGAACAAAGATATAGATGCTGTCAAGAACATTTATATAGATGTTGTCAAGAACAAAGATATAGATGTTGTCCAGAACAAAGATATAGACGTTGTCCAGAATAGAGATATAGATGCTGTCCAGAACAGAGATATACTCTGTCTCATAATAGTCCTAGCTGCTCCAACATAATAGACTTAGCTTCTCTCTCAGAATAAACCTAGCTGCACCCTCAGAAGTATATGAACTGATATCAAGTGAGGGGCGCCTCCCCTTCTCTTATATAGGATAGACTTTAGGTTAGGTGATTTAGGTTAGGGCCTACCCCCTAGGTTAGGACCGACCTAGGTTAGGTTAGATGGTCGACTTACCCAGGTCGGTTAGAGGAGGGCGGTTAGGAGGAGGCCTGCTTGAAGGGGGGCGGCTTGGAGGAGGGCTGCTTGGAAAAATATCCTCTGCAACTGCTTAAATTTCAACAATCTGCACACCACAACACCTCATAGCTCCAACTTGCATGGGAAAATATGAGTTCGGTTCTTTTCTGTGCATGACACATGTCCTAGAATCGGGACACGTGTCAGACCTGGATTTGGCACGTGTCCTGTGCGCAATACATGTGCCAAATCCGTGTTCGACACATGTCCACACGAATCTGTGTCCCCACATAGGATTCGTGACACAAGGGGGTTGGGGGGCATGTCCCGTTTCATAGCAGTTTAAATACGTTGAATCTCTACTCTTGATCTAAACTTCCACAATATTTTTTTTGAAAAGGAAAAGTTTTGATTTCTTTTTCTTAAGATATTTCGTTTTCATTTCTAGGTTAGATCTTTGAGTTTAGATTTGCATACAATGAATTGAAATTTTTAACACGGTTCACCATGAAGCCTACTTGCCAATCCTAATTCTGCTTCCTTGGCCTTGCTTGAGTGCCAATTTTTTCATTTGCATTTTTAGGACCTCTACAAAGATGTGCTTTTTTAACACCATTAACAAACCAACATTTCTTTATGGAGTCGAGGTTTGGTGCCTATATCTATCCTCCATAGATTGGGTGTGTGTTGAGAGCATGTAGTGTATCGTGCTATAAGTTTATAATGTATGATTTGTTGCAAATGGATACTCCCACAAGCTATTGTCCAAGTTGTGTTCAAGGCTCATTCTTTATGCTTCGAGAACATTTTCAGACTTGTTTTCTTCCTCCACAAGATCCATATTCTAGGGGACTTTACTTTTGGTTAGGATAGATATCCCTATCTATCTCTTTGACCCTTTGAGGAGATTTCCCTTTCCAGACATGGACATAGCTGGTTCTTAGAGCGTAGAGGCCACTTAATTTCTCTAGTCCATTGGCATTTCTTTAGAGTGTTGTTCCTCGATACTATTTAGATGCTCCCGATCATTTCTTCCCCACTAAAGGAGAGATCAACAGGGCAATTAGGGCCGACATCTATCGTGTGTACATTCAAAGCACCTGGGTACCCTCCACCCTCGACTCTTGGCCCCAAGACGACCTTTCATTGTGAGCATTTGATGCACATGCATGATGGTCTCATTTTTTGACTTGATTACATTCAGTGCCATTGCTGCACAACCTTAAGATGCCCCTCGGTCAATTACGATTTTGCTCCCACCATGTACGGATCATGACAAACTACCACATCCCACTTTTTGAGAGGATATGCTAACTTTTCCATCTCTAGGGGATCGAGTTTGAGGAACACTTTGTTTTTAGTTGTCACATATACTATGAGATTCAAAGGAGATTGCATTACCTGTTTTAGGATTTGGGGTGTTTGCTTGCAATTTTCTTTTGCTACCCAGGTTATAGATGCCTAACCTTATACATATAAGAGGTGATGGTCCCAATACCGTCAGGCTCATCACTTCTTTCATTTATCCTATTTGGATTGCCAGAGACTTTGGGTGCTATTCGAACTCCCTACTTCTTGAGCCTGTTAGTGGCAGATCTATAAGACACATAACTTCCTTCCACCTTATTGATAGACATCCCACCTCTGGGAGATCTTATTGTTGGAAATGCTTAGTACAGAGTACTACCCATTTGGTCTGGTTGAGTAGCCAAACATCTATTGGGAAGATTTTCCCCTCAACCTTAGATGTTAAGGGAGTTCACTTTGTTATCGCACAAGTTGTAGGTTGGGCAAAGCCCGATCTAACCTCCAAATGGCGACAACTTAGAGAACACCTACCCACTGTCACCTTAGGCATGTATTCCTGTCACTTTAGAGATGAAAGAATCACCTCAGGGGGGGAGTCCCGGTGACCCTAGGGGGAAATGAGACGGAAAGTGGAATGATGGAAGTGTAGCCCCTATAGGTCAAGATACTAAGCACAAAGAGGCTTGAGAAGAGTCTTGGTGGTAGCCAAAAGTTTCTAAGAGATAAGAGTGTTGATATTATGGTAGATGCGGGAGGTATTTACCTCCACGTTTAAACCTGACGAGAATAGAATATTCCAGGAAGCAAGAAACCCTAATTAGTTGGCTAATAACCCTAGAAGACAAGTCGGCTCAAGAGGATAACTTGTATTAGGTTATTAGCCTCCAAGAGAAGAAGTCGGCTAAAGGAAATATTATATACTAAGTAAATAGGCACCCAGAATGAGAAGTCGGCCCAGGCAGTTCGCCAGATTTAGTATAAATACAGGAGGCCAATCTTCATTCTGGCAGGCATTCTCAGAACTGCAGAAGCAACACTTGTGCGCATTGTAGTTGGCCAGTTTGTGCGCAAGTTTGGAGGAGAGTTGCCGTTGCAGCAGCTGCAGCTAGCAAATTTCGGTTTTGGCTTGGACTATCTCTTGGTTATGGTTTGGACTCTCTGATCAGCTCTTGCTTGGCGCTATCCTTGGAGAAAGGTGCGCCACCCTTTGTTTGGCTATCTAGCCTAGGGTTTGCTTCTAGAATAATTCTCTGTCAAGGTTAAGGTGCTTGGGGGTGGCTTCGGCCTATGGTTGGGTGACAATAGTGATATTGTCTATGGTTAAACGGGCACATCTATTAGATTCTAACAGGTTATGGGCCCACACCTCCTTCATTCAGTCTAACCATTGGAAGGGAGCATAGCCGTAAGGATACTAAGCTTGTTGAAGAACTGTCGCTAGGGTTTCTAGCAGGAGCAGTTACCAAAGCACTGCCGCTAGGGTTACTAGCAGGTGTAGTTGCAGAAACCCTAACCCTCTCGTTGAGGCACCTTAAGTGAAGGGACTGACCTAATTTTCGGATAGACTAGTGCGCCCTAGCCTAGCGCATCTCCTGGTACTCTCAGCAAGCAAAACGTCAAGTTTGAGTTTTTTTTGGTCAAATCTAGGGTTGACCCAGTCAAGGCAACCATGACTTACTCTATGAAGTCAGAAAACAAGTTAGATGGGGCTTCTAAATTCATAGTGTGGAAGACAAGGATTGACCTTATCCTTGCCAAGAATAAAGTGCTGGATATCGTGAAAGGAAAGATCGTGGAACCAGAGTTTGAAAAAGAAAAGAGAAGGAACCGCAGAACGTTGCAGTTATGGAGAAGTTCAAAGACAGTGACATCAATGCCATGAGTATCATAGTGGACTCTATAAAAGACCACTTGATACCCTACATCTCCCATCTTGACTCATCTAAGAAGATGTATGATGCCCTAACAAACCTCNTCAGAAACATTGGACAAGTAATGAGTCTGAAGAATGAGCTCCGTGACATGAAGATGAATGATGATGACAACATAACATCATACTTTGTGAGGATCTCTCAGTTAAGAGATCAACTACAAGCTATTGAAGAGATCATCTCAGAAAAGGAATTGGTAAATATAGTACTCAACGGTCTTCCCAAGACATGGAATGCATTTGCCGCAAGTATGAACATAAGGAAGGAGTATCCTACATTCGAATAACTTTGGACTTCTTGTGCACAAGAAGAATCAAGGATTAGTGCAAAAGAGAAACCTCAAAAGAAATACTTATGATGAGGCCTTCACAACAAGATTCAAGAATTTTAGGAACAAAAGGAAGTTTGGTTCAAGGAAGAAGCCAAATCAAGAGAAAGATATGTCAGAAATACAGTGCTTCAACTATCGAAAGTATGGTCACTACAAGAATCATTGTCTCGAGTTGAAGAAAAGGAAGGAGACACACGAAGCATCATTTGCTGAAGAAAAGGAACCTTCAAAGAAGATTAAGCAGGATGAAACAGAGTTCTTCTTCTAAGACAAGGTAAACAAGACTCTTCATAGTTCTTGTACATATCGTGTTTTCTGTACATATCTTGCATATCTATTTCTTAGAAGATAATATGTTCAAAGAGAAACTATACTTATGGAAGAACAACAAGATAAGGATTGCTACAAGTCAGACAATACACATGAAAGGATGAAGTACATCAACAACCCCTGGTAACAATTCATGTGGAAGTTATTATTAGAATCAATCTTGAAGAAACCTAGAAGAAGTAAAGACAGAAAGAAATCAACAATCAAGAGGAAATTGGAAAAAGATTTGTGACACTTTGCAGAAAGCAATAAGGATGCAGACAGAAGAGTGGACTCTCCTTGATGGAGGGAGCCGATTATATTATCAAAAGAAGAACATGCATTCATGCATGAAGCAAGGATTAGGAGGGAGCTAATCCTAAATTATATGATCCATTGAAGATGATGAAGTATCTATCCATGGTAGCAACCATGAAAAGCAACACGTGTTCAGTGTGACTTCAGAAGAAGTCTTCTTCGAAAAGAAGCCTTAAAGTAATCTTTGGTTGTCCATCCACATCCATGATCCTATGATGAAAGAAAGAAGTTGGAATCTTCAGAGCATGGAATCTATTGAAAACTCCATGAACTCAAGAGCTAAAGAGAAACATGATGAAGAACATGAAGATTCCAAGAGAGAAAGAAAAGACAGAACAACCAGTCAGTGTATTGAGAATCACAAGACTACCAGCCTGATATGAACTCACTAAAAGCAATCACGCAGAGGAACTGAAAGTTGTGATGAAGAACAGTGTATGGAAGACTTATGAATGAAAGCATTGCAAGATCCAGAATTAGAGGTTCTCCCAGATGGAGGGAGAAGACTATGATGATTGCTTGTAAACCAGACATACTTCTACATGAGCTAGTATATCATCCGCAATATCCATAGGTTGGAGTTTACATGTAGAGCAACCTCAAAGGCTTTGAGGTATACCAGAAAGAGATCCTTGTATGCAGATGGAAGAAGATCTTGTATGGATTCAAACAACTTGGTGCAGAGCCTTCAATACACAACAGAAGCGTGGTGAAAAGATTTCTATAACAGAGATATTGTATCAGAATGGTTACTCAGAAATCTAGGATGATGGATTGCTAATCCATGACAAACTCTCATAGATATGTTCTAGTTTGAGCCTTGCCACGATGTTATGAGCTAGCAGGAAACAAAAGATGAATCCAACAATGATATACTACGTTGATCAGAGCTATATGTATTATGAAGCCTTAAGAGAAAACTAGCGTTCCAAAAAGACCGAAGTACATTGAGATCAAGCATTCCAGTCTTTGTGATGAAGTCCGGAAAAGAGAAAGTGGTTCTCCAATATATATCTCCACAAATGAGCAGATAAGCAAACATTTTGGTGAAGCCTTTGTCCAAGATGAAAAAGTTTGTGTACTTAAGGTGGAGCTTGTGGAGACGACTTCCTTATTGAAAAAGGAAGAGATGACTCCCAGGTTGGGAGGGAGCACTGATGTGTTATTGATTTATGGACAGTCATTTTTCAAGTTCGAAAAATGGTCCAGGATGAGCAGTTCCTTTCCAGTTCGGAAAGTGGTTTGAGATTTCTGACGGATAGGCATTTTCCAGTTCGGAAAATGGTCTAGATCGAATGATCATTTTCGTAATGAAAGTGGTTCGATGGATTGTTGATGTACCATAGACAACGATTCCCCTTGTGGTTAACATAGTGAATGGTCTAGGACAGTCTCTCTTCTTGACGATCACTCTTAGTAGTGGTCAAGAAGACTGGTCTGCCTCGTCGGACAGTCATTCTTTCGAAGCTCACAGTTGTGAGTAGTTTCGAAGAATGGTCCGTTTTGGAGGTTGGTGCAGGATAGTCATTTCCTTGGAAATGGTCCGAACAATTATTCCCTAGGGAAAATTCATTCTCTCCAAGCTGCACTTTGTTTAGTGCTGGAAGAATGGCCTAGATAGGTGAATGGTCCAGGTTCAACAATCAGGGACATGCATTCCCTAGGGCAGATTCATTCTCTCCAGGTTGCACTTTGTTTAGTGCCGGAGGAATGGCCCAGATAGGGAATGGTCCAGGCTCAGAAATTGGGACAATTATTCTTCCTTGCTTGAGAAGAATAGTCCAGATAGCTCATCATTGATGTTTTACCTTCTGAGGGCAGATGCTCTTCCAGATTTCACAGATGTGAGTGGAAGAATGGCCCAGATGACTCAGTTTATATCATAACAATGTTTTCTATGCAGGCTGATATCAGATGATATGATTGTTATGGAGACTATATGTCTTCGGACAATAGATGTATACTACTGTGGTGGATGTGTTCCACTAATTGTGACTATATGTCAGTGATCAAGTATCTGTGTGCTACTTGGTGTGGTAGTGTACCACTGGATAGTAGTTGTGTACTACTATGGATATACATAGTTGTGTTCTATTGAATGACATTGTTTCGATTGCCTTGAAGACTATTAGTAGTGTTGGAAAATGTTTAGTCAGCTAGATGGATGATCAATGGACAGAGATTTCCTAGACGGAAAATGGTCCAGGACATTTATTCTTCCAGGACATATGTCCAGATTAGAAGAATGGTTCTTGTGTCACTCTGTGGAGTGAGTGACTTATCCGGCATCATGTCTGATTACTCAGATGGAGTATGGTTTCGAGAGATGATGCAGTTGATGACACTGATAGTGATGATGGTGCTCATGATCTATTCATGAGATAATCTATACGACTATGTTGATGCTACTGGGTGAATGGTATTTTTGTGCTCAAGACCATTACCTTCAATACCTCCCTAGCTAGGAGGGAGTGTTGATATTATGGTAGCTGCGGGGGGTATTTACCTCCACGTGTAAACCTGACGAGAATAGAATATTCCGGGAAGCAAGAAGAAACCCTAATTAGTTGGCTAATAACCCTAGAAGACAAGTCGGCTCAAGAGAATAACTTGTATTAGGTTATTAGCCTCCAAGAGGAGAAGTCAGCTAAAGGAAATATTATATACTAAGTAAATAGGCATCCAGAATGAGAAGTCGGCCCAGGCAGTTTGCCAGATTTAGTATAAATAATTGAGGCCAGTCTTCATTCTGGCAGGCATTCTCAGAATTGCAGAAGCAACACTTGTGCTCACTGCAGTTGGCTAGTTTGTGCGCAAGTCTGGAGGAGAGCTGCCGTTGCAGTTGCTGCAGCTAGTAGACTTCGGTTTTGGCTTGGACTATCTCTTGGTTATGGTTTGGACTCTCTGATCAGCTCTTGTTACTCTTGCTTGGTGCGCTATTCTTGGAGAAAGATGCGCCACCCTTTATTTGGCTATCTAGCCTAGGGTTTGCTTCCAGAATGATTCTCTGTCAAGGTTAAGGTGCTCGGGGGTGGCTTCGGCCTATGGTTGGGTGACAATAGTGATATTGTCTATGGTTAAACGAGCACATCCATCATATTCCAATAGGGACCTCCTTCTAAATCATGTGGGTGATGTGTTATGGATGAAGGAAAAACTTTTGGGCATGGGCTCGTGACATACAAGGGGTTGTAGTGTCTCATTTATGGGTGCCTTTGTAGTTGGTGTGCTGCACCTTCGTTTTCAATGCAACCTTTTTCCAAGCCCATTTATTGCCTTTAATTCTTTTTAGGATGTTTCCTGGTTGAAGCCAAGGTGGGGCTTCTACCTAAGCAATAAAAACTGTGCCCACCTTGACTCTACCCTAGTCACATCATGCTTCTCCAAGTTGGAAACATGTGTGGGGCTTCTACCTAAGCATTAAAAACAGTGCCCACACATGCCCGTCCCTGGTTGGCATTTGCTATTAGTTATTTTTTACGGGTCCCATCAATTTTTATGAGAGACATTTCATTGTCCTCGGGATCCCTGGGTGAGCATCTAGAAGGTTAATGGTTTGGATTTTATCTTTTGCCAGCTACAAGCCTCTAGGCCTTCAACGCCTTCTTCCCATGAAATGAGGGACAACCCTTCTTGGGTCAGTACACCTGAAAATCCCAAAAGGTAAGGAGATGAGGGGATGAAGTGTGGAAAGTGACAAGTATGGTCGGGAATGGAATGATGACTCGTCAAAGGACCTCCCAATAGCACCCCTATCCCTAAGGGTGACCCACTTACTAGGGCGCAATGTCAACCACCAAGGTAAAACAGGGCAAAGAACATAATGTCCAAGCAAACATCACTAATAAAAAAAGTATGAGATGCAACAAACTCAAATGCCTCAAATATTGAAATGACACTCACCATAATGCATGACTTGTACCTGATGGAGCAAGATCCAATGTCTTCCGGAGGTCAACTGATGTGGTGGATACCGTCATGATCAACATGGAGTGTGGTGGTGAGGCAGGTCTCCATTTGTGCAAGTGGAAACTGCTGGTCAGGGTGTCTCTTGGTACTCCATGTCTGAAACTTGAGGGCCTCGAGACATCATCCCCTTAGTTATCCCACAAAATGGGGATAACACACTTCACCCCATAGCTCCTAGGATTGTACAACTAGGGGGGCTATCTAGATGATGTCATCAGAGTTTGCATCAATTCCTTCACAATGATAGATGGAGACATGGGTACCTTTTCTTCCCCTTTTACCTCTACTTTTATTACTAGTTATGATGCTGATGTTAAGCTAGGTCCTCATGCCTCTTAGGGTTTTCCTGTTCTGCTTTATCTAGATCTTGCTACTCTCTCTTTTATTGCCATTTGTATCTCTTCCTTTTTTTGCCAACATTTTAGCATCTTGGAGTGCTCTAAACACTCCCATAGTCTATTGACTCTTGATTGTGTTCTCTAGTCCCATTGGCCTTTTCTTGGTCATTTGTCAACATTAATCAAATTTATCTCATCTTATCTATCCCTCAATGCACAGAGTTTCCCAGCAATTGGTTCAGTTGAATTTCAAATGTGCTGTCTTGGTATGCTTACCATCTAAAGCACCATTAAATCACTTACCAAAAGAGGCTGAAAATGTTGTTGCATCTTAGTGAAGCTGTCTGCAAATGGGAATTATCTCACACTCAATTAGGTTTAAATCATCATATTATAAGTTAAATGAGCTTTCTAATTTATATGACCTGATAGGTGGCTGTTGGAAATCACCCTATCCAGTTCTTCCTACATCATGGTGACAATCTTAAATTTTAACTTCTTAGGAAACCTACTTTTAGAATTATAATGTCATCTTCTAATCTCTTCCCAAATCACAGACTTATGTGCTATGTACTGTAAGGCTACTAAATTTAATATGCATGTCTAAAACATGCTGTTTTGTGAGAGTGAACTGTGAAATAATTCAATTGTCAAGAAAGTCATATTGCTTGGCAGAGTGTTGGACACAAATTTGAAGAATTTCCATTAATTCTAGTTTTCGAAAGTCCATGCTTGAGACCCATGCCCCATGACGATCAGGAGTCACAGTTAACTACGATAAATACTCGAGTGTCAGAATGTATAGCTAGCTGAAGAGAAAAGATGAAAGGTCCTGAAGTCTGTGACCTCCTTGAGACTTCAGTTCTTTTGAAGTGAGCTCAAGGAGGAATAATTATCTTCCCTAGCCACCCAGGGTCGAACTCCTATTCAAATAAGGATGACACTTTTGTTGTATTTGCTGCCTCAAATTTTGATTTAAGTGGCTGAAGCTTCTTTGGCATGCTTGCAATATCTAAGATGAAGGAAGGTGCTGTCTTTGGCTTACACACTGATATAAACATGTGCTCTTCTTGATCTTTTATCCAAATCTTTGCCCTCCTTTTTGATATTTGGTTTTATCTCATATCTGGTAACGACATCCTACAAATGTTTTTCCATAACTGCTTCTTGAACTTCCATACTGAATAATTTTTTCTGTCCAACTTATTTGCTTCAGAGGACTGAATTTCTAAGAATCATCATGGCTTTTAACTTCAATTTACTGCTAAAAGTCTATTTGTAACATACCCAATACCCTCTGTGCTCTGTTGAGGATATGTATATGTTAGACCACTAAACAACAAAACCCTAACATAGTCATGCTTTCATATTGTGGAATAAACTTTGTGAAGGAGTTGAAACCTCTTAGAACTGATATTAACTGTGAACAAACTTGGGTTGATTTGTAGTCTCATATGCATGCCAGAACTTTGTGGGTATCATTTTGAAAGTCATGCATTGCCTAGATTCAAGTCAAGCAGTTATATCATTCATTGTTAGGGTTATTTGTTGACATCTGAGAGTGTTGTGACTCCATATCGGTAAATAGATGTATTGTATTGGGTAATTCATTTATCAAATCCAGAATAACTCAGAATTCAAGCTTGCTGACATAATCTTTTTAAATCATACGAATAATGGGTAGGCATAAAAGTAATTTTAAGATCATCTTCATTAAATATTGACATTTCTGCCCCTATTTCCAGACTGAGAAATGTGGCTGGGGACTGAAGGCAGATGAAGAAATTATGGCTGGAGAATTCTTAATAGAATATGTTGGAGAAGGTAATTTTTTAGTTCGTATATTGTTGCATCTTATGCTTGTTTTTACTTTAATGAACTTTGTGGCCATTTTAGTAGGTAAACCATAAATGACAACTGACTAATTTGATGGTTGAATCTTTTGTTCAAATCAAGTGATTGATGACAAAACATGTGAAGAGAGACTATGGAAGATGAAGGAAAGAGGCGAAACAAACTTCTATCTATTGGAGATAACTCGTGAAATGGTCATTGATGCGACCTACAAAGCAAACAAATCACGATTTATCAATCATAGCTGCCGACCCAACACTGAGCTTCAAAAATGGTTTGTACTTACTATGGATATATATTTCATACTGCTACCATTTAATCTCCAGTTGTGATCATTTATTTACTTAACCTTCCTTGATAGTATCATGAAATTTATTCCTTGTGACTCTTATTTCAGGAAAAACGATGGTGAGACCAGAGTTGGGGTGTTCGCTAAGAAGAATATAAGGAAAGGCGAGTTCATAACATATGATTACCAGTATGTACATTATCTCTCTCCGGGGCTTTAGATTCTGCTGATAAAGATTGCAGGCTGGCACTTGCTATATAGTAGTTTCTTTATGCATTCATTTTCATTTTTTTCTCAT
This sequence comes from Picea mariana, assembly GCA_032191745.1. Classification (NCBI taxonomy): domain Eukaryota; kingdom Viridiplantae; phylum Streptophyta; class Pinopsida; order Pinales; family Pinaceae; genus Picea; species Picea mariana. Next base: position 606,597 of record JASDQU010101639.1, read on the forward strand.
ATTCTTCCATGCTTATCAAGAGAGTTTTTCTTATATAGTATTTTTCTGTTTCCATGAGTTCTGAAGGTTCTTTACATTGATATGCTTCAGGTGGATTCAGTTTGGCACCGATCAACAGTGCTATTGTGGTGCACCAGATTGTAGACGTATTCTAGGAGCTAAACCCAGCAAACAAAAGAAGTCTTCAGATGCAGCTATGAAAATTGTGACCCAGGAGGTTATTCTTCCAAGGTCCTTGAAGAATCCACTTCTATATGCCAATCTTAATGCAGTAAGTTGACCCCATTTCAAAATTCACATTATGGGCATAATACTTCTTAGTAAGTTCTCTTTTTGTGTTTCTAGAATTTTGTTGGATGTTAATCTTGTAGCATGATCATATTACATGCATTGCACTTTGACATGCCTTGTACAAGATGTTGGAACTTTCTGGATTTGTCACTATACTTGGCGTTTTTCTTGAGATCAGACCACTCAAGAAACACGTGTCTTTCTTTATTCAACCAAACTTTGAAGTCTGGCAAACTTTGTAAAATTTTGATGAATCTCTGCAATGGATTATCATGGTGAAGTCCAACCACTGCTCATAATGATCTTGAATTGATAAACTGGAGTTATCTTCCATTTTCCCATTATCTGTTATCAAGTCATTTGATGGTTGAGAGATTGGAACTGGAACTGTCAAGGAATCTGCTTCACTGAGCACCAACTCAGTAAGACTTGTATAGGTACTGTTATCCACCAAGTTGCACTAGGATGGACTTCCAGCGAGCCGCCAAAGATTGAACATTTTCATGTTCAATATTCAGAGTTCAGAAGTTGAGCCGATCATTAAGACTAACATTTTTTCACATTTTCCATACAAATTGTAATAAGAGATGTTGCATGATGAACTTGTAAAAGGTCTTAGCCACCTTCGACTTAGGCATGAGTTGTTACTCCGGGGTGTTTTTTTTACTTATTAATTATATTTTGTTGTTTAAAGACAATTTATAATTTCTGAGTTTTTTCACTCAATTCTTTAAAGCTGGAGTATATACTCATGGTTAGGCCTTAGCATGGATTTAAGCCTAGTGTCTAATGTATATTACCATGCTAAACATCCTCCTAAAGTCTTATAAAAATGTGCTAAGTCTCCCTTAGGATTTTTTAATTTTTTCAGTTAATTAAAATTATTCCGCAAAACGAGAATTTTTAATTAAAAAATAAAGTTGTAATAAAAAAGTGGTGCTAGGAGTTTTCCTATTCCTAAGGGGTGCTAATTTTTGGACCTAGAGCACCCACATTACCTAGCTACGCATTTGGTTGAGTAAAATTAATGATTTTAATCACTTAAAAATCAATTTTACTCAAAAAACCCAAAAAAGTAAAATAAAATCAAAGAAAATCAGCAAATGCTAAATTTTGGGAAACATGTTTTAACATGTTTTGGATGAATAAAGCCTCAAAAGGATATGTGGCAATCAAAGAGGAGTTTCTAATTGGATAAATGATCAATTCAATGGTTGGTGGATTCTCCAAGAGAGGGTGCGCCCTTCTTTGGGAGAGGTGGTGTACTCCAAGAGGAGGCTGCCTACCTCTTGAGAGGTGGCGTCCCTCTCACCCACTTGTTGCTCCATGTGTTGATAAATTAGAGGATTGGGAGAGGTGGCGGCCTCTCAACCCACACTTGGCATTGCTTTACTCTCCCAAGTGGTGCACTCCCCTTCACCAAGTGGTGCGCTCTCCTCCTTTGGCGTCTTTCCCTCTTGGCTATATATTGAAACACTCTTCCCATTGCAAACCAGTTGGAGTTTGGGAGCCGTGCTGGTGGTTGTATACTATTATAATACTTTTCATTTGGAATAAATAGACTTTGGAGGTCAAGAAGGCGTGTTATACATGTGTGTGGATGCTTGATGTCAATTTGTGCTTAATCTATGAGGTAATATTTGCCTAATTTCTTCTTTGGATTTGTTATCTTGGCCTTTGAAAGGATACTATCATCTAGTAGGATACAATTTATCTAGCTTGCTGTTAATCCTATTATTCATTTATATTTAGAGACTTTGATGTGTATGCATGTTTCGGTTAACTAACATACTCTTCAAGTTTCTTGTGTAGGTGACACCAATTTTGTTAACAAGTTTATTTGCAAGATTTTAAAGCTTACAGGATCTCATAGCTTGGAGTGGTGATGAAACTTGCTTGTCTCTTCAGAACTTCAAGGATCTAAAGACTTAGTCTCTCCTTAACTCATCTAAAGACTCCATTGCCCAAGGGTTCCAAGGCTACAAGTTTCTTCCTTCTCTCTTTTTCAAAAGAAAATCTAAATTTTGGTTACTTTGTTGCAAATGCAAGTATCTTAGATCTATTTTTATTTCAAATTCTGAATATCTAAGTGTACATGCATAAGATAAACTAGATCCAAGTTTGTACTTTCAAGTTTCATCTAATTGCTTAGATCTAGCATAGGAAAAGTCTCCTTTTAGCATGCTTTTATTTCAAATATTTTTAGAAGTTAAAGGGTAGTTCTTTTCTGAAAGCTTTCACTTTCATATTTGGCAATTAGAGTGCTTATTTATTGCTGTTTTAAAATAGCAAAGAAAGACCCTAAGGAGACAAACTCTTTAGCTTGCTCTTCTTAGTTCATTTTTGCTCATTTTACACTAGTTTTACTTAGTCAATTTTGGGGCTTTCCTACTAATAACCAAAGACACTTCCAAAGTGTTTTTGGCCATCTTCTGTCTTTGTTTACTTGCTATTTTGTGCAGGTTTGCGAACAGATAAGAGGAAATTCTGTCTGTTTTTATCGGATTTGGAGCATCCGGGACCCCTGGGGGCACCCCTTTCTTTAGTAAATACTTGTAAAACATTGTAAAGACTTGTGACCCCCCTAATGAATGGTCACAAGTCACTCCAATAAAGAGTTGTGTAATTTCTTTAATAAAATCAGTGGGGCTACAAGCTCCCATTCTTCATCCCCCCTAGGGGAACGATGTTTTTGGTGATTGCCTCAATTTCACAATTTTAGCTTAGATTCAATTTTCATAACTAAGGATAAGCTAAAATTAATCTTTCAATTTATCACAAAGCACTACAATCTCATATCAAAGAATAAAGTTAAAATAAATCACAATCTAGATTAGATTTCAATTTTTGCAAAGTAGAATACTAATTGCTAGTTAGTTTCCATTTTATGCAATTTCAAAGTTAGAAATAAACAGTCTCTTCAGCGCCTCGCAAGAGGCTGGTTAGTGAAGATTTTAGTAATTAAAAAACATTTCCTTTTTAATACTTTGCTTTATTGTTTAAAATAAACAAATCCCCTCAACTCCCAGTGCGGTTCCTGACCCTTTCAGTTACGAGCTTGTCTCGATCTTTTGGGAGTAAGTTTCATACACACTGGGCTGGTAAGTGGTGATAGATTAATAGATAAATCTTGAAAGAGACTTATTGTTTGGCTTTAAGAACCACCTAGAGAGAGTGTGCGAAGTTTCACTGAATACCTCGGTCTTGTTCCCCTCAGTGTTGGACATTCGATACCTTTAGTGAGCTTGTTGGTGGGACCATTGTGTTTCGACAAGTTCTCAACAAATCTATGAGCTAAAGGGATAACATCTTAAGAGGCCAAATCTAGTTTAGACAAACACTCTATTTTCCATGCAAATACAATTTATCTCATTAACCTACCATCAATAAACCTTAATAAAACACACGATCTACATTGCCCACGATACCTTTAAGGCACTGGTCTCATTTACACATTTGCAAAGCCATATGCTTCACACGTTTTATTTCAGTCTTTTACTTTGAAGCAATTTGAATTTACTTGCATCTAACATTGTGTCTCAAGTATCCTTTTTATGCATGTATATGTTTTATGTATCTTGTGGTGAATAATTGATCCGTGTATGCTTTGCTTTATGTTGGTTAATGAAAGTTAAAACTCCTAGATGCAATTTTTGTACTTAGATTAGTTTCAAGCCTTAGTATATTTGTTAGGGACTACCCCCTTTGGCTTTGCTAGGAGTTGGCCTAGACAGAGGAGTTGAGGATTAGGTGACAAGACCTTAACTCTCACTTGCCCCCAATGACACACTGAGTAGATTGAAGATTTCTTCCACGTCTCCTAGGTGTGTATAAGGTGATAGCAGGTACCAATCTAAAATCTTCATACACAAAGTACTTTTGACTTCACCTGCATGTTTCGTACCTCATATATTTCATAACATCATAATACCCTTAACTTTCATGCTCCAACGCCTCTCCTTGCTTCATACCTTAGACATAGCTTCAAACCCTAGTCAGATTTAACCTTCATGCCCTAATGAACCTCATAGTATCATTCCCAGAATATAATTCCAAACTGCAACATTACAACCTCAAAACAACGCACTTTGTAGCATCACAACCTCAAAACAACACACTTTGCAGCATCATAGACCTTAGTCCTTCATAACACACCCTTAAAACTCCAAGAAAGCTCTTACGCACTTTTAGACCCTAAGAATACTCCCCAAATCCTCTTGCGCACCTCATATCTCTTCTGCACACTTGTGCTTGCTCTTCTTACTTGGATGCTCTTCAAATGCGCACATCTATCTTGTATTTATAATGTTTCTGCGTTCAGTTATGGGGCTGACTTGTAAAACTCGCTGGGCCGACTGATACTTTCTGGTTTGGCCAACTTGACATAATCTTTCATATCTCCTCATTCCTATGGAGTTAGAGAGAGTGCTATACACTGATGGAAAGGTCTCGGAATAAGCTTTTCAACCATATATCCCATGCTCCCATTTGAGCTAGGTCTTCAAAGTAAAAAAGCCTTTAAATATAGGGTATCCAAACTGAGCATCAAAAATCCAAAAACAATATTTCCAACAATCTCCATCTTGCAATCTTTATCTTGGACATCTGTAGTCTCGCCTAGTCTTTGACATCAATGACAACGATATTTCCAACATTTCCTTTCTCAACGATTTGGATTTTTACATTTAATGACTTGTCAACTTCAATTGGATTGATCATTGTTTTTTTATCAATTAATGATCCCCTATTGACAACTTGTTCTTGTTAGCTTTTATAGCTCGGGAGATACTCCGCATGTTTTCTCTTGAATGCGGAAGTGACCTTATATTTGCATTACTAGGCACTTGACTTTGTAATAAGTGTTTTATAAAGTTGTAATTAAGTGTCTCTTTTATTAAAGTGACTTTTTATAAAATGTACCTTCTAATATTAAAGTGACTTTATGTCATAAAGTGCACTTATGTCATAAAGTAAAGGCAAGATTAGATCTTGGCCATTGGATTTAGGGATGGGAAAGGTGAAAAGTCGCTTTCAGATTATAAGAGTATGCCTAGGGTAGTGTGCAAGACAAGAAAAAAAGAAGTTTAAGAGATTTTTGAGAGAGAGCTTGAAGGAGGAAAGTGAGGGCATCAAAACTGGACGGTGTTCCCAAGAGATTTTGTGCACATATCACAAGACATTTTTCTGTGTGAAGTGTGTTGTTTTTTGAAGGTCGTATTGTACGGATCTGTACAATTTGTACAATCCGTACAACAGAAAAGAGGGCACAAAAATTGAGGCATTTGTTGGCACGATTTTCGAGGTAGATTTTTGGAGGTTCCTTGCTACAGAAGGGCCGTACTCTACAATCCATACAACATGTTGGCGCAAATTTCAAGTTGTTGTTTTTCTGGGTGGGTCGTACAACAGTACGGATTTCACACTTTCCAAGGCAGAAATTGTGGGGACAGTTTGTGTGCTGTAAGTGGTTTTCTCTTGCTGGAAAATGTAATTTTGCTGCTGATATGTACTTTCCTGAAGTTGCTAATAGATCTCTCTTTGGGTTTCCCCACATTGGGGTTTTCCCTGGCTGGGTTACCAAAATTTCTGAGTTTTACATGGATTTGTGATTGTTGTTCATTGTTTTTTCTGCTACAAATGTGCTTGGTAATGTGTGCTTCTGCTTATGAAGCATACCTATGGTGTGGGTTATTTTCATTTAAGACAGAAATCAATTTTTTACTAAGTGTGTGACATTAGCTCCTTGTTAGTGTGCTTATGTCACTGATTTTCTACAGTTCTAGCTTTTCTTGTAGCAGTTTATTATCATTCTTTAACTTCTTGATTTGTATAAGTAAACTTTGATTATGATCCCTTAAGCATGAAAGTTTTTCATCATTTTCTGATTTGTTGAATTTATTTTTAAGATCTCGATTCTTTGGCTCCTCATCTTAATCATTTGATCTATTGAAGCAACCATTGATTGAGGTTCTTTATGCATAAACTTTCTTCATATATTTTTAATAATTTTCTATAGAGATCTTGATTCTCTTGTTCAAATTTATGATTTCACCGCTTCATATCTTTCGACTTATTGATTTGTGCAAGTAGATTTTTGACTATGATGTTTTAGGCGAGAAATATCTTCATCTCTTTCTAGTAAGCTACTGTGAAATTTCTTCTTAAGTTCTTGATTTTCTTGTTTTAATTTGTTATTACACTGTGTCTCTTTTTTTATTTCCATGATTTGTGTGAGCAACTCTAGATTATGTTTTTTAGGTAAGTGTTGTGTTTATCTACTATCTCACGTTGCAAGGATTCCATGGTTTAATAACTATTACACCTTTTCTTATTTCGACTTTAGATTTCAAGGATACCTTTTAAGTGATGTTTCTTTTGGAGTTGATTACAATATGTCGGTTATTATAACCTTTACAAGGTAAAGTTATGGAGATGCACCTTTTTAATATTTCAATGTCACTTTATTAATCCCTTACTCTCCTTGTTTGACCAAAGCGATTTATTGTATACCTTTTGTTCTTTGATATTTTTAAGCAGAATCTTAGAAAGGTTGTGATGGTTAATAGGGTGGCAAATTTTCAATACCATGCCCGTTTGACCTTGATATTAAGCTTGATGTTCTTTACAACACAGGTAGCCACCCAGTGTGTTATCACATATAGTTGTCAAGGACAACAGGTCGTCCAAGTTCGTGGTCTGCACAAGAAGCGTCCGAGCGTAACATGCAAAGCAACTCATTTCAGGATTAAAATACAAACAGACAGGTTGAATTTTGTCAGCGGTGGAGATTCCAGGAGCATTCCAGATTAACAACCCCTGGGTATTCGGGATTTCAAAATTGCACAAAGTATAGCGCCATGAGAAAAGCCAAAGCCCGAAGTCCCGAAGTAGATCTCGGTCATCGATTCGAAAAGGGAAGATCTGATCCATTGATCTGAAGAGGGAAGATTTGAGCCGCTGAGCGTAAGTCCTCACCCATGATCACAAGATCGACGACCACAGTCCATTGTGGGGGCACGACGTGTTCGGACGATAATTTTCTTGAGTGGTCCCACAATTGAAGCCGTGGTTTGGCAAAAGTAATACGTGGCAAAAGGTGGTGGATTGCGGGCTCAAAAGCGGTGTGAACCCAAACCACCTTTGAGCGGCCCCGTAATCGTGTGTTTTTATGTCCTATCCGAGAGCAACGTGTGGCCGCCCCCTGGGCATTAAGCCGCGTTTCAATCTCGAGAAAAGACAATTAATGAAGTGAGGCGGCAGTTGAAAACTACGTCTCACCGCATAAATGGAAAGCCATAAAGGACCGGCAGAGCAGAGCTTGCCTCTGACAGGGGAAGACATGCGAAGAGGAGTTTGCATGCGCAGTCTGACCGAGAAGACACAGACGTATGGCATTGGACGAGAAGCTCCAGCACGCCTCTACTGGTAGTGGCGAATATTTTTTGAGTATATAGGAGTCATTTTGATATTTTGGAATGGTCGATGGTTGAGCTAGGCTCCCTTATTGTAATATTTTGATGAAGAACAGTAACTTGATTTGAGACTTCTTGATTAATCTAAGTTAGCTTTTTTTCTTCCATCTTATTTGCCTCTGATACTGAGAGAGTTCATGATTGACTGATTCACATGGACTGTTGTCACTGTATTATGATGAATGTTTGATTATAGTGCTGTTATAATGTCTTTCAGTTTCCTTGAAAATTTGAATTTAAGAGGATCTTGTGTTTGAGTTTTTTCCTCCTTAGGCTGCTGGAAGACCTGATGTTCATAGTAGACCTCTACACTTTCTCACCAAAATCTTTCTCCTATTCACCTTTACTCCAACTTACTGACTGAAGTTGATACAAGACCTCAATTGCTTGTGCATGCCAACCCAGATTTTCCGAGTTAGAACATTATTATCTCGAGTCTTATCCATTTGACCCCCTTAAAACTCATTTACATTTACTGTATAAACTGATGGGTATTGGGCTTATCCTCATTACAGTGTGAGGGTGATTCCTAGTGCTAACACAGTGCATGACCCCTTTTTAAATAATACATTGCAAAACTCACGTCTATTTTGGGCCGCTACCCTCATTAGTGGCTAGACAGTGTTGTACGTTCTGTATGCCAACTGCAAAGGGCCTAAGAAATCATCTTAAGTTACGGTTGTTGTAGCCACCCAGTGCAAAACTCCTTTTTAAATAATAAATCGCAGAACTCACGCTTGTTTCAGGGCGCTACCCCTCATCAGTGGCCAAACAATGCTATATGTTCTGTATGCCAACTGCAAAAGGCCTAAGAAATCATCTTAAGTTATGACTGCTGTAGCCACCCAATGCAGGACCACTTTTTAAATAATACATCGCAAAAATCACGCTTGTTTTAGGGCACTATCCCTCATCAGTGGCCAGACAGTGCTGTACGTTCTGTATGCCAACTGCAAAGGGCCTAAGAATTCATCTTAAGTTACTACTGCTATAGCTACCTAATGCAGGACCCCTTTTTAAATAATACATCGCAGAACTCACGCCTGTTTCGGGGCACTACCCCTCATTAGTGGCCAAATAGTGTTGTACATTATGTATGACAACTAGAAAGGGCCTAAGAAATCATCTTAGTTATGATTGTTGTAGCAACCCAATGTAGGACCCATTTTTAAATAATACATCGCAAAATTCACGCTTGTTTTAGGGTGCTACCCCTCATCAGTAGCCAGATAGTGATGTACATTCTGTATGCCAACTTCAAAGGGCCTAAGAGATCATCTTAAGTTACGGCCGCTGTAGCCACCCAGTGCAGGACCCCTTTTTAAATAATACATCAGAAACTCATGCATGTTTTAGGGTGCTACCCCTCATCACTGGCCATATAGTGATGTATGTTCTATATGCCTACTGCAAAGGGCCTAAGAAATCATCTTAATTTACGACTGTTGTAGCCACTCAGTGCAATACCCCTTTTTAAATAATACATCGCAAAACTCATTTCTATTTTGGGGCGCTACCCCTCATCAGTGGCCAGACAATGGTGTATGTTCTGTATGCCAACTGCAAAGGGCCTAAGAAATCATCTTAAGTTATGGTTGCTGTAGCCATCCATTGTAGGACCCCTTTTTAAATAATACATCACTGAACTCACGCTTGTCTTGGGGTGCTACCCCTCATCAGTGGCCAGAGAATGTTGTATGTTTTATATGCCAATTGCAAAGGGCCTAAGAAATTATCTTAAGTTATGGCTATTGTAGCCACCCAGTGCAGGACCTCTTTTTAAATAATACATCGCATAACTCACACTTGTTTTGGGGCGCTACCCCTCATCAGTGGCCATAGAATGTTGTGCGTTCTGTATGCCAATTGCAAAGGGCTTAAGAAATCATCTTAAGTTATGGCTGCTGTAGCCACAGAGTACTGGTCCCCTTTTTAAATAATACATCACAAAACTCATGCTTTTTTCGAGGTGCTACCCCTCATCAATGGCCAAAACATGATGTATGTTTTGTATGCCAACTGCAAAGGGCCTAAGAAATTATCTTAAGTTACGACTGCTGTAGCCACTCAGTGCATGAGCCATTTTTAAATAATACATCGCATAACTCACCTCTGTTTCGAGGTGCTATTATTATTATTTTTTATATATACCTTTTTAAAACATAAAATATCCAACAATGAACTCATGATCAAGAGTAACAATGAACTCATGTTCAAGAGTGATAGCATAACCGGTTGGTTCAATAAGACTTAATAGCAATTTACCTAATACATGCTTAGATAAAACATGTTTAGATAACATAGCCTAACTATAATGTAATATATAACATTCAGGAACAAGATCAATATTCAATATTCATATAATCTAATTTACAAATTAATAAATTGTCATCGATATCTTAATAAACAAATTGGGATATAGTTGAAATATGCCATCCAATTTTATCATATTGAATAGAACCCTTAACAAAAATCCCACTACTTAATGGTTTTAATCCCTTACATTGTAAAGGTTGATAACATTATCATTTAAGGGTGTTCAGTAATAAAATAGGTCAACCTAACCTTAACCTTTAGGTTAAACTTTAATAAATATCGACATACTATACTATAGTAGAGATATGAGAATATGAACAAGGATATTAACCGTTCCTTAAATTCATACTTTATTACTAACTCAACCTTGATTAAATAAGTAGAGAGTAATGAAAAGTAAAGTATATAACATTATGACATAGTATTTTAAATGAATGAGTAAAAGGTCACCATAAGTGGAAATTATTCTTTAGAATGAAATATCGATTAAATTAATAAGTCTCTCTCACTTAATGTAGTATGATTATATCTTAGTTTTTAGATATATAAATGTATATTTATAAGGGAACCCCTCTTTTTGTACTTATCTAAGTCCTTAAGTTCATTCACGTTAGTAATAAAATGCATTTTTCCCTCTTTCATCTAAGTCTTCACATTCAATCTCATAACTCACAAAGTAATTCTTATAAGAACAAGGACCTTTTCCACTTATTAAATGATTTTTATTATATATACCACTTCCTTTATTTAAAAAAAAATGCTATTTCATCCGATTCAACGCCTTTGCTTTTAGCATGTTAATTATAAGGACAAAATTTAAATTAATAATTAAGCGTTAGATTGGTCTTTACTATCTAGATCAACTCATCACATGACATTATGACATTTTATGTATAAGTCATAAATTTATAGCTAATGAAATCAATCAATGGACTGAGTCTTTAACATCGAGGCAATTATATAATATGTTAAAATAACTCATAACTTAGTTCGTAGTATAATTATGTAATATGTTAAAATAACTCATAATTATATTATACTTTGTAATGTAGTATCAGTTATATAATACTCACATACGTGGAAATCGAATTTCGAGAATTGATTTTGTTATGTAACGGAAAGAGAGGAGAGTTTGGTAAACTGCTTGTGCCAACTCTAAATTAAATTCCTCTACGCTCCATGTATCAGTTAATGAACGTACTTAAACCAAGCGGTGCTATCTGTTGTCCTCAGTTGGTTGAAGGCTTTCTTGCGATGACCAGTGGTAGTTTCTTAAATGGTTACTCTGTCGACATCTATAATTGTCAATCTGGATCTCGAAATAATTATTCGTTTGCTTGAATATATATATATATATATATTTTTTTTAAAATATTATAACAAGGTCTTAACAAGAAGACGCACCAGAGATTAAGGACGGAGTCTGGACTAAGAGTGAAAAACCGTATCAATGGTAGAATTTGCGGTAGTTGGAATCCTTGGAACACATAATAACAAATAATACGCTATTACATGTGTTCAACATGGTAATAATCCAGTTTTGTGGTCGAAAACATTATACCTTGCCAGGATTACAAATTGCATCTGATTTTAAAATTTTTAACTGCAAGCAGACTAAAACAAGAGATTGGAATATGCAAAAACAATTTGACGGCGCTTCCCGAGAACATGTCAAGAGAAGATCCGCCCAAACCAATTTTTTTCTTTTTGATAACAACAACAACCTGTACGAATAGGGATAACCTTATTTCCAAAAGTGCTTTTAAATTTAATTTACAATTAAATTCAATCCAGGAATTACACACTAAGGAATTTACGGATACAATCTCAGGGTGTCTCCTTTTGGAAACTTTCATTAGACAGCAAGGATGGTGCGATTACAACGTTACTTGAATGCCTGTAAAGACCTTGTTATTATTATCATCGCATAGTTAATTCAGACGTATGTAGGAGGAAAATGGATCAAGGGTAACAGTGCGAGGTCTCGAGAGACCCAAAATCCTCCTGAATTAGAGCGGAACAAGTCCATCCTGTAGGGATTCTTTAGTAAAGACCAAGAAGAATAATTCATCTTTTCTCTTCCTTGCCTTGACGAATTGAAAATTAACCCTTGATTCTCATCCGATTAGTGAATAGCGTAACTGTTGTTGGGTCCGAAAATTTGGATAAACTTAAAGCGCCGGAGAAGTCGACATGCAGGGTTCAAGCTAAGAAAGGTCGAGGTGGTGCAAGAAAACACCGTCGTTTCGCCCACGAATTTTCTTGTGTTACCGGAATAGAGATGGTTCTGTTGCTTCGCAGGGTTCTAACAACAATTCACACAGTGCACTAGAAAAAGAAAAGAAGATTCAACTGCGGTAATACGGCTTTACAATGACTGGGTAAGATGCACTTTGAAGAAGCCAGGTCCAAGGGTTGGGCTCCAAACTAACCCTTGCACAATTTAGCTTAAGGTGACAGCAAAAGATTTAGATTCAGTCTTGTTAGAAGAAAAAGAACAATTTCAAAAATTTCGTACACATTAATAGAGGGAGCCCTCATTAAGATCCCACCCAACAGTCTATGCGGTTATAGCAGCAAAAGAGAACAACGTCAGTTCAGTGGCAAAATTTCTCCATAATTTTTTTTTTTGTAAGTTAGAAATTATATTAAATCCTGCAAGGCAAAAAGATTACAGCTGTCTATCTAGCATATTCGTATGTGGCAGCATTGCCCTGATGGGAAACCAATGTTGCCACATGGCCAAAAATTCAAAGTATTCATGCAAAACTTGCAGAGCGGTGAAAGATGGTGATCTACAGTGCCCCGTAGGGCATAGTTTTTGAATTTTAAATTGAGACCAAAATTTGCGAAGACCAAAATTCCCAAAACTGGGTGGCCTTGCATGGCCAGAAAATTATGAAGTAAATTAGCTAAAAACATAGAAAAAAGAATCCTGAACCAGAGGGAATTAACCAGTGCCGGGGTCGAGCCTTTGCCCCGCGAGAGCCTGACGCACATGTAAATTTTCTCTGTCGAGGTTATCTCTGTCCGAGATAGCCTGCCTGAGGTCCTGCAGGAAAGTCATTAAGAGGTCCATGCGGCGCCAACGCTCTATCTCCTTGTTCTACAGCTCGTTAATGGCAGTCTTGATGTCCCCTATTCCACGCTTGAGGTCATCCAGGGACTCCTCGAGGGCTTCTCTTTCTGCGCATCAGGAGCAAGCTAAGGGAGGCGGAGGGGGAAGTTGAGAGTCGGAGGAGGAGGGAGCTGAAGGAAAGGTGGCTGTGGAGGTGACAGGGGGAGGCGAAGGAGGAGGGTGGCGAGGGGGGGAAGGCGGAGGTGGGGGGCGACAAGGTGGGGGAGGAGGAGGTGGAGCGAAGCCGAGGGAATTTGCTAGACTGTCGAACCATTCGATTCGACAGGCAAAGGGATTCGACAGCGGGGAGAGGTCCGAGGTACTGTCTCAAGTCCGCTGAGCAGGAGGGCCGCGCCCTCGGTTTTTGGAGGAGAGCCGCGCCCTCGTGCTGCCCTTCCTCTGGCTGCATACTAGGCCGCTCCCCTCTTCGATTTGCCCCTGAGACGAGGCATAGAAATGGCCTTCGGAAACCAGATATAGAGCGCGAAGGGAGAGTGCAAGTGGTTGCTCAATGAGCGCAAGACCAGCTAGACAGAGTGACACTGCAAAAACCGTGAGGACAACAGGAGCTCGAACCAGAGTGGAAGGACGACGTCAAAAATCGGGAGGGGCCGAGACTTCGGAGGCCAAGGGCTTGAATGAGCCTTGGCGCTCCAAGGCTCAGGCCTAAAACCTCCATGGCTAGACTGGTGATGGGACTGTGATATCGTCCAGCCCATCCCCATTAAAATTCGCACGAAGCAATTCGTCAAGTGACAACAGCAGGTCGACATCGAGTGAGAGCCGAGGAGCGACGACTAGGAGGTTAAACTCATGAGGTGACGGTAGAGGGAGGGTACGCCTGTGCCGACTCCAGGTGGCAGGGGACCAGGCCAGGTGGCCTCCCCTCTGATTGTCTATCTGTTGAAACCGCAGACACCCCATCCGTGAAAATTTCTCCATAAGTTCAATACGCTACAATTTTTTATTTTATTTTTCGCCATCGATTTAATTCATTATAATCATTGAAATGAAGATTTAGAAATAAGATTGGAAGCATCATTTCTTTCAATAAGCAACCCATGTCAATGCTTTTCTGAATAATAAGGAACCCAATATTCGTAGAAGGAACAGTTTATAAATATATATATTTTGTCCGAGATTATTATAAAATTTACCAGAAATACAATTTCACTACCTATCTTCCAATCCATAATCGGTCGAATTACATATTTAAAATTTCTATTTATCAATAAACCTTGAAACAACACAATAACCGTAACTAGAAGGAGGTTGACACTTGATATTGTTGAGTTCTGGTGTACCAAGGGAAGTGGTCCCCTTGTGGTTGTGGGTCTCTAAGTACAAGAGGGAAATATTTGACCCATTGTGCCTTATACTTTATGTCTAATTTCACTTTGACATTTTCCTTAGTCAAAAGGGTGAAATTTGTCACTTGAGTGAAAAGTGACTATTAATTCACTTTGTGGGTGAATTGGGGGACATAAAGTGAACTCACTTTTGAGAGATCTCAACCATGGATTATATATGGCTTGGAGTGATCCTAGCCATTGATCTTTTTAGGTTTCCTTATGTTTCCTTAAGAGGGGCACATAGGGCAAAAGGAGGCTCATTCACTCTTTTGTTGTCTTGGAGAGCTAGAGGAGAGCAATGGAGATGGGAATGGAAGCAAAGGATGAGGGCAGCAAGGGCGCCTCCTTCCATGGAGGGCTCTAGGAGGCTTTGGCTCCCATTTATTTGTGGTGTTTATACTTGCTTGGAGGAGGGTGCACTATAGGAGGAGGGTGCACACCTAGTGAGCATGAGTTATACTTGGCAGTTTGTTGTTTGGTTTGTTTTGTTGGAGAGGTAGCACATAAGAGCAGATTTGTGTGCAAGGGTTTCTTCTACAAAGCATTAAGGAGCAAGGGCGCAAGGCTAGAGTGGGATTGAGCAACTAGTGAGGAGGGCGCACCATGCTGGGGAACATTCACTTTCTTGGACTTGTATAGCAGCTTGAGAGGAGCTGCCATTGTAACAGGTTCATTTGTTTTATTGTACTTGTTGTATCTCACACTACTTACATCACTTATATAGACTTACATTCCAAACTGGTTTTCCCCGGGGGGTTTTTATCCAGGGTCGTGTTGACCAAAAATACTTGTGTCCTAATTTCATGCATGCTAGAGTTCAGAACATCATTTCGTAGCTATAAAGATCTAGAGGTGTGTTATATATTTTGAGGTATGCATGTGCTAACTTATGGGCAACTAAAACTACATGCAAGAGCACCTTAAATGCATATGTAACCATAACAAAACAACATAAAAGTTCCTGGACTGTTTGCTGTTATAAAACAACAACAAAGAACAATTGGACAGTTGAAACTTAGAGCCAAGACAGACCTAGTTGGCAGCCTGTTAGGACCTCAAAAAATCTTCAGATATGAATCTTCAATCCAAAAGTTTGCGCAACAATCCTTCCTTTCGCTTGCCAATCCAAGGACTTCACCGGTACCTCCCAGCCAACTTTAGGGGTACTCTTCTTCTGCCCTAGCCCCCCGAGCCGCAAAGGGGCCACACACAGAAAATAAAAAATAAACTCAATAGCACAAACTTGCCCTCGCAAGGAGAGGCTTCCACCTCTTGCTCAAGTTTGCAACCCAACTCTCCACAAGGAAACTAGTCAAATTTTTTTTCAGTAGCATAACATTCATACAATAGTATGGTCCCCTCTCTCTTCCTCTCCATTTCATTTATAGGAAAATTAGTAACGACACTTGTACTTTCATGCACAATTAATCAAATTTTAATAATTTAATTAAGGATTATTCACCCACTACACATGTCACACTTTCCTCAAGTTGCACATGTTAATTCCCTTTTTATTTGATTTATTTAGACATTTTCCCTCACATTCCCCAATTTGTTCCTATTTTCCCTCTTAGTTGTTGTTAGATTTTTAGGGTAAGAATAAAACAGCTATCTCTTTTTAAAAATTAAAACAAAACTCCTATAGATCTGAAGAACAGAACAGCATATAGGATAGTAACAGTAGAATAGGAATCTGAACTTAACAATAAAACTAGATCTCTACCAGTGATATGTAAACTCTATCTTGACAGTGAAAACACAATACTCTAAAGCAGAGATCTATGCAAAATATATTATCAGTAAACTTTGACCAATGAGATATTTAAAACTCAGATCCAAACAGAAATATTGGTACTCTCAAACATATATGACAGCAGTGTTATAAAATAGATCTGCAACAGAACTCACAAAGATTCTTAGATCAAAACAGAGATGCAAAGACTCCTTTAAATATAGCAGCAGATCTTATAATCCAATTCTAAAGCAAACAGTATTGAAGTGTAACTATAGTTCATTAATCAAACAAGACCTCTATTCTATATGACTGTGGTTCAAGAAACAAGCAAAGAAAGATCTTAATAACTCAGATCTGAACCTTTAACAGAGACAGGTTAGAAGCATACCTGGCAATAGCCTTACCACTGAAGATGGTGCCGAACCACAATGAAGATAGGTCTTTTGGTTTTATGCTCAGTTAAAGTTGGTTCAGATCTATAGAAGATCTCTAGCCACTGATTGATAGAACTTTCATGCCACCACTGTCAAGACAAAAAGGGAAAACCAAAACCCCAACAACAAGAACCCTAACTCAACAACAGTCAGGATGAGGCA
>JASDQU010101640.1:24175-34223 GCA_032191745.1 Picea mariana
TGTGGTAAAAAAAGCAATCAACCAAACAAGTCGTGGTATTTGTACATAACCATGCATCTAATCAACATGGCAGTGGCCTTTCCATTCAAAAACAATTGAGTTTCGTTGATATTGGGTGGGTGGCTTGCGATATTTAGAAACACAAAATGTCAATGTAAGGTTCATACTCTATCATAGAGGCAATGATGAAAATAAAAACCATATGACCGCCATACGACCAACGGATGAGCCCCCATTCCAAGTCATAGACCACAACAATTTGGAACAACTTAACAGGCTCGACAGACTCCCTATGCAGCTCTAGTATGGAGGGTGAAGGTTTTGCATAGTAGTCATCACAGGAGGAAAGGAACCAACTATAGTGAAACCTTGAGGCTACAAGCATACACACAGGGAGGACTGTGACACTTGTGAATGGGAGGCAATTCCTTGACAGGGATGAACAGGAAAATAGGGCTCTAATTAGACCCAAAAAATCAGGAAGACAACCATCCAGCCATGATTTAAAACCCTTTAACCAAATGTAGTGGTAACCAAAAATACCACCCAAGAAGACCACCAAATCCGATGAACCCAAAACAATTATAAGTAGAACCATCCATATTCTAAAAAAAATCCACACAGTTGTAGTACTCAGGACAAACACAAACCCACACAACTGAGCCAAAAATATTTCGTAACCAGAGTGAAGTCAAGAATGGCCAAAAGAGACATACCTATTAATCGAAACCTTAACACGAGAGGTGGTCGAATGGTTTCACCCTACCAAAATTCTGAAGCGCAATCACAACAGCTAGATCAAACAATAGTTTGACGAGGGTGGTGGCCAATGGGAAGGGTAAAGATGACATGTAGTAAATGCACATCGCCTCCACCCATATCACATTTAATCCATATTACATGCCAACGAGCCCCCATTAACACCATTAATCAACCAATGGATCGAGAATATCAACACCTTTAAACCACAACATAATCCAAGTTCCACAATTTAACCATTTGCATCGTTACTTTTCCAAATGCACCACCCATGTCATAACTCAAATAAATCGCTTGACAACTATACAATAGAATCATCACTAATAGTATAATCACCATAAAAATGAAAATCTATTACTTCCACGAACCACCGAGTTTTATAACATATGCACATCATCTACCGATTGCATCAACCAATGCATAACCATTATATTATCTCCTTGCCAAAATGCGCCACTAAAATTTCCACCATATGCATATAAAATGTAACTTAACAATATTTCATAGACATTTCCTTGTTAGTTAGGAGTTAACCACTATCAACAAGCATTTTCATTCATATGGTATCGCATAGCTAGGTCTCTTTTGCATTAGATATAGTATTTTGTTTTTCCTCAAAATGCCTTTTTGCAATTTTCACTAACGTTTGTTGTGCAGGTGCATGAAGAGAAAATACCATAATGAATAGCAGGCTGTAATATCATGAAAGAAAAACATTGCAAAGTTTAACTAATGACAACCATATTCTCATAAACCGTGAAAACCCTTGTATCTCATCATCATAAAATGAATAGACATGATCTTCAAAAGTTCAAGAGTTTCCCACCTACTAGTATTATTTAGTCTTATATAATAATAGGTTTTAGCAACACTTTGCGGGCAAAATTACGTTGACATTTTCAATCGTCAACAAGTTGTATGTATTAGGTATGGAAGATGGGATTTGATTGCCATTGCTTTGCCATATCATTCGTATACCACAATGTGGTGAACCTCATGACCAATGGTTCTAATGGATCAACTTCTAGGAAGGTTGCTCCTTCTGGCATTTACCAGGCAACAAATGCGATTAAAATCAACAACAACATGAAGTGAAATTCATAGCCTTGGTCCTACACTTCATGGTAGTCCTTCTCCATCTCGTTGAAGAGGTAGCTCTCCCAGTTCATCTGCATTCCTTCGACACACTTCCTTGCGAGGTTGAATACAAACTCTGTGACTTGTGTCAGATGGTTCTTTCGGACGAGCATGCCAGCTATAAGTTGATAAGCTAGGCGCATTGTGCCATCCTAGATGAAGGCTACCTTGTAGCCTCGCTTCCTCTTCTCCACATCGGCATAAGATTCCTTTATACGTTGTGCCAGGGATCGATCTGTAGCCTTCTCTAGGTAGAAATGTTGAGTGTCTGGTACCTACATGCTCAATCTAGTGATCAGGTGGATCAACGTCAGATCCATAATGACATGCCTATCCAACCACAAATACCCTCCATGATAGAACGAAAGGAGGATTTTAATGCACGTGCTAACCTCATGATGTCGACCGAAGTGGGGGAGCTTCATCATGTTCAGAATTGTATATCTTGCAATATCCTTAATCCACAGCTGGGGAACTATCTTGGGATTCTTCCTAGTCGTCTTCGTCAGGCACCTATGCACTGCGAGCATCGCATAATTATTCATGTCGTTGAGGTTGAAGTCACTGATTTTGAGAGCTGAGATCAGTCCCAACTGAGGTTTGACTATGCGTATCCCCTTCGGGAGGTACACAGTGATCAATGTGTACTCAAAGTCACGCGAGACACTTTCACGACTAACTGCACCAGCCAGAGGCGCGATGTACTTCGACAAGACCAATGGGATCTACTTTGCATTCACCAGATCGTTGCGGTGCTTGCTTATTTTCTCAGTCGTGGTTCCGCTAGACCGACGTGAAGTCGAGGGGGATTCTTGTAATCTTCCTGTCGATGATGCATGTATTCCTATAGACATGACTTTCTCAGCCATGAGGTCGATCAAAATATCTTCCATAGATTTCATTAGCGCACTATGCTCGCCCAACATTCACACTTGTAATAAAATAACTCGGGTAGGCGAACGGATACTCAAGGTAATCAAATTGATGGTGTTGGCCCTCGACCAAGTTTTGGAGAACCTTGGTCGTGTTTGACCATTTTTGGGACTTTGATAGGCTGGTCGAAGATGAAACGCCCAGGCGAAGTGGAGATCGCTGGATCTCGCCCCCTTTTTCGAGATTTTTGGGGATTAGGGTTTATGTAACAGGTATGGGATGTTGGCCCATGGGTTTACCCATGTTTAGTCCCCATTTTTAATGTATAAATAGATATCTAGGCAATGTAAGAAAGAGGAGACCTAGTAGAATCGACTTAGTGCGGATCTAGAGGCTTTGGGCATACTATGTGTTAAGACTTGCAGAGCTAAGTGCAAGTGATTGTAAGAATTTGGTTTGAAAGCTATGTAATGAGGCTTTGTGTTGTGACCTAACTCAGGGAAGGAGTATCTGGTGAGGTTCACACAGATCTCCTGTCCTATGCGGAGTTGGTTTTGTGGCTTTGTGCATATAAGAGGATTGAAAGAAGACAAAGAGTTGGTGGAAGTAGCCCCACACTGGGGGTGAACCACGTATATCATGTGTTGTGATTGCTTTGTGTTATTGATGTGATTTATGCTTAGTATTGAATATTTATATATGTTAGGTACATCTTATGGAGTATCTTAGTGCTTAGTGATATGAATGAATGCTATATCTTAGTGCTTAGTGATATGAATGAATGCTATATATGTGCTAAGTTCTTGGATGTGTTATATCTTGTTGAATACTGTGGTGTTCTGTAATTAGGGTTTTACCTGTGATGTGGATAAAGGGTTAAAGACTAATGAGTACTAACTGCTAAGTGCTCTGTTAAGTATTGTGATCACAAATATGTGTCCCATCTAGGTTGTAGACACTTGATTCCTACAACCCCCCTGCCTCTACCTCGGGTGAGACTTCATCGGCTTCGCAGGTGTTTCTGGAAGGGTCGGTAGTTAGGGTTGTGTTGGTGTGTTGTTGAAGCGTTGAACCCCGGGTCTGCCCCTGTGCCAACAAATGGTTCTGTTGCTGGGACCTGAAACAATGATTGCTGGGCACTGAGGAAAAGAGAAAGATCTGTGTGTAGATCTGTTGTTGTAGTGTGCAATACTCTACTTGACTTGTGAAGCTCCGTGCCAAGAAGAGAAGTCCAATATGAAGAAAAGAGGTAAGATCTTAAAGCTTGGTGCTCTAATAAAGGTAAGATAAGTGGAAAGTTTTGTTTCGAAAGAATGGATCTAGGTATATTTGATAGATTTCATCCTAGTCTGAAAACTAGGGCACAACTAGAAGAAAGAAGACGTGATATGAATAGATCTGATAGAAATAGTGAAAGAAATGTTATTCCTATGCATAGAAATAATTTTTGGAGTAACAAGTGGATGTAGGATCCTAGAAAGAATTTTTTACAGGTCCATCATTGTGATCCCATTGCATAGTACAAGAAAGGTTAGGGATCGTTTAAGAGAAAGAGAGGATTGATATTATGTTATAATTGCATAAGACTGGGACATATTGCTAAGGAATGCTTGGGTAGAAGTCTTGTTTGCCTGTGTTGTAAAGCTACTGGACATGAAGTTTTAGATTTCCTTAGAATGATTTCTAAAGTTGAAAATATGAACATGAGACAAGAAAACCATGAGGAAGGTTAAGAGACTAAGAATATTCCAAAGAACCAGAAAGAATATGAGGCTATATTATTATAGATGAAAGAAACAATGAATGATCACATAGACATCAATTATCAGAGATCTTAAAAGATAAAGAGTGCATAGAAACAAGAATAGGAGATTTCAACATAGACTGTGTATTGGATGCAGAAACACAGGTGAACATTGTGCCAGAAAGTACTCGGGAAATTTTGGGAAAGCCTCCTATGATTCCTTCATTGGGAGGAATAGGATTGTTTAAAGGAAAGATGATAACCCTATGTGGAATACTTACTCATGTACCTATGAGTGCTCATGGAACAACGACATAAGAAGGATTAGAGGTCATTAAGTTTGTTGAGAACAACTCCCCTTTTGCACTTTTGTTAGGAAGGACTTGGATTGAGAGAGATCATATCCAAAGGAGAGAAGAAGAGGAAGCTATAGAACATAAAAAGAAAGAACTAAGGGATTTCATGAATAAGAGAATAATACACTTAATAAAAGAACAAGAGGACAAGTTGAAGAAACTAAGTGTCAAATACTTAGATGTCGAAGTTGAAAGAACACAAGAAGGCTTAAAGAACCTGTCCATGTAGGAGAGTAGAGCACCTACTCTAGAATTAGTAAAAGAAAAAGTATTACCCTTGAACCCTGTGAAAGATCCTCAACAGTGCGAATTTTCTATACTAAGAGCAAATAAAAACAAGAATGGAAAGAGGAATCCAGAGATGCAGATCACAAGGAAGAAAGAAAGAAAGCTCAGTAAGAAGAAAGAAAATCTAGAAAAATTGCAGAAGGTTCCAGAGAGGTCTTCATGGAAGGAAGGCTTCCAAAGCTTGAACCTCGTCGGAATAGAAGAACAACACCGACTAACACTTTGCCATGGCGAAGAAATATGACCGTTGCAGGTGTCCCAACCATTAGAACGACACTCCAGAACGGCTAGAAACACATTTATTGTCAGAACGTTCACCATTAGACCGTTTGGACCGCACCATAACAAATGGAATTGTATTGATTGAGGAATTCCTGCCCGTTGGAGGAGTCCGTTACGACGTTGTCTATTTATCCTGTCAAATGTTTCTCCGATGACACTTTTGTAAATTGTGATTATCCGAGCCCATAGATAAATAATTTTTTTCGTGTAGTGCTAATTAAGACCTCGCCACCTTTTCTTCTTACCTTGAGCGTTTGTCCACCTATCTGAAACATTTGATCATGAGCGTGCATGTCAAGCGACCTTAGCACATTAGATAAATCTGTCGAAGATATTTTGATGGACCTCATGGTAGAGAAGGTCATTTTGGTAAGAGCACATGCCTCATCGACGAGAGGATTGCAAGCCTCCCCATCGACTGCACGTTGATCTGGGGCATCCCGAACTGCGACAAAGAAATGGATCATGCATCACGATGACTTGGAAAAAACGAAGCTAATCCGCTCAATCTTGCCCAAATATATCCCACCTCTGGATGGCACTGTTATTCGTGACAACGTCGAGAGGGACTTCAAATATACAGTGATTATTGTGTACCTCCCAAAGGGGATACGCATAGTTGGACTGCAATTAGGACARATTATGACACTGAAGATCAGTGATTTCAACTTGGGATACTGAAAGAATCATGGAATGCTCTCCCCACATAAGTATTTGACAAAGACAATGGGGAAGAAGTCAAAGATAATCCCCCGATCATGGACCATGGACATCGCAAGATCAACAATCCTTAACGTGATGAATATACCACACTTTGACAGACATCAGGAGGTTAACGTGTTCTTTAAACTCCTCCTGTCATGCTACCATGGTGGTTACCTGTGGTTGGATCAGCGCATCACCGTAGATTTGTTGTTGATCCATCGGATCACCAAATTGAGCATGCAATGATCCAACCCTCAGGATTTTTACCCAGGGAATGATGCATATTGCGCTCTGGTGCAATGCATAAAAGAAAATTATGATGATGTAGAGAAGGGGAAGTGGGGCTACAAGGTAGCCTCCATCCAAAATGGCACAGTGTGCCTAGCTTGCTATTTGATCCCTGGTAAGCTCGTTAGGAAGAATAGACCAATGTAGGTCACGAGGTTCATTTTCGACCTCGCAGGCAAATGCGTCGAAGGGATGCAAATGAACTGGGCGAGCTACCTCATCAACTAGTGGGAGCAAGATTGTCGCAAAGAACAGGACCAAGGCTACAAGTTTCATTTTAACTGGTTGTTGATTCTCATTGCCTTCATCGCTTGGGAGATACCAGAAGGAGCAACCTTCGCTAAAATTGAGTTGTCTGAACCACTGGCCACAAAGTTCACTACGCTATGGTATTCGAGAAACATGGAAAAACAATGGCAATCCAATTCAATGTTCCACACATATTATTTACAATTGAAGAGGGCCATTGAATCTTTCCCTCGCACGATGTCGAATACTCTGCACAGGTTTAGGAAACTTGTGAAGTTCCACGCAGATAGGCATTTCATTTACATCACTGCACGTGGGGACAAACACAAGGAAGAGATCCAGTCTTGTTACAAACTCACAGAGGAGGACATGGAAGAAATAACCAAGGAATGGCTTGCAAAGTTTCTTGTACCAGTCGGATAGACATAACTCTCTGACCCTGACCTCATCGGAATTCCTGTAGTCACTCAAGAAGAGTATGATGGACCCAGCAACAACAAAAGGAAGAAGATGGAATAATTACAGGAAATGAACAGCGCATCAAAGGAAAATACACTAGATTCACCAGGAGGAGGAGGAGATGACGAAGTAGACCAAGAAGAGAATGAAGTGGAAGAAAACAAACATGAACATGGTGAAGTGACACCACCTAAGGATACCATCATGGAGGCTGAGACATCCAAGAAAATAAAGGTTTCCTTGAAGAAACCATCAACACGGAAGAAATCATGAGCAAATAAGCCTGAATTACAGACTGTACTCACGGTGGATGATATTGACCTTATCATCGCAGTTGTATCAGACACCTCGGAGGACATTTTGCAGCTAAACAAAGAAAAATAGGATACAATGTATGACATGATCGAGGCAGAGCTGAAAAGGGTACATCAGGCTCTTTATTCGAGCCACGCAGTGTCTACTGCGCTGTTGTCAACATGGGGCATAGAAGTAGGAGATAAGCTTGCCCAGCTACGCAGATTAGCAGATTCGACAGAGGCTCACCTTCTTCGAGTCTAGGAGGAAAAGGAGTAGGCCACAGAGGCATTAAATCAAGCAAAGGATGAAGCCTTAGAGAAACGTTGGGTTGTGCAGCAAGGGAAAGATGACCTCTAGGCGAAGTTTGCAGAGGATAAAACACAGATCCAAAAGGAAAAAGAACAACTGCTCATAGATCAGATTGGATTTAACGAAGAAGTCACTATATCACTTCACTCTATGTCGGGCCTCGCATAGATAGAAGAAGACACAGTGGAAATTCAAGTGGAGAAGCTCGTTGAAGCTATTCAATAGATTCAAGCAAGAGTGGCAGAACTGGAACTGCAAGCAGTGCCAAACACTCCGTAGGAAGTGCGATACCAGAGAGAAGAAACTACCAAAAACATAGTAGAAAGAATCAAGACGTTGGCCTCAGAGTGTAAGCTACTCAGCAATCGCAGTGTGGAGACCTATGAGCACCTCGCAAAGGACCCAGAACTAAGAGCATTAGAAGCATAGCTCCAAGAGGCAAAGAAACAAGAATCAATAGTGCAAGCACAGTTGAAACTGCTTTCAGCAGTTGAGAAGATGAAAAGGTCACAAAAACAATGCGCAGTTCAGTAGCAGGTCCATGTCATCCAGAGTAAATTCATGGAAGTGACCCAGAGACTCCATCCGATACAGGATGAAGCTTTCACACTTTTTGAGGAGATAGAGGGACAAGGAGCACAGTTAGAACAAGTAGTCACCTCGGTGGAACAACACTTGGAAGGACCTGTCACCAATAAAATCATTCAGGAGTTAGTCGAGCAAGAGACTCTGGTGAAGCAGCAAGTCGAGGCAGCTCGAGCCAATATCGAGGCCTTCGAAGCGGAGTTTCCTAGATCAGAGTGACTCAAGACAAGTCATGGGTGAGTGTTGGGTTCATTTTGGCCCTCAACCAAGTTTTGGAGAACCTTGGTCGTGTTTGACCATTTTTGGGACTTTGATAGGCTGGTCGAAGACGAAGCGCCCAGGCAAAGTAGAGATCACAGGATCTCACCCCCTTTTTGGGGATTTTTGGGGATTAGGGTATATGTAACGGGTATGGGATGTTGGCCCATGGGTTTACCCATGTTTAGGCCCCATTTGTGATGTATAAATAGATATATAGGCGATGTAAGAAAGAGGAGACCTAGTAGAATCGGCTTAGTACAGATCTAGAGGCTTTGTGCATACTATGTGTTAAGACCCTCAGAGCTAAGTGAAAGTGATTGTAAGAAGCTTGTGTACAGACTGTGTAAGAAGGATTTGTGTTGTGACCTAACTCGGGGAAGGAGGATCTGTCGAGGTGCGCGCAGATCTCCTGTCGAATGCGGAGTTGGTTTTGTGGATCTGTGCATGTAAGAGGATTGAAAGAAGATAATAAAGAAGACGAAATGTTGGTGGATGTAGCCCCACGCTGGGGGTGAACCACGTATATCCTGTGTTATGATTTCTTTGTGTTATTGATGTGATTTATGCTTAGTATTGAATCTTTATATATGTTAGGTACATCTAATGGAGTAGCTTAGTGCTTAGTGATATGAATGAATGCTAGATTTGATCTATTTCTATGTGCTAAGTGCTTAGATGTGTTAGATCTTGTTGAATACTGCGTTGTTATGTAATTAGGGTTTTACCTGCGATGTGGATAAAGGGTTAAAGACTAATGAATACTAAATGCTAACATCAAATTCTTCTTCAGTCGATGTTCCATGGGCTATCATAGGTACATTAGTAACTCTTCCATATAGGGTTATCATCTTTCCTTTAAACTATCCTATCCTTCCCAATGAAGGAATCATAGCAGGCTTTCCCAAAATTTCCCAAGTGCTTTCTGGCATAATATTCACATGTGTTTCTCCATCTAGGACACAGTCTATGTCGAAGTCTCCGATTCTTGTTTCTATGCACTGCTTCTCTTTTAATATCTCTGGTAAAATGATGTCTTTGTGATCCTTCAGTGTTTCTTTCAGCTGTAATAAAATAGTCTCTGATTCTTTCTGGTCCTTTAACATGTTCTTAGCTTCTTGAACTTCTTCATAGTTTTCTTGTCTCATGTTCATCTTTTGAACTTTAACAATCATCCTAGGGAAGTCCTCAACCTTATGACAAATAAATTTACAACAAAGAAAAATAGGACCTATACCAGGGCATTCCTTAGAAATATGTCCTGGTCTTATGCAGTTATAAAATAGAGTCAATCCTCTCTTTCTTTTAAACGATCCCCAACCCTTCCTGTACTGCGTACTGGGATCATAGTGATGGATCTGTAATCTGCAAAAATTCTTTCTAGGTTCCTGCGTCCACTTATTAGTCCAAAAATGATTTCTATGCATAGGAATAACATATCTTTCACTATCTCTATTAA
>JASDQU010101640.1:34273-48002 GCA_032191745.1 Picea mariana
TCTTAGCTTCTTGAACTTCTTCATAGTTTTCTTGTCTCATGTTCATCTTTTGAACTTTAACAATCATCCTAGGGAAGTCCTCAACCTTATGACAAATAAATTTACAACAAAGAAAAATAGGACCTATACCAGGGCATTCCTTAGAAATATGTCCTGGTCTTATGCAGTTATAAAACAGAGTCAATCCTCTCTTTCTTTTAAACGATCCCCAACCCTTCCTGTACTGCGTACTGGGATCATAGTGATGGATCTGTAATCTGCAAAAATTCTTTCTAGGTTCCTGCGTCCACTTATTAGTCCAAAAATGATTTCTATGCATAGGAATAACATATCTTTCACTATCTCTATCAAATTTATTCATATCAACTCTTTCTTCTAGCTGTGCCCTAGTTTTCAGACTAGGAAAAAATCTATCAAACATACCTAGATTCATACTTTCAAAGCAAAAATTTCCACTTATTTTACCTTTACTAGAGCACAAATCTTTAAGATATTACCTCTTTTCTTTAGATCAGACTTATTTTTCTTAGCACAGAGCTTCACAATTCAAGTAGAACACTGTGCACTACAACAACAGATCTATGCACATAACTTTCTCTTTTCTTCAGTTCCCAACAATCACATTTTCAGGACCCAGAAACAAAACCATTTTTTGGGATAGGGGCAGAACCAGGGTTCAATGCTTCAACAACACACCAACAAAACCCTAACTACTGGCCCTTTCGGCAACACCTATGAAGCAGATGAAGTCTCACCCGAGGTAGAGGTAGGGGGGGTTGCAAGACTCAGGTGTCTACAACCTAGATGAGACAGAGATTTGTGATTACAACACTTAACAGAGCACTTAGACAACAATATGCATTAAGTTATGATTCTTAGTCACATCGCAAATTAAACCCTAAGTACAGAAAAACACAGTAATAATCAGATCAAACACTTCCAAGCACATAGCATTAACTCAGATCTAGCATTCATTTACCATCAATAGAGCACTAAGAATCCATACATCTATCTAACATACATCAAGATTAGTGCACTAAGTAGATAAATATATAAACAACATGAACAACATTGCACAAAGCACATCAACACAGGTTATACGTGGTTCACCCAAGTGTGGGGCTACATCCACCAACTTCTTATTCTTCTTCTTTATTAGTCTTCAAGCTTCTTACATTCCTCTGCTCTTGTGCACAAATCCACAGAGCCAAATCAACAAAGGATAGGAGATATACATGCACTTCGCCAGATCCTCCTTTCCCAAATTAGGTCAAGGCACAAAGCCTTACACAATCTGTGCACAAAGTCTCTTACAGTCACTTACACTTAAATCTGCAAGTCTTAACATACTCTAGTCATGCACTAAGCCAATGACCTCTAATAACTTCTACTTACATCACCTGGATACTTATTTATACATTACAAAAAGGCCTAAACATGGGTAAACCCATGGGTCGACATCCCATATATGTTACATAAACCCTAAAATCCCCAAAAAAACCCATAAAAATGGGCGAGATCCCGCGATATCTGCTTCGCCTGGGCGCTCCGTCTTCGACCAGCCTGTTGAAGTCCCAAAAATGGTCAAATGACCAATGTTTCCTCAAAACTTGGTCGAGGGCCAACACATATAGAAACTGTTTGAAAAAATTTCAACATTGGCCCCATTCGCGGGTCATTGTTGCCCATGTCTAGTCCTAGTACAATGTCTTTTGGTTGTTCCTTTTAAATTTTGTTCGAAAGTACACATGTTCCTACATATAGTACTGCAAGGACATATTTTTATTGTGTTGATTAAATAATGAACGAAAAAAGATGGATTTTTCATCACAATTATGACACACATACGTTACTGTATAATATACAATCTAGAACCTGAAAGAAAAATGAAGAAAGGTTGATGCAAACTTAAAACTTGTGTCAACCACTTTGTGCACTAATTTGAAAGAAATGTAGGGTTTATGGGGTTTACATGATGAATTGATGATGGAAATAAGTGGGTGTGTGAGTCAAATTTGAGTCCAGAAACCCTCCCATATCGTTAAGGCATGTGAATAGTCTATCCATGTCAAATTTCAATGTATACAGAAATAGTTTGAAAAAATTTCAATGTTGGCCCCATTTGCAGGTCACTGTTGCCCATGTCTAGTCCTATTACAGTGTATTTTGGTTTTTCCTTTTAAAATTCGTTCAACAGTGCACATGTGTTATAACCCTAAATTGCACCACACATGCTCACCTGGCATCAGGCCAACTCATATCCCTTCCTTGCCAAATCCATGCTGATTAAACTCTTGAAAATCCTCTTAAATCAAGTGACACGTGCCCTAACCCACTACTGCACGTGTTGGAACATTGTCAGGCCTACTACTGCACGCATTGGAACGCTGGCTGGCCTAATACAGCCCGCGTTTACCTAACAAAGCACAAAAATAGGAAAGTTGTCGATGGGGCAAAAAGCTATGGGTCAGTTAACTAAAACTCCCGGCCATGCATGGCCGAGAGTTCGTCCAAAACCCTAGCTCCTTCTAGCCTATAAAAGAAGGGGTAGGGGTACTATTTGAGGAGGAAAATTATAGCAAAGAAACTCTGCCCAATTGCTGAATCCATTTGTCCCAACCCTTTAGCCTTTCCTCAAGATTAAGGAGAATTAAAGAAAAGCAGTTGGAGGACAAAGAAGAGGAGGAGCCCAGGATCAGGATCAAGGAGCGGTGGCCGATCTCTATCATTATTGTAAGTTGATTCATCTTGAGATTAATAAAAGAATACTTTTCCCGTCCCAATGCATGAGTTATTTATGATTTGTGCAATTTATGCTTAATGTCTAACCCTCAAGTAGGAAAATAGCATGCATGCATAGTGTTTTGTCTTGATTACATGATTAACTTTGGAAGGAGCCGCACGAGCAAGCAGTCAAGAAGTGCAACGAAGGATCTACACCAAACATCAGTAAAAAGGTTAGTAGTTCCTTTCCATGTATGTGTCTTGAAAGAGAGGTTTATGTTTTGGGTGGTAGGAAAAGGTCATTTCTTTAAGGTCAAAAATCTACATGCAAGTCTATCCCTAGCTTGTTAGTCCGTAGGGTATTATTTCCCAACAACAGAATTGGCGACTCCACTGGGGAGATATACTCTTTAGGGTTTCTGGGTTTGGTTGAGTCTTTGGGTAGTTTAAGGAATTAGATTTTYTGTTTCTTTGCTTGTTGTTTTTCAGTAAGGCCTGAGCTAGCAAGGAGCCTGGTTCTTCATACCAGTGTTCCTTGACTGTTGCTTGAYGACAATTTTCGAGACACACAGAGGTACATGTGGYCTGCAGAAGGCCTGCACGCGTGTGCCCGCGCCCTAACCTTCTGTAGCCCACGTTTGAACGCTTGCTACAGTGGTTTCARTAGTGTGTAGGAGTCAGAGAGCTTGAGAGGCATTCCTCCTCTTCCCTGTCAGAATTTTACATTCTCAGGGGGCTTTCTGGATCCTGTCTGAGTCTTGCTGSTTCACAGTCTTGTCTCAGTTTGCTTTGTTGCATCTTGTTATTTCTTGCAATTTTTTTTCTTTTCTGTTAAGAAGAAGCATCCAAGCCTTCAAGAGACCCTGGTGGTCAATACCAGAGGCCTTTTCCAGGTCTGGGCTGCCTATGTTTAATTTTGTCTTAGAGTTCATACATACACGCGGCCTGTGTAAGTACTGCCCGCGGGTACCCCGCGCGCTGTTGTATCTCAGCACGYGTTTGCACGCGTGCTATTTAAGTGACAGTCGTGGGCTTGATAGGTTGCTTTTCAATTAGGGTGGGGCAGTCATCCCTTCCTRTGGTGAGAAGTGTTTCTCTTAGGGGTTTGAGTCTAGGGTTGCACAGTCAGTAGGTTAGGGCCTCTTACCCTTAGCCTGTTTTTTCTTGGTTGATTTTTGATAGAAAAGATTAAAAGAATTTTTTTTTTGTTTGATGGTTTTTAGACAAGCGGAAGAATTTGTGCTTTTTGATTACCATAGTGTGTCTTTGCTTTGATTCTTTGCGATCTGCGCTTTAAGCCAGAATTTTGTTTTGTTTTCTCGGTTTTTTGCTTGTCAGCATTTTCCCTTTGTTGCTTCATTTCAGCACTCAAATAAAAAAAATATATATTTCATTTTCATTTTCTTCTTTGTTTGAAGATTGTGTTTCTGCATTAATAGCTAGGAAGAAGTCTTTTGTTCATAAGTTTTTTACAGTGCATTTAGAGCATAAGTATCTCGTAGTCGAGCGAATTTCCTTTATGTTTGCTGCATGAAATCTTAGAAAAAATGAAAAGAAAAGAAGTCTTTCTTGTGTGAAAATTTGTTGATTTTTGCATTTAGTAAAAGCATTTTGTTTCCAGCATTTTTCATTTTTTTTTGGTTTGAGTCTTTACACATCATCAGTTTCACCTTCATACCTTGTGACGTAAAAAATCCCATAAAAGCAACGCTAATTAAAATCTATTAGACTTTTTGTTTGTAGGGCTCATACACTAGCTCAGGACTAGGGCCTTGGAATAGGTTGGAGAGTAAACTCTCCAAGGCCACTCAAAACCAAACATTAGAGTCTGTGATAGGGAGTGTAGAAGTCCAGTTTCATGGAAGTTATCTGGGACCCCCCTCTAACACAGGGGCTAAACACGAGGTCATGTAAGGAAAGGTAGCAGATATAACCCCTCCAAAGCCGGACCAAGCGTAGTGGAGAACACATATCGAGGATTTGTTAAGGGATTCCGTCGTTTGCATTTTCCACGGGGCTTCGTGGGTCTTGAATCCGTTCGAGGTCCTCAGTTGTCTTCTGGACCATTTTCTCTCGATACCCTTGACAGGTTTCAGGCTTGATACCCTGCTCATTGTGGTCTACCCGACTATCGACTGTACCCGCCTGGTGACTGTTCGCGTGTTGGCAAACTAGTTGCCAATATTTTCTAGGGACATACAAGGGTGACTGCGGGGGTATACCGCGATACCTAGGACAGACATTGGGCCACGCTTTGCAGAGTATAACCGGAGGGTGCTTCCGTTTTCGAGTTTCACTTGCACCGGTAAGTTGCTCTAGTGTTGGTTGTTGTAACTGTTCTTCAAAATAGTTAGTGTTTTCTTGTCTTATCTCATAGGGGCTTTCTTTTAGTGTGTGTTATTGTTTGCATGTGTAGAATACCTTAGCGTGTCTTGGATCTTCTCACACAGTGGAGGATCCTGAGCTCCGCCGGTCACAAAGGCTTCAGGTCCTACCGTCGGTTATACTGGAGCCACCCCCACCACCGCTGAGGCGGAAGCTAGACCAACAAGGGTCTTTCGAAGCAACCGGGTTGCAAACCATTGTGCCCGAACAACTCCCGGAGGAATCAATCGCCAATCTTGGTTCAGTTGAAACCCCAAACACTGATATCTGGACACCGGTTATTGTACCGGTCCAATTTACCGAACTCTTGTCAGTACCTCACACAGCTATGGCAACAAACGTTGTTACTTCCTTTGGGAATTCTTCCATTCCCACCACCGTTGCTACCACAGGAGAAGCATCTCCTAACTTGCCTTTGTCGGTAGTCTGGGCCACCATGGTCTCGGCCGCAACTATGTCACACAGTGGACCGTCCCCATCTATTGCGGCGGCCACACCTCCCTTTACACCTAGTGCGACCGGCCCTCTGTTTTCATACGGTATGACTAGTTCAGGCACAAGTCCTGCACTCACTCACTCTACTTTACAGAATTTGGGTCTGGGGGCAGGGAGCTCTACCGCTCCTCTGCAAGGTCAACTTGGGGGCATTCCTGTCCCTTTTAATGCCTCTCCTTACACTGGAGGTCATATCTCTCCTTCGTCCCCTTCGCTTGGTGGTCCGCAATAGCAGTCCGCCGGGCAGCCTGCACACACGAGTTCATTTGGAGTTGGGAGTCAAGGAACACCTGCGCAAACTATGCCGGTCGATTTATCACCGTTTGTTTGGAATGGGATGTTTGGTACCAACACTTTCGCATCCACTGCTTTCCCATCTGGGAGCACCCCCATTTTTGGACAGTCTACTTCGGCGTAGGGTACTATTCCTACGCCGAGGGCACATATAGCAGGACTTTGGAACTCAGGTCAAGGATCCATTCCCTCCTCTGGAATGTCGTTCTGGGGCAATTATTTCCACAGTCAATGGAGCCCCGAACAGACTTCTATGCCTCTCCCAATAGGACCGGCATGGGGGAATCCTTCCCAAAGTCCGTCAAACACGATGAATGCCCCACATCCTATGTCCTTTATGGGGAATCAACCAATGATGTCTCCACAGATGCAAAATCCTTACACTGGTCAGGGCCATGGTTTCTACTAGAATCCGGGCCAGCAGCCAAACTTTTCTTGGCAACCTGGTGCCAGCCAAAATCCAAGACCCTTTTTTCCAGGCTATCAGCAACAACCCAAACTACCCTTCCTGGAAAAATTACACTTGCTCGATTTGACAAGTTTGTTAAATGATCATATCTGTCACGATCCACGTTGGCCTCCTATGCCAACGAAGTCACCTTCGAACATTCCAAAGTTCGAGGCCAAGCCTAACGAAGATCCAGGTGATCACGTGACTACTTTCCATCTTTGGTGTTCATTTAACTCATTGAAAGATGACTCTGTCCAGTTGCGATTGTTTTAACACACTCTTATCGGGAGTGCCGCAAAATGGTACATCGAGCTTGACCGCTCAAGATATTCTTCTTTTGGCGAACTAGCGATGGCCTTCCTTAACCATTTCTAGTTACCTGTGAGATACGACGCTGGCACATAGCTGCTGGCCAATTTCGAGCAGATGACTGCGGACCATATCTTTGATCATATCAGGGAGTGGAGACGTTGAAAGAGTCTAATCAAAGTACCAGTCCCACCAGAATTCTTGCTTGAGTGGTTCCTTAAGTCTTTAGTACCGCAATTATCCAAAGCCGTCGCGACTTCAGGAGTTTTCTCCGAAGAAGATGACATCATGAGGGATCAATAGTTTGAGCTCATCTATTCTCAGTCTGGTTTGTTATACAACATCCTGCTGGATGCACCATGATCGATACTGGATAAAAATAGACAGAGAGCTGGACCACATGCCGATGGTATTGTTGGTTCAGCACAAACTAAGCCCGCTGAGCAATTGACAAANCCAGCATTCTTGCTTGAGTGGTTCCTTAAGTCTTTAGTACCGCAATTATCCAAAGCCGTCGCGACTTCAGGAGTTTTCTCCGAAGAAGATGACATCATGAGGGATCAATAGTTTGAGCTCATCTATTCTCAGTCTGGTTTGTTATACAACATCCTGCTGGATGCACCACGATCGATACTGGATAAAAATAGACAGAGAGCTGGACCACATGCCGATGGTATTGTTGGTTCAGCACAAACTAAGCCCGCTGAGCAATTGACAAAACAATTGCAACAGTTATCTATACAACACTCAGTGGCCAGCTAGACTACTGCTTTGGCTACTCCTCCTACCCAAACGTCGGAAGTACACTCCATGCAGACGACTAACCCAAAGGCCACCCAGCAGCCTAAAGGGAAGAAAAAACAACGCAAAAAGGGTAAAGGGGATAAAAAATCCACTGAGAATGCTGGCAAGGGCACCACAGAAAAACGGAAGGCAAGGTATCCGTGCAATTTATGTGCGGAAGACCACCCAACCCATTTATGTCCTTGACTTGCAGAGGCCCAGAAGTTTGTCACACAGCAACAACAAGCCATGTTGACTAATCCCTTTTAGCATGGGCAGAATTTAACTCAAGCCTCTACAAGTGCCGAAGGTGGTAGCCAAGAAATCTGCACTCCTCCAAACAACTCCTCGTCCGCGAACGTATATATGGTTAGGGGTGATTCTTTAATAATGACTAGAGTGCACGACTATAGTAAACCAAGCACCTCTGAGAAGGGTAAAGAAGCCAAGATCCCATCTCTTCCTCTACAGATCGAGAAGACGTTGGGTGAAACAATGACACGCATCCCAAGGGGTGCATTTAAGAAAGCTTCTTACAACCCAAACGCAAGGGCCGCCCAGAATTACTTTGTGGTGGAAGATTTATCACAAACCCCTTGTGCGATGTCTGCTTTGGAGGTCCTCCAAAGCTGCCCTGTATAGAGGAAAGCCTTGTTAACTGCTTTAGGCTCTACTGAGACTTGTAACCTGGTTACCATCATGCTAGATATGATCGATTTAAAACCTCGTCTGCCTTACCACGTAGCGTTTCAGATAGTAGTGGCTCATCCCGCGAAAACTTTTACACGCAATATCTTTTGCACGGTGGTCGACGAGGCCACCTCGACATGCGTTATGTCGTTAGCATGTTGGAAGGCCATTGGCCAGCCGACTTTGTCTCCATCACCTACTCTCCTTACTGCGTTCGACGGTCATTCTTTGCGACCGCATGGCATCATTCCTTCTTTCCCTGTGCAGTTAGGAGGGAAGGCCGTGTGCGTCAAAGTAGAGGTAGTCGATGCTCCCCTCGACTATACTCTCTTGTTAGGCCGGAGTTGGAATTATGCTATGCAAGCTATGGTTGCTACAGTTATCTGAGTCTTGTTGTTTCCACACGAGGGTCAGATAGTGACCATTGATCAATTGTCCTTCTCTAGACCTGACCCAGCTTTGGGGGCATCCACGGTTCCCATGATTGATAATCCACAGCCCAATGTCGTTAACGTAGGAGTTGGTTTGTGCCCATCCTTGATGGGTACCTTCGATTACCCACCTCCTCATGACGATGTCAAGTTTATATCTAGTCACCATAAGGCTGAGATTTTTCACGTTTCGTCGTTCCGCACGACTTACTTTGAGGATCCGTGGATTCTTCCTTCCCCATCAGCTACGATGGATGAGACAGGGCACTCCAGCATGTTCATGCCCTTGTCAGTCGCTGAAGTCGCGTACTCTTTAGTTCAGCAAGCTTCAGCTAACCCCGATCTGACTCCCACACAAGAGTTGGATCCACTTCTAGAGCCCATTTGGGCTCAGGGTTCTCTTGCCAACATCGATTCGATAGACTTAGTATTTCCTTCTGACGAAGCAGTAATCGAAGCAATGACTAGTCTGGACAAACCTTGGGAAGATCTTCATCACAGATCATATTTCCTCCCAGAGTTACGTCGAATTGAGGCAGGAGAATTCACTACCACCATGACGGGAGATCAGCAGTGTCCTATTAACCTCTTAGCTACAAAGGAAATTTATGCTGAGGGGAATATGGCGACTATCGCTGAAACTATACCTATCGATATCTCCCGAAACCCTGGCGTCATGGAGAATGTCTTCGTCGGAGCGGATTGCTCCCCCTAAGAGATTCAGATTTACACGGATCTTTTCAAAGAATTCCACGACGTTTTTGCCTGGTCTTATGAGGAAATGCCAGGCATCAATCCAAAAATAGTTGAACATGAAATCACAACGTATCCTGATGCCAAGCCTGTTCGACAAAAACTTCGTCCAGTTAATCCCAGGAAAGCAACAACCATTAAGACGGAGGTTGAGAAATTGCTCAAGGCAGGGTTCATTTACCCTATCCATTTGACTCAATGGGTGTCAAACCCCGTGCCGGTCAATAAAAAACAAGGCACGATTCGTGTATGTACCGATTTCCGTGATTTGAACAAGGCATGTCCAAAAGATAATTATCCAACCCCATTCATCGACCAGATCATTGATGAATGTGCTGGTTGTGAAGCCTTTTCGTTCATGGATGGTTTTTTGGGCTATAATCAAATCCAAATCAAACCCGAGGACCAACACAAAACGACATTCATTTGTCCGTGGGGTACATTCGCCTATCGTAAAATGCCTTTTGGTCTCAAGAATGCTGGAGCCACTTTCCAGCGGGCCATGTCTTTTGCGTTTCATGACCTCAAACATATAGTCGAGGCCTATCTAGATGATTTAGCATCACGTTCTTGCAAGCAAAAGGATCATCCTATGCACCTCCGACTCATCTTCGAACGCTGCCACTACTTCAAGATTCGCTTGAATCCCAACAAGTGTAGCTTTTGCGTCACGTCAAGATGTTTGTTAGGTTTCATCGTATCAACTACAGGGATCATGGTGGATCCTCTTAAGGTGGAGGCAATAATCCAGTTGCCCCCCCCACGCACAATCTTACAACTTCAAATTCTTCAAGGCAAGGCGAACTTCTTACGACGCTTCATCGCCAACTATGCCAAAATCACCAAGGGCTTTATGCGTTTACTTAAGAAAGATGTTCCCTTTTTCTGGGACGAAACTGCTCAACGCTCTTTCGACGCATTAAAACACACCCTCACAACCGCACCTCTGCTACGACCACCTAATTATAACAAAGACTTCTTATTATATCTAGCTGCCGCAGAGTCAACCATAGGCATGGTTTTAGTTCAGGAAGATGATTCGTTTTCTGAATACGTGATCTATTACCTAAGCCAAGGCCTTGTAGGACCGGAACTTAATTATTCCCATATAGAAAAACTTGCGTTGGCAGCAGTTCATGCTGTTCAACGGTTCCGTCACTATGTTCTGTTTCGCAAGACCACCATCGTTGTTGTCGTGAATCCATTTCAGTACATGTTGACACGATGATTTATCGATGGAAAAATCAGTAGATGGATGGTTATCCTCCAAGAATTTGACTTAGACTTCGTTTCAGTAAAGTCCAAGAAGTCATTGGTTTTCGCAGAACTTATTTCGGAGCTTCCGGTTGAGTCAGGTGACGTTGTGCCTGGGGAATCGCCTATCCGGGGGGATATGTTTTTGATTGAATCTTCAGACCCCTGGTACGGAGATATAATGATCTATCTCCAGACTTTGAAGTGCCCCACCTCTGCTTCTCGTGACGAGCGTTGGCGGATACGCCATCAGGCTAAGAACTATCTCATACTCGATGATACGTTGTATCAGAGAGGTGTAGACTGCATCTTGCATTGATGTCTCACTCATGAGGAGGCCGTCATAGTGCTCAACGATTGTCATACAGGAGCTTGTGGCGGTCACTTATCTGAGCTAGCAACAACCCAAAAGATTTTACGAGCAGATTACTTCTGGCCCACACTTATCAAAGATTGTATTGAGTCGGTCAAGAAGTGCCATCCGTGCCAAATCTTCTCTCAGAAGATGAGGGCACATCCAACTCCTATGTTTCCTGTCATCACAGTTGGTCCCTTCACCAAGTGGGGGATTGATTACACTACATGCAACCCCCCATCAGCAAGGGGGCACCGCTATATCATCATAGCTGTCGACTACTTCACTAAATGGGTTGAAGCTATGCCAATGTTTAAAGATGATGGAGAGACAACAACTCTCTTCTTATTCAACCAGATTGTAGCATGGTTCGGCGTCCCGAGAGAGATTGTCACTGACCATGGTAGTCACTTTCAAAATCAAATGATGTTCGAGTTAACATCAAAGCTTGGGTTACGGCAAGAACATTCATCACCTTACTACCCCCAAGCCAATGGGCAGGTGGAAGCTGTAAACAAAACTCTTAAGACAATTCTACAACGAACTATCAACTCAGCCAAGTCAAACTGGCATTTGATGTTATACTCGGCATTATGGGCTTACCGAACATCAGTTAAGACTGCAAATGGTTTCTCACCTTTCCAACTCGTTTACGGGCTGGAGGCAGTCTTGCCCATCGAATGTAAAATACCATCTCTGAAATTGGCAGTCCAATTATTGCCAGACACTTCTCCACTTGAASAGCGGTTGGTACACCTTGAGCAGCTTGATGAGCAGCGTCGCGATGCGGCTCTGGCCAACGAGGCTCATAAACATAAGGCCAAGTGTCAATATGATAGGTCCATTCGTCCTCAGATTTTTTCTGAGGGCAACCTTGTCCTGGTCTATGACCAAGATAAGGACCCCCTGGGGGCAGGAAAGTTTAAACCCATGTGGTTCGGACCCTTCATTATTAAGGAGGTTTTAAAAAAAGGGCACTTATCGTTTGGTCGATTTTGAAGGGAATGCTTTGGCGGAGCCTAGAAATGGGCTCTACCTCAAGAAGTATTACTCATAGAAAGGTCACTGTGGGTAACTTTTTGTAACATATGTATAGTCTTTGCACTATTACTTTTTTACATTTCTTTTGAAAAACGTGTTATGGACGTGTCATTGATGTTATCTTTCGTCAATATGGCAGATGTCAAGTGAGCCCGAGGTGTTCGTTGGGTATGCGGACGGTGCTAGTAGACACACGCGGAGGCTTGCCTCTGCAGCTTGGGTAATCTTTACACCACAGGGTCAGTTGTTATCTTTCAGAGGGATATGCTTAGGTGACACCACAAATAATGTTGCTGAGTATAGTGCAGTTATTGAGTTGCTTCGTGACACTTTGTCATTGGGTATCTCTCGTCTCCGGGTCTATCTAGATGCTCAACTGGTTGTGTCGCAGCTAAACAGAATATATCGGGTCCACGATCTGACTTTACACCAACGATTCTCTAGGGTACGTCTCTTGGAACGCAACTTTGATTATATTACATATTTTCATGTTCCTAGAAGTCTAAATCAAATCACAGATACTCTAGCTAATCACATTTTAGATTGGCATCTTGCTCACATATAAAAATATCATGAACATAAACATGTAAATACATTTTTGTACACATAATCCATGAGACACAAAAAAGAGATAAAAATCATATATAAATGTCATAAAACCCTCATAGTACATAGATGGGCGCAAGCGCCTCAAAAAGTGGGAACAATAACAAGTCACTGGGCTTATTCCCTCAAAAAATATATACATATCAGTGCTCGTGGCACATAAAAGTCTAAAGTATGTTTAGGGCCTATGGGCCCTGTTATAATCATGTACAGCCTGGCCCAAATGCCTAAACAATCGGACCCATGTCCGAGGTACCCCCACAATATGAGTCTGCAAGGAGGGAGGCAGGTCCTCTATCTCTGCCATGGGAATTGTGCGAGTGAGCGTAGTAAATTTCCACTCAATCCGCCTGAGGACTCTCTCGGCCTCTTCTACTGGGAGGTTCCCGACTACTGCTGCTCCTCCAGCGGCGGCAGCTGCGGCTTCTGGCTGTGGGTGACGCCTGTTCTGTGCATAGTCGGCAGGTCGCACGGGTCCCACATCTGCATGCAATGAACGTTCACCCATCATAAACTCTGGTATACAAAAACATGATATATATATCAAAAAGACATAAAAATTACATATGCAAACAAAAAAAATGTATAGGTGAAGACTTACCCATCTCCCCTCGCTCCTCACCAGGAGGCACTGGTACCGCTGGATCTCTGGAGAAGTTGATCCCCGCATATGGGTAGTCCTCAATAGATGGGATCTGCCATGACAGCCAAGCAAAAAAGTCATCATTGAAGGCCTCTACGGTCCTTCCACCACCCTGTCACGACAGTAATGTTGCCCATCTACATACTGCGGGGAAAGTAGCCAGATGTCCTCGTACTGTCAGCTGAGGACTAAAACATGGAACTCTCTCGAAGAAAAATGAACACAGGATGGTCCCAAACCCGAAGTTCCTGTGTGTCCAGTGTCTACAAGCTGTCAGCTGACTCATCATGCTCGCTAGTAGTGTGTTACTCCAATCAAAAGTTTGTGCATTCATGCACTAGATTTCACAGTTCATCTGTGCGCACGAAGCCTGATGCACGGCTACGGAGCTGGTAATCCACCCAATGAGCGATAAAATAGTCTGAAGGGCGAGGCTGGTAATCCTACTAACGGGTACCGAGGAAGTTCTCTGATCAGTCCCAGCCTCACAATACTCCTCTATCAACTCCGAGACT
>JASDQU010101640.1:49545-61274 GCA_032191745.1 Picea mariana
TATAGTCTTTTCTGAATACGAGTTTGAGCCTCATTCGCATGGGTCTTTTTCACTATTTGTCTTACCCTCCGGACTCCCAAAATATAACGGGTCTCCTTTTAAGCCCTTTTCAGACCCTCTAAACATGAAAAGATAGCTGAGCGATCTTGTGATCTTTCACGCTCGTTAAACTGAAATTTGAAGTCACATCTGTCCGGCGGTAGTTTACCCCTTTTTCGGTCCGGACGGTCAACTGTACGAACAAAGGAATACTCTATTGAATTCCCATTCTTTAGAAGAGTATCCTCAGGTATAATTTTATTCCTTTTTCGGGTCTGAGGGACTAAATTTACGCAAAAAGAAAACCCCCTGGAGTCCATAGTTAAGCTCTTTTCAGACACCCTAAAATTGAAAAGATCATCGAGTGACCTTATTCTTTCACACTCGTTAAAATGGTCTAGAAGAACATTCCTAATGGAGTCCATGGTTAAGATTTTTTCAGACTCCTTAAAAGTGAAAAAATAGTTGAGTGATCTTGTCCTTTTCACACTCGTTAAAATGGTTTTGAATTGACGTCTAATCGGTGCTAGTTTATCCCTTTTTTGAACCGATTAGACTATTGTCGAAAAAGGTACCCCAATGGAGTTTCCTTTTATGCTTTTTCAGACTCTCTGAATATGAAAAACCACCGAGCTTCCCTTCTCTAGGCTCGTTAAACTTACATTGAAGGACGTTACCATTGTGTGTTCTATCAACCACATTTGCATACCTTACCCATCAGCCTAGTAACAGTTTGCGTCTGCGTCTTAACACCTTTGGCCACTGGAGGATTTTTCCTAAGTATCATTTCCCTAGAACATCAGTCTTGTCCTTGTGCCTCGAACTTGTATGTTTGCAGAACTCGTTCCTCCATTGTAATGTAATATTCCTTTATTCTTTTTTCACAAATCATCAAAAAGAACAAAAAAATCAAATATACCCCAAAAAGAGGATGGGAAAAGTATTTTCTTTATTGGTAGCATAATGAGTCACCCTTGGATAAAGCACATCTGTCCATTTGATCATCAAACTATGGGATGTAGTACAACCTTAGGAATCTTTGCTCGCTATATAGAGTTGTGTCCTCCACCGTTTGGTTACTCTTCCAGACATATGGAGAGTTTGCGTCGCCTCCTGCTTCGTAGAATTATGATTAACAGATATGCTGCCTGAGTCTTATCACTTGTCGTGATATTGTCCAAGGAAAGTTTGTTACTAAGCCTGAGTCGACCCCTCTGCATTATGTCTCTTGTCCGCATACCCGGCCATCCTAAACGTCCAAGCAAGTCTTTGTTCGAAATCACTGAAGCCTTCAGTCCGATCATCAAGATTATCAAGTCCATAACCGACGCGTCGTCGAAGACCTCTGGGTAGTGCAATCGTACACTCATATTACACTCTTACCTGAGTTTTAGAAGACTTTGAAGTTGTTGCTCGAGCTCAGCCATCAGGTTGAATCAGCTTCTGAGAGATGGATACTTTCTATGTGTATCTTTCTGATTTCGAGATGTAGCTCCACTGTGTATTGTTCGCGGCTACTCTTTATAGTTATTTGACATGGATCTACAGTGTATTTGATTGGTAGCCATGGTTCTATCTTATCCCGAGCATGGGTATGCCCACCTCGGTGAGACATTTGATATTTTGCAGACGACACCTCCTGATTCCTGATTCCTGATTCTTCAACCAATTTGTGCACTAATTTGAAATAAATATAGGGTTTATGGTTTACATGATGAATTGATGATGGAAACGAGTGGGTGTGTGAGTCAAATTTGAGTCGTGAAACCCTCCCATATAGTTAAGGCATGTGAATAGTCTATCCATGTGAAATTTCAGTGCATACAGAAACAATTTGAAAAAATTTCAATGTTGGCCCCATTCGCAGGTCACTGTTGCCCATGTCTAGTCCTAAAACAATGTCTTTTGGTTGTTCCTTTTAAAATTTGTTCGACAGTACACATGTTCCCACATCTAATACTTCAAGGACATATTTTTATAATGTTTATTAAATAATGAATGAAAAAAGAGGGATTTTTCATCACAACTATGACACACATACATTAATGTATAATATACAATGTAGAACTTGAAAGAAAAATGAAGAAAGGTTGATGCAAACTTAAAACTCATGTCAACCAATTTGTGCACTAATTTGAAAGAAATATAGGGTTTATAGTTTACATGATGAATTGATGATGGAAATAAGTGGGTGTGTGAGTCAAATTTGAGTCCCAAAACCCTCCCATATCATTAAGGTGTGCAAATAGTCTATCCATGTCAAATTTCAATGCATACACCAACAATTTGAAAAATTTTCAATGTTGGCCCCATTCGCAGGTCACTATTGCCCATGTCTAGTCCTAGTACAATGTATTTTGGTTGTTCATTTTAAAATTCGTTCGACAATACACACGTTCCTACATCTAGTACAACAAGGATATATTTTTAATGTGTCGATTAAACAATGAATGAAAAAAGAGGGATTTTTCATCAAAACTATGACACACACATGGATGATTTTAAGGATGTAAATTTATATTCAAATGTAGAAACCTGGGCTAATATTACTAGTCCTTAATATGAAAAATGTAAAACGTTTGGAGATAGTTTTGTAAAAATATTCAAATTTCTAAAGATTTTATATATTTTCTATAAAATTAGGGCGATTTTTAAGGTGAAATAATTTTATTCTATGAAATTTGGGCGAATATTTTTTAGAAAAT
Organism: Picea mariana; assembly: GCA_032191745.1. NCBI lineage: Eukaryota > Viridiplantae > Streptophyta > Pinopsida > Pinales > Pinaceae > Picea > Picea mariana. The sequence goes on from JASDQU010101640.1 coordinate 52,290, forward strand.
ATGGAAATTGGCGAATCATTTTTTGGGAAAACCATTGAAAATTAGCCCATTTGCGAAATTTAGCCCCTAAAATCATCTATGGAAACACATACATTAATGTATAATATACAATGTAGAACCTGAAAGAAAAATGAAGAAAGGTTGATGCAAACTTAAAACTTGTGTCAACCAATTTGTGCATTAATTTGAAAGAAATATAGGGTTTATGGTTTACATGATGAATTGATGATGGAAACAAGTGGGTGTGTGAGTCAAATTTGAGTCCATAAACCCTCCCATATTGTTAAGGCATATGAATTGTCTATCCATGTCAAATTTCAGTGCATACAGAAACAATTTGAAAAAATTTCAATGTTGGCCCCATTCACAGGTCATTGTTGCCCATGTGAATGACAAAGTCCAATTTTTCATCACAAATATGACACACATACATTATTCATAATTCATGGCCCAAAGTCCCATGTTTTCAAACACTTTCAATGAAGACTCTACATAAATGACAAACATGTTCATCAAAACTTCATTGATGCAATACTATGACAACAATGATGACATCTACGATCATGATTGTATAAAAATGATTGAGCTTCTCTTGGTTTCAAGAATAATTTATCCTCTACTAAATAATGAAAACCACGTGAAGGTGGAAGCTCATATGGCCCCTCCCCTCTCCCTCACATTACTCTCAATTCCCCAATACCCAATCTATAAAATAGAAAATAATCGAAAGCAACCTAGATGTAAGATTCATGCAATATAGAAACTCCAAAAACAAAAATTAATGATGGTAAATGAAATTATGTGTTTGTAAATGATATTTTTAGTTTACCAGATACTCTATTATATTGGTGACTATTTTCAGGTTTCACATAATAATTAAACAAAATGTAACATAGGATATAAAAATGTCGCATAAAACTTAAAAACATGTAGTTAACCCATGACATAAGTAAATTATTTTAAGAGAATAATTCATACAAATTTAAATATATAGTCATGTACTCGATCCCACTCAACATATGTATCATCTTTATTATGTATCTTCTTCTTCATCAAACTCAACATATGTATCATCATCCGGTTCAGAAACGATGTTGAAAGGATTGACGATATCATCATTGTCATCAATGTCATTTTTGAGCAATTGTCATCGACATCATCATCAAGAAATGCATTGTCTCCTACACCTAGATCATGATATTCTTCGTCTTCTTTGCTTGTTGACTCTGCATGATCTTTCGAATTTGTCTGATCTAGTGAATAATCTTCTTCTTCAATATCATCTTCTTCTTGTACATGAGTATACTTAATTTTCCTTCCTCTTGGATCATATCTAACAACAAATGACCAATCCCGCTCACCTGGAACATTTGAGTAAAAGACCTGTTCATATTGGCTTGGAAAAACATAATGATCATGTCCTCTTTCAAACATCATTGTTTTAATCATCAGAAATCCGTTGGCATGTTGAATAATAGTTCTTTTCTCATCATTTTCATGCATTCGTAACCTATACCATTTGACGTTGAACAAAACTAATTTAAAGGAATTAAAGTCACACTCAAGTATATCATTCAAATACCCATAGTATCTATTTTCATATTCTCGAGGATGTTTTTCACTCCTAGAGGAAACATTAGTGACCTGGAATACTACACTTATCCCACTATCAGAAGTTTTACTGGTTTCATTCAACTGTTTGGTGTGAAATTTCTGACCATTGAACAACATAGCCTTGTGGTGTTTCAACTACAATATGCCAGATATGTAAAAGATGCATTATCAATTAATAAATTAACATATAATTTATATAACTTGGAAAGTATATGAAAAATATAGTACACATGTAGTCACATTAATATAATATAAAGTAACTAAATAAAATGGGTGAATTTGCTTGCATGTCCATCTTTCAAACCATGTTCTAAATCAATTTCCCTTTGTGTAACATTGGCATCTTCGTTACGATGAGATTCTCTAACCAATTCAAACAGTTGTTTCCATGACAACCTATCGCCATGATGTTTTTTACATCTTTCAATCCATACATTCATCTAGTAAAGATTGTTTGCAATGTATAAATGCAGTGCATCCCAATCTTGAGCAATTGAATCAAAAAATCATAATTCACCAATATTAAATATTAGTTATAACATCCATGGTAAATATTAATAATTTATGAAATAACAGATATTAATATATTAATGAGTATGACCATATACATAAAAAACAAAAAAATATGTATTAATGATATAAATCTCCACAATTATTAATACATTACCTCTCATTTTTTTCATTATACCTTTCACCAACAGGGGCTCTTGATCTTCAAATTTTTTGATGGAGTTCACATCCCAAATGCGATCCACTGCATGTGTAGTTGGCACTGCTAATTTAGGAAGATACTGAATAATATACACCATGGATTGAGATACCATATATCCCTCCACCATAGAACCCCCAAGCCGTGCTCTTTGTCTAACCAAAGCCTTCAATGATTTCAAGTGCCTCTCCACCATCCACATTGACCTTGTCTGTACAGGTCCAAAAATTTCAATCTCCTCAACTTGGTGTATGAGGTAGTGTTTTTGTGCATTGAAAAATGTTGGAGGTATATACTTTTTCATTTCACACATTAGCCGAGGAATTTCTCTCTTCCAATACTTTATATCATCTTCATGGATTTGTTTCAATAACAACCATCTACATGATATCATGACACAAGAAAATAACATGTTTCAACATAACATAATATAATATATTGCATTAAAAGTAAAACACATGTCATTAAGTACAACAACAAATTTAAAGAACACTTTGCATATAAATCACAACTACTTACCTCATGTATTTGCCAAGATCATATATAACTTGTTTGACGTTGTTGTCAAAGTTGTTTGGGAGAGATAGTGGTAGAACATACTGTAACAAAACAATGAATCGTTATTTNTGTATAAGGCCAATACATATAAATATGCATACAAAAATTATTACCTTAATGAAGTTATGCCAATCATGTGTTTTTACCCCACCAAATTCACCTTTCTTCTTTAAGATATTATTTATGTTTGAAGCAAAACCCGTGGGAAATTTAATTCTTTGAATGACCTCTTTTATATAATTTCTTTGTTTCTCTGTTAATAATCATGGAAGATTATTTTGGTCTAGTCCACCTCTATTTGATCGGAACACACTTCGCATTTCATGATTGACTTCCTGAATGTCAGTACAAATTTTGACATTTTTTTCTTTATCCCTCCTACCATCTATGATTCGCCATAATGTTTCTATCACATTCTTCCCGGTATGCATTGTATCAAACAAATGAGCTATTTTTATCTCCTCATAGTAGGGAAATCTCATGAATTGAGTGGGATAACATTTCATTCCTCATGGAATCCCATTATTAATACCTTCATGATAGCGGCCTTCATGAACCATAAAAGAAATCACAAAAATAATTATCAAATACAGTAAAATATTTTCAATGATTAAAATAAACATTAAAAAAAATACATGATACAGATACATAAATAAATTGTGTACCTTGATGATTTCTATTATATTCCAACCTCCATAGGTGAGGTGTCATTCTTTGTGGTTTTAAACCAGTCAATTCTTTCCCATTGAAAAGATGTTTTCTGGTAGTACGATGCCTATGGTTCTTAGGGAGGAGGTGTATATACTCATCAAACACCACCTTTTCTAAACTTTTTGAATGACGATACTTCATCTTAGGACCACAAACTGGACATGCAAATTTACCCTTTGTTTGAAGACATGCAACAAATAGATTAATGTCAATTATATGATGAGATTATTTAAAAATTAAACATGCAACATGATATCTTTAAAAAATTATATAGTATTAAAGAGAAATAGAATTCTACATACCACAAAAATGTGTTAGTCCCGGTGCATCATGAATTTTCCATAAAAGTATTACACGAAATTTAAATTTCTTCTCCTCAATTGGTTTACAAATGTCATACATAGTGATGCCATCCCATAACTTTAGTAGCTCGTCAAAATGAGGATCGATATATACATTATTATGTTTAACCTGGTACTTACCTAATTGTTTGAAATTACACATAATTACTATAACCATGATATGCATATATAAGTAAATAAATAAACAAAAGATATTATGCAAAAAATGAAACAAATGAAAATGTTACATTCAAAAAATTAATGTAAACAAAATATACATGGAACAATCATTGTCAACATTATGTGCTCCCTCTTTATTGACATCCAAGGAGGAATGTTATTGTTGATAACAAAAATAGGCCACACTGAGTAAATAGACCTAATCTCTTTGAATGGATTAACACTGTCAATTGTCAATGAAATCCTAACATTACAAGGTTCATCTTTGAAATCTGCCCATTTTCCCTCAATTTCCCTAAATGCATAACCATTGGCATGCATTTGAAGAACACCATCTCCACTTTTGTTCCATGCATGGTAATACATAAATTGTGCTATGCTTTTAGACCTGCACAATCGCTACAAACATGGAATTATGGGAATATGACGAAGAACCTTTCGAGGCACCCTTTTTGTTACTTGATCGGTTCAATATCTACTGATAATACATTGCAGACATTCGTTTTTTGAAGCACATTGTCCATAATATATAATATTATCATTAGGAAATGCATCTATAGTTTGATAATCCATTCAAATGTCTTTCATAATGGCATGCAAATCTTGATATGTGCAAGGTAAAATATTTGACTATGGTAACAAAAATTCACCTAACAATCTACAATACAACAAATAACTAGTTAATGTAAATATTAATTGTAAAAATTGCATTCTTATTTTACACATTAATTAACACTAAAAACAAATAGAAAAAAGTCAACATTTATGTATAATATGAGATGAAACATATTACATACCTTAGGATCTGTGTCATACAAGTGTTCGACAATTTATTCATAACCTTTAAGTTCACTAGCAGTAATGTAGCGGAGAGAATATTTTCTCTTGAGCCTTCATAAATTTGTTTATTTTCCTTTTCTAATAGAGGTTCATCATAAATACCATCACTGTCCCCATCCTCATCCGACTGAGAAAAAAAATATTAGATCATTTGATTTGTCCTATCATCTTCTTCCATGGGATCATTAACTTGATTTTTCCCATCATCTTCTTCCATGAGATCCTCATTTTCTTGATCATGTTCCTTAGCTTGTACAATATCATTTCTACTAGTACTGGTTGGTGCAATATTCTGCAGAAAGTTAGAGGGAAACTATAACTTTATAATTACAAACAATCATGAAAAATTAGTGTGTACTATAACAAATATTCAAACAAAATATATACATATATATAATTTTATATAAAATTGACAACGTAAAAACAGATAATGAATATATAGCTAATTACCATGGGATGATATTCATTCGACCCGCCATCAATGTGCCCATATTTCCTACAATGTTTTGTACTTGTTGCTATTAAAATTATTACGGGACTTGTACGGAAACATTTTTTGCAAGGGAAATAACATTTACCATCACCCTTTTCACCTGCTTTACTTTTTTTCCCACCTCTAATATTCTGCGACGTTCTTCCACACAAAAATACCCTTTCTGAACCATCGTTGTTATAGCAAGATTATCGCAACATCTCTAATTTTCAAAATATTTATAGATATTTTTCTCGTTGCAAGAGTGATGAAAGTTGACCAAATCAATGTTGACTTTGCCAAACAATATCACGATCAATGTTGACTTTTTCAAATAGTGTAAAGGTCAATGGTTATCATTACTCTTGCGACGATAACCAAAGGTCATCGCAAGAGCGACGACAGTCCACTATCTTCATGTTCATCTCTCTTGCAATGAACGTCTGGGTTCATCACAAGAGAGACGAATTTGGGCTGGATTTATAAAAGATTAAAAAATTGAACTCTTTTTAATCACGATATATACACACACAAACACATCGTTTTATTAACATTAATTAAAAGTAATCATATTATTAATCGTATTTCATTTAATTTATTGGAATTTATTAAAATTAATTGTATTTCATTTTAAATATATAGAATATAGTATTAAAAACTAATAAAACTTTTTATTAGTTTTTGATACTATATTCTATATATTTGAAACGAAATACGATTAATTTTATAAATTTGAATCAATATATACAAAGAACTCATAAATATAACTATTAAAACTAATATAATTAAATCTAATAACTTAGAGTCTGGATAGGGCCAAAATTTAATAAAATTAAAGATACCAGGTTTATGTTACGCGCCACTTCAAACCAGTGCTAGCTCCTTTGTGATTCCTTGGTTCTGATTTGATATGGCGCTAAGTATCCATGCGACCCGTGGCTAAATATTCACACAAAACCATGGTTTACCACTTTTTGAAAGTGGTTTTCATATACAGTGTCTTGAGGGTTCAGACGATGGTATTAAAATCTTCTTCTAGGGGGTTGCGATACTACCAGCGCGAAACACATGTCTCAGTGGTAAGTTTATAAACCACCCTCGGCACCCACACCTTTATTAAACTTTGAGCTTCTCTCCTATGCGAAGGTGGCGAGGATCGTTGATCAACGATCAACCTTAAACGTGATCCTATGACACCTGTGTAGTGGATCTAAAATCCAACGATCTATATTTAATCTCATTCAAATAATGATAATAACAATTAAATCTCCCCGTTGCAAGGAGGATTTGCCTCAATCTCAATCGATATGCTTCCAATGTAAAATTTGGGATTGATCTGCCACACAATGAACTTTGATCTATCGATTCACACAGTATGACATATGTATTTCCCAGGATGTAGAGAAATCATGAAATAAACAAACCAACTCTACCCATACACACAATTCTATATTGTAGAATTAACACTGTAATTTATGGAACACACTAGAACTTTATTTCTAATATTCAAAACTTCTCTTACAACCTGCACACATGGAATTTCTCCAAAAATACTCCTCCTAACTTGCTCTGTCTACCTAACCTCTGCCAGATTATAAAACTACAAATATATTCTTAGAGGTCTCGAAATAGCTCATGCAAAAATAACTCACTCAAAGTATCTAGACAAGCCTATATACTAGGAATTGTTTCCTAAATCTCAGCAACAAACTAACAACTATGAAACAAATCAATCTTCGAGATATCTTTTACAAATATTACAAAATAAAATTAGGGAACCAAATCCCTTAGTAAAATTTTTTACCCCTTGGGTCAGTTCTAGATCTTGTTGTCAGATGCTCCTACATTAGAATTCTGACGAAAAAAATAATTGTTCATAAGACCTTCAAGGTCTGCACCATACTTGGAAATCTCTGTTGTTGTCATCCAAGTGAAATTCATGTGCAATAAGGGATTTTGAGGCCACTGAATCCATAGTGTGACGACAATCAATGATTCAATCAATGATGCTACATAGAGGATATGTACAAGTGTCAACATTGTCACCATAGGTTGAGTTATGACACATGTAAACCTAGACATGTCATTTCCAGGGAAGATTATGAAAGCTTCTCCTAGTGTCCCAGATTTTGATGTGGTTGCACAGAAGGAATATCTAAATGATACCATTGAATTAATATAGTGATCATTCCCTCGAGCCTGTAAATATAGTTATTGGTTTTATACCTTTTTTATGAATTTGGAGTGATGAGAGATCTTATATGGGACTCTGTAGTGTATTAGCATAAGATTTAGGAATTTTGGTAGAGGTGGAAGAAGGTTCTTTGTGTTCAATTAAAAAAAAAGAAAAGGAAAGTGAGAGAATTCAATATCTATCCAATCATTATAGGATACAAAGTGTAGGATGTAATGTTGAACTTGTGAAGACAAGAGGGTGAGTCAATATATAGTGCTTGAGATGACTATGTATAGTTGAGAGAATGGTTATTTCTTATAGTGTTGGTTGTGTGAAATAATAGTGACACCATTGATTAGGCCTAGGAGAAGAAGAATTAACAAATGCATGGTTATATGGATGAGGAGTAAAGGCTATATGAATATTGGGAGCACTCTGAGTGTGGGGGTTGGAATGAGAATTATGGTTTTGGGAGGATTGTAAATTAGTCCACCATTGAACTTTACATTCAAATTCCAAGGCATGTTCCAAGTCCTAGTCAAGGGAAACACTTTCAAACATGGAAAATTTGAATATAACAAAATCCAATACAATATAATTAAATTTAACAATAAATACCTCCTCTAGATCTAGAAACTGGAGTTGAATGCAAATCCAAGTGAACACCTCAATGTACTATTGTAATGTCTTCGTAGGTTCTTGATGGAGATGATACCATCTGGACAGTAGATTTGTGTGGTGGCTTGGATGGTAAAAATGCTATTGAAGGGTGTAAAATAATACCTCACAAGTGGTGATACATTGAATGCCTCTTCTAGATATAAAACCTGGAGTTGAATGCAATGCCAAGTGAACACCTCAATGTACTATTGTAATGTCTTCCTAGGTCCTTGAGGGATGATACCATCTGGACAGTAGATGTTTTGGGTGGCTTGGATGGTAGAAATGCTATTTGAGGGTGTGAACTAATGTTGGATTAATGAGAGGGGGGGTGAATCAGTAATAACGTAATTATAATCCTTTTTCTTCAAATGTTATATCAATGTAGAATTATTATGCAATAATGAGTAGTAATAAATAAACAATCACACACATGCACAGTACACCAGTGTTTTATGTGGAAACCCAAATCGGGAGAAAACCACATAATTATTTTTCTTATATGTCTTGAAGAATTACATTCATTGGAAGCACCAACTTCCTTTGTTTTCCAACTGCAACTGGAAGGAGGCTCCAACCTCCTAGTTTCTCAGGCTACAACCTAAGGGACGCTCCAACTCCCTAAATATTTGGCTACAACTAGAAGGAGGCTACAACCCCCAATGTTCTCTGGCTACAACCGGAAGGTGGCTACAACCACCTGTCCTTGCCCTGTCTTGCCACC
>JASDQU010101640.1:67043-86571 GCA_032191745.1 Picea mariana
TTTAAATGATAAAGTAAAGTGACAAATTCAAGGTGGATTATTTAAATAATAAAGAGAAGTGACAAAATCAAGAAATGATAAAGTAAGGTGACAAAATCAAGAAGGAATATTTAAATGATAAAGTATTGGAGAACTTTCTATTTATGGAAAGTGGTTAACCCAAAAATAAGGAAAATAGGTTAAGTGACCTAGAAACGGGTTAAGTGACCTAAAAATGGGTTCAGTGACCTAGAGGATGAAAGTATAAATAATATAGTAATGGTCTCTTGTATATAATCCTTTTTTGTGGATCAATGGAGAGCTTCTTGTGAGAATATCTTTTGGAGTATTGATGGAGAGCTTCTTGTGAGAGCTTCTTGAGCATTTTTTGTGTGGAAAAATTGAGCATATTGAATATATTTAGGTAACTGAGGTAAAAAAAGGATATATAAGATGAATTTCAGAGGGAAGGTGAAGAAAAGAGGGCCAGAATTCAAGGGAGAATAAATTCTTTTGATGATGCTTTCTAAGGCATGTTATTTACAAGTCATCTCACCATTTTCACAATAACTTTGTTTTTATAATGATTCAGACCGTGATATTGATATTCTGTTGAGGAAACATATCCAAGTATCTGTGGTAAAAAATTAAGCTTCTGGGTCGTTGTATTTTTGGAGATACACTCCGTGGAAAATAGGGTTTGTGGCTAGTCCTGAAACTAGTCTAAAATAGGTGTTTTGGGTAAAAACGTCATAAATTCTTCATAAAAGATCCAAATTCAGTGAGACCCATTTTTTTGGTTATATTATAGTCTTTAGTATTTTTTGTAACAGTTTTAGATCGATTCAACAAATATTTCATGTGGGGAAGGCTCTACAAAATCGCTCTCTAGAATAAACCAGAATTCAGAAAGGTATGCCATTTTTGCTATAAATCCTTTTATGAGAGGTTCCAAGTAGTGACACCTGGAGGAATTTCACAAAACACACTGAAGAACATTGTGTATCAATTTCATATCTTTATTCATTACACATACAAAGTTATGATTATTTCAAGTTAGGGTTGTTGACTAATCCAAAACTAGTCATGGTTGAGACAAGAAGTTGGTGAGTTGGCACATACATGAGGTATATAGTTGATGATGTTGGTACATATTGATGAGTAATTGTTGATTATTAGTTGAAACATGATTGGTATATACTTGGTACATGGTTGTATACACTTTTTTATGGTACAGGTTGATTACAGGTTGTTTGGCACAAGTTGGTGCATGGTTGATGCACTTGTTTATGGTACAGATTGATATCTGTTGAGGATTGTTTCCTCATCTTAGTTGGTGCTGAGGGTGTAAGATGAGTCTTTAATTATAGAGTTGGTGCTCTTGTAGAGTTGTAATCTATTCAGTTGTTGTTTAAAAACCCCAAGGATTGTAGTCCGTAATAAAAAGAAAATTGTACATACATCTTGTGTTCTTTGTGTTCCTTGTGGTGATAACTTGTTGATGATCTATTGTTGATATATGTTGTTGATATGTGTTGAAATTTAACTGGTTATAAATGACAACAATGAGTAATGAGTTAATGGTGATTGTTAACTAATGAGTTTTGGGAAAAAGAGCCCTACATTGTTCACCCCCCCTCTCAGTGTAGTCGGTGTGTCCAACAAGTGTATGAGGTAGTGTTCTTGAGCATTGAAAAATGTAGGAGGTAGTTGCTTCTACATTTCACACATTAGCTGGGGAATTTCCCTCCTCCAATATTTTATAGATTTTTTTATGGATTTCTTTAGATGAAAACCACCTACACATGATTATACAAGAAAATCATACATTTCAACAACAAAGTATATACATTAATTAAAGTAAAACATTACATGATTACAAGTTCCATGAAAAACATTTTTCTTACCTCATATGCTTGCCAAGATCACAATGTAAATTACTTTACATTGTTGTCAAATCTGTCACGGAGAGATAGAGGTAGAACATATTGTAATTACAAAAAAAGAATCAATATTTTTTTGAAAATAAAACAAAATTAAAATAATAAAATAAGTATCACCAAGATACAAATCTATGTACCAAAATAATTACCTTGATGAAGGTATGTCAGTCATGGTTTTTTACCCCACCAAAGTCACCTTTCTTCGTTAATATATTCTTTATGTTTGAAGAGAATCCTGTGGGAAATTTAATTTTCTGAATCATCTCTTTTACAACATCCCTTTCTTGCTCTATAAATAACCATGGAAGACGATTTCAGTCTCTGACATTTCTATTTGAATCAATCAATTCGTGCATTGCATGATTGGCTTCCTGAATGTCACTACAAATTTTGACAATTTTTTTTTTTGTCATTCCTTTTATCTAAGATTCTCCACAAAATTTTGGTTACATTCTTCTCGATATGCATTGTATCAAACAAATGAGCTATTTGTAGGTGATCATAGTAGAGAAACCTACTGAATTGTACGAGGTAATTTGTCATTCCTCGTGAAAGATTTCCATCAATATTGCCTTGATGACCTTTATGAAACATAAATGAATTAATTATACAACAATAATTGTTAGATACAATGAACATAATTCAATACAAATAAAAATTGTAAAATATTTCATGTGATACACAATAGAATTGCTTACCTTGATGATTTCTATTATATGCCAACTTCCATAGGTGAGGTGTCATTCTTCATGGTTTTATTGCAGCCTCTTCTTTCCCATTGAAAATATGTTTTTCGGTATTTAAATACCTATGGATCTTAGGCAGGAAGTTCCTATACTCATCAAACACCTCCTTTCCTAAAATTCATGAATGGTGAGATTTCATTCTAGGACCACAAACCGGACATGAAAATTTATCCTTTGTTTGAAGACCTACAAGATATGGATTAACAATGTGATATGTAATATTAGTTATATAACAAGGAATTAATATTAGAAATGTTGGATTACTAAGAGGGGGGGTGAATCAGTAATAGCGTAATTATAATCTTTTTTCTTCAAATAATCCAAGTGTTATATCAATGTAGAATTATTATCCAATAATGAGCAATAAGAAATGAACAATCACACACATACATAGTACACCAATGTTTTGTGTGGAAAACCAAATCCGGAGAAAACCATAGAATGTTTTTTTCTTATATGTATTGAAGAATTACATTCATTGGAAGCACCAAATTCCTTTGTTTTCCAACTGCAATTGGAAGGAGGCTCCAACCCTCTAGTTTCTCAGGCTACAACCTAAGGGAAGCTCCAACTCCCCAATTCTCTAGTTACAACTAGAAGGAGGTACAACCCCCTATGTTCTCCGGCTACCACTGTCACACTATCAATGTGAGATATAACCATTGTCACACTATCACTATGAGATATATCATTGTAAACCTGTACCAATAAACCTGAACCATGCATCAACCTGTACCATAAACAAGTGCATCAACCATGCACCAACCTGTACCAAACAACCTGTAATCAACATGTACCATAAACAAGTGCAACCAACCATGTACCAAGTATGTACCAATCGTTTGTCAACTACTCATAAACTATGACTCATCAATATGTACCAACAACATCAACTATACACGTCATGTATCTGCCAACTCATCAACTACTTATCTCAACCATGTACCCAACATGTACCTCAACCAAAAGCCCTCATCAATTTCAATATCCAAATATGATTTGTAACTCTGTAATAGACATGTTGTATATGATCACATACCTGCAAACCTTCCTTAACTTTAACAACATGAGACTAGCATTTTCATCAAACTTTTCTTTAGTCTCACATGACTAGTTTTGGATTAGTCAACAACCCTAACTTGAAATAATCATTACTTTGTACCTGTAATGAATAAATATATAAAACTAATACACAATGTTATTCAGTTTGTTTTATGCAATTCCTCCAGGTTTCACTACTTTGAACCTCTCAGAAAAGGAGTTATGGCAAAAATGACATACCTTGTTGAATTCTGGCTTATTCTAGAGAGCGACCTTGTAGAGTGTGCCCCACACGGAATTTTTTTTGAATCGATATGAATCTGTTACACAACATACTAAAAAGTATACTATAACCAAAAAATTTGGTCTTACTAAATTTGGATCTTTTATGAACAATTTATGACGTTTTTACCTGGAACACTTGTTTTTGACTAGTTTTAGGACTAGCCACAAACCCTTTTTTCCACGGAGTGTAACTCCAAAAATACAACGACCCACAAGATGAATTTTTTACCACATATACTTGGATATGTTTCGTCAATGTAATAGAAATTTCACGGTCTGAATCATTCTATAAAGAAATTTATTGTGAAAATGGTGATATGACCTATAAATAATATACCTTAGAAAGCATCATCAAAAGAATTTATCTTTCCTTGAATTCCGGCCTTCTTTTCTTCACCTTCCCTCGAAAATTAGGCTTATATATCCTTTGTCTACCTCATACACCTATAGGTATTCAATATTCTCAAGTGCATCTAAAATGAGAGAGGCTCTTATTTATACTCTCCAAGTAGCTTCCTTAAAAACATCTTCTAGGTCACTTTGTCCACTTTCCTTATTTTATGGTTAACCCACTTCTAATTTCTTCATTAAATTTATTATTTAAATAATTTATTTTGTATTCACTTTGAACTATATTACACTCATCAATTCAATTTATTATGTACCTTCTAAAATCTCTTAAACCACTTTGACTACTTTGACCTTTTGGGGCTTCTAGATGACATAAGAGGGTCCTCCAACTTCGTAAGGCCATAAGTCTCAACCCATGAGAAGTTATGTGACATTCCACATACCAAAAGAAATGGAATGACATGTACCATACATATATAATAGTATTACCTACAAATATATCAAAAATCATACCATTATCCATCAAACAAACTTGGGCCCATTACCCAAACCTGGGTTCTCCAACTTCTCATGGCCATAACTCTCTAACTGTGAGGAGTTATGTGATGTTCCACATACCACTGGAAATGGAATAACAATAACTATTTATCTAGGATAGTTTCACTGAAAAATTCACTGACCTTCATCTCATTATTCCACAAATAAGCATGGGTTCTCTAACCATACTTCTAGGATAACTCAATCTGCAAAGCGTCTTCCCCTGAGGTATTTCACCATAAGGGGACTACTTTGGATTTCATACATTTCTACTTATTATCAACCATGAAAAACAATAATGAGACATCTTTACATCAAAAAATATTGGTTCCATTACCCAACCTTTGTGCTACGGAGCTTTCTTCAAGGGTTGTCATCAATGACAAACAACCTTAATCAACAATCTCCCCATTTGGCATTGATGGAAACACTCTGATGCAATACTAAAATCATATCACTCATGCTCCCCCTGGAACCATGCCTCTATCCTATGCATATGATAAATCTCTCCCCCTTTGTCATCAATGGCAAAGGTATCTTTCCATATGGGGTTGTTCCCCTTGATTGAGTTGTATTTTTATGATGCTTCCTCATGTACATCTAAGACATATAAGATAAGAATACAAAAGAATTCATTTTGGACTAGAAGTAACTTTGAGTCTTTGGAAAAGATACTCAAAGGATTCTCATGGAAGTGGTTTTGTAAAGATGTCTGCCACTTGTTCTTTTGTGCCCACATACTCAACTCTGATGTTATTTTTTGCAACATGTTCCCATAAAAAGTGATACTTGATTGGAATGTGCTTCGTCTTGGAGTGCATCACCGGATTCTTTGAGATACTGATGGTGCTTGTATTATCACAATAGGTTGGAATGGGCTCATCATACTCAACCTATATATCTATCAGAGTTTGTTTCATCCAAAGAACTAGTGTACAACATGATGTTGTAGCAATGTACTCTGCCTTGGTTGTATATAAGGATAATGATTGTTTCTTGCTTAGCCATGATATTAAACACTCACCCAAGTAGAATGTTTCTCCATTGGTGCTTCATCGATCATCAATACAACCTGCCTAATCTTCATATGTGTAGGCAATATGTGATATATCATTTCATTTTGGATACCATAATCCAAACTCTCTTGTTCCTTTGAGATATCTGAAAATCCTCTTCACTGCTAATACATGTGATTCCTTTGGTGCTTCTTGAAATTGTGCCACCTGTCCAACTGCTTGCATTACATCTGGTCTGGATGTTGTCACATATAGTAGGTTGTCAATCATTGGCCTATATTGCCTCTGATCTGTAGACTTCGAATCATCATCTTTTCTCAACTTGCAACTGGTTTGCATGGGAGTGATGATTGGTTTGCAATCTTCCATACCAAACCTTTTAACATTTCTCTGATATACTTGGTTTGTGAAATAAATATTCCTTGGTTGCTTAGGCGTATCTGAAGTCCTAGAAAGAATGATAGTTCTCCAAGTAACGACATTTCAAATTCATTCTGCATATCTTTTGCAAATCTATGGCTTAAATTGTCATCATCACTAACAAAAATAATATCATCAACATAAACTTCAATTAATAAAATATTACCTTGACTTACCTTGATGTAGAGGTTGTTGTCTGCACTTCCTTTTCTGAACCTTGTCTAATGTAGATGCTTACCCAGTCTAGAGTACCATGCTCTAGGAGCCTGTTTTAGACCATATAAGGCCTTCTTTAATTTACACACATAATTTGCGTTTTTTGACAACTTAAATCATTCTAGTTGTTCAATGTAGACTTCTTCTTCAAGTTCTCCATTCAAAAAAGATGATTTTACGTCCATTTGATACATTTTAATATTTTTGGAGCATGCATAAGCTAAAATCAAATGGATTGCTTCCATTCTTGCAACTAGGGAAAATGTCTCTTCAAAGCCGATTCCTTCAACATGTGCATATCCTTTACATACCAATCTAGCTTTGTTCCTTGTAACCTGCCCATCTTCATTCAATTTATTCCTGAAGACCCACTTTGTGCTGATCACATTCTTATTCTTTGGTCTTGGAACTAGTTCCCAAGTGTCATTTTTATCTATTTGATCCAATTCTTCATCCATGGCCTTTTTCCAAAATTCATCCTTGTTGGCTTCTTCAAAACAGTTTGGTTCAATTGTAGATGAGAGTGCTAGGTGTGTTTGTTCTAGTGAGTAGATTTTTCTTCTAGTCTCAACTCTTGCATCTTTGTTTCCGATAATCTGTTCTAAAGGATGATTCTTCTATACTCGTTTACTGGGTGTCTTTGGAGGCACTTGTTGAACTTGCTCTTCTTCTTCTGTCAGATTCTCTTCATCTTCCTCTTCTACTTCTTTTTCATCTTCTGCTTCTTCTTCTAAGGGCTGTTTCATTGATTCATTTTCTTCTTCCTTTGATTTTGGTCTGTCTGTTTCATCAATTATCACGTTGATTCTTTCCACAACTTTGTTCAATATTATATTGTAACACTTGTATGCTTTCCTTGTACTTGAGTAACCAACAAGTACTCCTTTGTCCACGCAAGAGACAAACTTTCCCATTTCGCCATCTTCTCTTTTGATATATCATTTGCTTCCAAAAACTATGAAGTGCTTTACATTTGTTGGTATTCCTTTCCGTAGTTCATAAGGAGTTTTGTCAGTGTTGCTTATGAGCATCACTCTGTTTTGAATGTGAACTATTGTATGTACTGCATGTGTCCAAAAAATATCTGTCAATTTTGAATCCATTAGCATTGTTCAAGCCATTTCTTATATTGTCATGTTCTTTCTTTCAACAACTTCATCCTGTTGAGGTGTCCTAGCAATGAAGAATTTCCTTTTTATTTCATGATTTCTGCAGTAGTCCATAAATTCTTTTGAGGTGAACTCTCCTCCATTATCAGATCTCAAGCATTTGATTTTTGAATCCATTTCATTTTCAACCATTTCCTTGTAGATCTTGAAGTTTTCAAAAGCTTCTGACTTATTCTTGAGAAAGAAAATTGCAGTCATTCTTGTATAATCATCAACTAATAACATAAATTATTTCTCACCTTTGAAGCCCTTTTTTCTCGTTGGTCCAACTAGATCGATATGCACAATTTCCAGTGGTCGTTTCATTGAATATTCCTTTGATTTGAACCTGGTCTTTGTTTGCTTTCCTTGTTGACAATGCTTGCATAAATTATTGGTTGGTTTCATGATCTGGGGCATTTATTTGACTGCTTCTCTTTTGCTAACTTTGACAAGGTTATCAAAATTTATGTGACCCATTCTTATGTGTCATAGCCAACTTTCATCTTCCTTTCCTAGACAACACTTTTCATTTCCAATTTCACTTAACACATATATGTTTCTTGAAGTTCTTGTAGTTGTAGTGGTCAATTTCCCTGAACCTTCTTTTCTTATCTCACACTTTTGTGAATCAAAAGTAAATTTATGACCTTGGTCACACATTTGAATCACACTTAGAATATTATGTTTCATGTTTTCTACTACTAGAAAATTTTCTGCCTTTTCATTCTTGTTCCCAATTCGAACTGTGCCTTTTCCAATGATTTTGGTTGAATAATCATTTCCGAAGGAGACTGATCCATATATTTCCTTTTGTAATGTAAGAAACTTGTCTCTATCACTTGTCATGTGTTTTGAACACCCACTGTCAACATACCGACGACGTTTCTTCTTCTTAGCTTGTAGAGAGATTGTGCATTCTTCATTGCTATACTGATCTTGTTTTCTTATCCATGTCGTTTTCTGAGGTTCCTGTATGTGACTGTTGTTATTATGTTGGGGTTCTTTAGGAGGGACTGTCATTCTTCAATCTTTGGCCACATGTCCAAAATTGTTACATTTGTAACATTCCACTTCAGTTCTCAAAGATTCAAACCTTTTGTAACTTCTTCTCTATGTTTCACTAGGTCTTCTTGAATAACCTCTTTGTGTATGACTCTAAAAGTTGTTATTGTTCATGTTGTTAGCTCTGCAATTCACAGCTTTATGTCCAAAATTATTACATGCATAACATAAACCAAAAAACATAGTTTGATATCTGGGAGTTGAAGATATTCTGAAAGGAGGTGCTCTTATGAATCCTTCTTCTTCTTGAGGCATAACTGTCTATTGTTGATTCTGAAATATGACTTCTCAGTGGAGGAGTATCCCTGTAATGTTCATTATATATCCTTCTATCCTCTTTGATTGTTCATGCATAGCTTTTTGGATATGTTTCTTGCTCTGTTGCTTTGGAGCTTGATCCATTTTTTGTCTGATTGTATCCAAGTCCGATCTTGTCAAGATGAGATTTTTTACTATTGATAATGTCATCCAAACATTTTGAATTGTTCTGCATATTTTTCTTTTGAATATCCTTTCTTAGTGTGACAATATTTGTTTCCAAGTTTCCAATGATTATGTCCTTTTCTTCTAGCTTTTCTTTGAGTGCTTCTTCAATTCTTTTATCTTCTTCTATTTGAACCTTCAATTTTGTGATCATTTGTTCTAGTTATTGAGTGTCCTTTTTCTTGTCTAGTGCTACTTGTAGTCTCTTTTTTTTCTTCTTTTCTCTTATGATAACTTCTATGGCACACATTAATTCTTCTCGATAGTCAACTTCTTCCTCTTCAATTTCTTCTTCGGCTTCTTCATATTCTTCTTCGGAGTCTTCTTTGTCAGAGTCTTTTACTGCCATGAATAGAACTCTTCATGTCTCACTGTCATTGACTTCATCTTCATCTGATAATGAGTTGTCTTCTTTAGTGCATAAAATTTTCTTGAAAACTTTCTTTGTAGTTCTTTTTCCTTTATATGTGTGTTTGCCTTTTGAGTAACCTTCATCATTTCTCTTTTCGTTATGAGGACATTTGTTATCAAAATGACCAATACCATCACAATTAAAACAAACTAAAGGAAGCTTACATCTATAACTACCGTTGGTTCCCTTGTTCAGTCTTTTGACAAAGTTGGCCACTTCTTCATCATCTTCTGAGACGTCACTGTTGTTGCTATATTATTCTTGTTCCTTTTTCTTTTGCTTTGATCTTTTGGATGCTTTGAAGGTTGCTTATTTTACATCTAGATTTTCCTATTCAGTTCTCATTTCATATGCTGTGAATATTCCATGCAGTTCATCCATGCTTATTGAGTTTAGATCCGATCTTTCTTCTAGTGCTGATATCTTAGGGTTAAATATCATAGGAAACGATCTTAGTACCTTTTGAACAATTACAAATTCTTCAATTTCTTCTCCCAATCCTATGATTGCATTCATTGTTTCATTGACTCGTAAGAGGTAGGCTACAATATTCTCATCTTCCTTCATTTTTAGTTGTTCGAACTGACCTCTGTAAGTTTGAATCTTTGCTTCTTTGACTTTTGTATCTCCTTCATAAATATTTTGAAGCTTGTCCCAAATCTCTTTAACAGATTTACAATGTGCAACTTTGGTGAATACTGTATAACTGAGACCATTCAAAAGTGCATTTTTAGCTTTGGAATTATTCTCACCAAGTTTCACTGATTTGTCATTTGTTGGTGGAACTGCTAGTGCTATGTATCCATCTACAATTGATTACCAAACTTGAAATCCATGTGCCTGTATATATGTCTTCATCCTTATGCTCCAAAAAGCATACTTTTGTCCATCAAACTGTGGTATTCCATTTTTATACAAGTTGGTACTCTCCATGATCTACCTTTCATTGGTTAAACTGATTTATGAAGGAACCTTCTCTGATACCAATTGTTGAATTACTAAGAGGGGGGTGGAATCAGTAATAGCGTAATTATAATATGTTTTCTTTAAATAATCTAAGTGTTATATCAATGTAGAATTATTATCCAATAATGTGCAATAAGAAATGAAAAATCACACACATACACAGTACACCAATGTTTTACGTGGAAACCCAAATCGAGAGAAAACCACAGAATGTTTTTTCTTATATATATTGAAGAATTACATTCATTGGAAGCACCAAATTCCTTTGTTTTCCAACTGCAACTGGAAGGAGGCTACAAACCCCTAATTTCTAAGGCTACAACCTGACGAAAGATCCAAATCCCCAATTCTCTGGCTACAACTAGAAGGAGGCTACAACCCTCTATGTTTTCCGACTACAAGCGGAAGGTGGCTACAACCACCTGTCCTTGCCCCGTCCAACCACCTTGAAGTATAAGTAGAATGATGGAACCACTGTCACACTATCACTGTGAGATATACCATTGTAAACATGTACCAATAAACCTGATCCATGCATCAACCTGTACCATAAAAAAGTGCATCAACCATGCACCAACCTGTACCAAACAACCTGTAATAAATCTATACCATAAACAAGTGCAA
Source organism: Picea mariana (assembly GCA_032191745.1). Classification (NCBI taxonomy): domain Eukaryota; kingdom Viridiplantae; phylum Streptophyta; class Pinopsida; order Pinales; family Pinaceae; genus Picea; species Picea mariana. The sequence goes on from JASDQU010101640.1 coordinate 78,276, forward strand.
CCAACCATGTACCAAGTATGTACCAATCATGTGTCAACTACTCAACAACTATGACTCATCAATATGTACCAACATCATCAACTATACACCTCATGTATCTGCCAACTCATCAACTACTTGTCTCAACCATGTACCCAACTTGTACCTCAACCAAAATCACTCATCAATTTCATCATCCAATATGATTTGTAACTCATAATAGACCTGGTGTATATTATCACATACCTACAAACCTTTCTTAACTTTAACAACAAGAGACTAGCATTTTCATCAAACTTTTCTTTAGTCTCACATGACTAGTTTTGGATTAGTCAACAACCCTAACTTGAAATAATCATAACTTTGTACCTGTAATGAATAAATATCTAAAACTAATACATAATGTTATTCAGTATATTTTATGCAATTCCTCCAAGTGTCACTACTTGGAACCTCTCAGAAAAGGATTTATAGCAAAAATGACATACCTTGTTGAATTCTGGCTTGTTCTAGAGAGCGACCTTGTAGAGCGTGCCCCGCATGGAATATTTGTTGAATCGATCTAAAACCGTTAAAAAACATACTAAAGACTGTACTCTAACCAAAAAAAAATTCTTACTGAATTTGGATCTTTATGAAGAAGTTATGACATTTTTACCTGAAACACATGTTTTTGACTAGTTCCAGGACTAGCCACAAACCCTATTTTCCATGGAGTGTAACTCAAAAAATACAACGACCCACAAGCTGAATTTTTTACCACAGATACTTGGATATGTTTCCTCAATGGAATAGAAATTTGATGTTCTGAATCATTCTATAAAACAATTTATTTCTAAAATAGTGAGATGACGTGTAAATAACATACCTTAGAAAGCATCATCAAAAGAATTTATCCTTCCTTGAATTTTGGCCTTCTTTTCTTCACCTTCCCTCAGAAATTCGGCTTAGATATCCTTCAGTTACCTTAGACTCCTATAGGTATTCAATATTCTCAAGTGTATCTAAAATGAGAGAGCATTTCCTCTTATTTATACTCTCCAAGTAGCTTCCTTAAAAACATATTCTAGGTCACTTTGCCCACTTTCCGTATTTTAGGGTTAACCCACTTCTAATTTATCCATTAAATTTATTAGTTAAATAATTTATTGTGTTTTCAATTTGAATTATAGTACACTCATCAATTCACGTTATTATTTACCTTCTAAAATATCTTAAACCACTTTGACTACTTTGACCTTTTGGGGCTTCTAGATGACATAAGAGGGTCCTCCAACTTCGTAAGGCCGTAAATCTCAAGCTGTGAGGAGTTATGTGAAGTTACACATACCACCAGAAATGGAATGACATGTACCATCCATATAGAATAGTGTCACCTGAAAATATATCAAAATTCATACCATTATCCATAAAAAAAACTTGGGTCCATTACTCAAACCTGGGTTCTCCAACTTCTCATGGCCATAACTCTCTAACCATGAGGAGTTATGGTGTTGAGCCCCCTACCTCTGCCTTGACAAGTCCGTTGACCTCCCGTTCAAGGATCATTCATACACTATGAGTTGGAGTGGCTCTTTGGTTCCCACTGGAACCTCTACAAAACCAATCCACATGTCCTTAGTTCAAAACTCTACCTGCGCGAAATAGCCCAGGGCGCGAGCTTTCATCTATACGATCACTGACGATGACCACATGCCTTACCAAAAGGCGCTTCGTGATTCGTGATTTTGGGTGTTTTGTATGTGAGCCACTCCTAACTCCTATTCCTTGAATTTCTAATTAACCAATCTATAGTCCTGTGCTCCCCTCGATCGATGGTTGCGATTGTATCGTGATTTCACAATTTTGGGACTTCTGATGCAAGGCGTCCCAACTCTTGCAGTTCTTGAAACCTCGAAATGGGCTAATAGTCTCTTAGCTCCTCCCTTAACTCTTCACTAATGTGACCCTCGACTACGACCTAGGGCCAACCTCCTTCGCACGTCAGGACTTTGCGTTTCAGGAATTTGGGATGGTTCTCTCCTTCAAACCTCTGACTCCCGAAATGTCGAAATGTCAATACCTTAGATTGACAGTCCACGACCTGCCTTGATCTAACGACCCAGATCCTTTCATGATTTTGGCTATCACGAGTCCTTAATACTTTACCTGTTGACTCCTTTGAGTCACGAGTCAGCAAAACACTGACTGCTTGCCACGCATCCCTTCCGATGGACGGTTCTGCTGACTTCAGGACTTCGGGACTTCGCGAAGTCTGTTCTCCCGTACAGGCTAGAATTAAGCCTCGCGCTCTTTCTTCTAGATCCAACGGTTGTTGGTCCTCTGTGCTCAAATACAATGATCCAGATATAATCTTCCTTGTGTATGTTCTTCATGTGTCTGGACATGGATTCGACGGTCCAGATCTCCTTTCCCAGTGTCGATCCTACGACATTGGTGCTCCTCCTCCTGAACTTTGTTTTTATTTCTTACTTAAAAGATTTTCTAAGTGTCAAAGGTATTGACCTTCGATTTTTCCTCCTACGAACCTTGTAAACTTTTGTTCTTGCCTACGTTATGGAAACGTTGTTCCTCCTAAGCTTTGGTGACGAATCTCTACCTCGGCCCTGCGCACAATTGCACTCTATGTGCGATTTCACACTACTCCTCCTGAGATTCGGGACTTTAAATAATTCCACTCTTGCACGCTCCTTGTGCTATCTTTCCTGAGCTTGCGAACTTACTCAGCTCTAAGGTGCTCAGCCCTCTACTTCCTTAGAAGACTTCTGGTGCTCCTCCTGGCACACTTTTCACTCGACCTCCTAAGCTTTGGAACTTGAAACAAGTTCACTCTGTGCATTCTCCTTGCGCTTTGACTAGCCTTCATATGGATTTCTCTCAACACTTCATTTGAGTGTTACCCAGGTGCACTCCTTGCATAGGTCTTCCTCTAGAGTGTTCAACAACTCTGTTCCTTTCGCTCCTTGGAAGGATATGAGTGCCCTCCTGACAACTTATTTCCCAAGCACACCTTGCTGAGTCTATAGAGTGTTCAGTGACTCTGTAAGTGTCTTCTCCTTGACACTTCTCTTGTCTTTGAACTCGAAATAGAGTTCTTTTGGTTCACTCTTTGCACTCACTCGATGCCCACTTGGGAAATCTCTACAGAACCTTCAACAATTCTGTTTCTTTCCTATGTACCCTCCTCTGCATAGTCTCACCTCCAAGGTATTCAACAACCTTAAGGATTCTCCCTTGAGCTTATGAGTCCTCTGGTGCACCCTCCTGGCACGTCTTCGCCTGAATTCCATAGAACTTAGATGTGCACACTTGCACTAGCTTACAGAGTCCTCAACACTTTGTCATGCAAGCCCTTGCATGAAGCCACAAAGAACCCAGACTAAAATCAAAGAAAACTCACAGACAACAATTTTTTTCTATCCCTACAGATGGAACCTAACATACATCTACAACATAAAATAAACACACACAGACAACATTTGAATGCATAAACACACAAAAATTCATGTGCAGGAAAAATTGCTCTTTGTATTAATCTCAGAATGTCTATTTACAATATGTTCAAAGCTCGGACTGCAACAAAGTCTCGACTCTCTCTCCTCTTCTCTTTTTCCAAAAAACTAACTGAATTCTAGATACAAAGATTTTTTTACAAGAGGGGCTCCTCGAGCTCTTCCCTCCATCTCACCAACTCTCATAACTTACATTGAGTGGATATTCAATGGTTGTCTAGTTTGAGTTGGATCTAGAGCCCTCCTACTATCATCCATTTAAGGTGACATCAACTCCTACATCCTGCGCAAAGGCAACGACTCTGACTCTTCCATCCTCACACATTTAATTTCATTAAATTACAATTTTAAATTTTAAAACGAGAGGGTTGGTTCCTATCTTCTCCATTGAATGTGCGTGAGTATTTCTTGGCTGGCGCACGCTGACGTGGAGAGATGCTCATGCATCATACTCCACCACTGCAAAAAATTCATGAGCTCCTGCTCATGAACTTCCCAACACTATTGTTGAAGTCCTTCTGGATCCCAAACTATCCTTTGGAGTTGTCCATTTTATCCATTTCTTTGTTGTTGTTGCCGCATCTTCTTCCCTGCTACTCTTGTAGGTCTCCCCCTGCTCATCTTCTCCTTGCTGACAAATTCTTGCGCTGACCTCAACATTAGCCTCATGATTCCTTCAATCACCTCTTCCAGCTGCTCCAATGGATGGTTCTCTTCTTCTATCTCCAACTTGATCTGTTGGATGTGTTGACTTTGCACTATCACCCTTCGCTCTAAGGCTTCAAATTCATTACATAGATCAACAAAGTCCATGATTTTTTATTCCTCCTCTTCTGTAGGCTTCATTGTTGCAATCATCTCTTGTTCAGCTTCCTGTCTGAAAATTTTGATCAATTCTGTTGAATGCTCTTCTCCTTCTACTGGGTAAAACGATGGTGTATGCTCCTTCTCTTTTCCCCCTACGATAGTCTCTACTGGCTATCCTTCTTCCATTTTTGCATCTGCAATGCTCTCTATGGCCTCGACTGGGCTACTCGGTAGGAATATCTCAATTCCCCCAATGATCAGAAGGTATTTATGATCCTTCTCCGTCAGCTCTCTTTGTTGATATGAACTCACCTCTGAGCTCATATTCTCTTCCTTGCCCACCTGGAAATCTGTGTTTTCATCACTGCCCTCTTGGTAGTCTTTGAGATCCTCCTCGGGTCTCCTCTCCTCATCACTAAGGATTTTTCCAGCTTCTGGCTCACAAATGTGAACCACTACCTTTGCATTCCTCAGGCTTCCAACATACCTCAACCACCTCTTTAACAGTTGTTGTTGTCCTCTAGCCAACGATTTCCTCACTGGCCACTTCACCTTCCTCTTCATGGGCCATTGATACACCCAACGTGCTTTCGCACCCTGTTGCATTTTAAATGTAAGTTGTTCCATCCGTGCCCTTACCTCGCTGAGTTATTTATCTATCTCAGCCTTGGTTTTCTGCTGGTGGTCCTTGCCTTTACCACTCCTTTTACCTTCGGTAGCTATCTTCATCTTTGATCTAAAATTTAACTTGATCTAAAATTAAAGATCTTTTAACCATTATTTGCATGTGAATTTTTAACTGTTAACCATCTTTGTAATGCAAAATTAAAGAACATCCATCAAGCACATAAACATGTAAGCAAACCATCTATGCACAAGAATTGGTAACGGAGTTCACTAGACTTCCTGGATAAGTCTCCGGGTCCACTCCAACAGTGAGATCGCTCTTTAATTAATCTCAAATGCTTAAAAAATTACAAAGAAAAGCTTACATAAGAGCTCCCAAAAAACCAACCTTCAAATCCGCGATTCTGGGAAGAAACAAACATCATAGGTGGCTGGAAAACGTCATTCTGCAACTTTTGACTGTAAACTCAAGTATGTTTGGCTTGCTCAAATGGGCTCTGGAGGCACTTTTTTGTTCATCTACTCTGATGAAGAAACTGATAGCATATTCAAAATCCTCTCAAAATTCTGCAACTTTTGAGTATAAAGTCGATCTATTTCTAAGCAGGTCGCCTGGAGCACCTCCTGGCACGGATTCCAATGCAATCTCTGCCAGTCAAATCTATACAATCTTGAAAAGCATGAAAAAATCTCCTTTGGAGGCACTTTTTTGTTCGGCTACTCTGATGAAGAAACAAAGAGCATATTCAGAATCCTCTCGAAATTCTGCAACTTTTGAGTATAAAGTCGATCTACTTCTGAGCAGGTCGCTTGAGACACCTCTTGGAACGGATTCCAATGTAGCCTCTGCCAACTCCCCCTGCCTTGTTTTGCATTCTCGGTTAAATAAGCAGAGCCGCTAACCAGTTCACCAAACTTAGCGAACCTCCTCCAGATTTGGCGGTAGCCGCCAGATTTGCTGAATCTACCAAACTGCTGGGCTTCTAGAAGGTGACACGTGGTGCCTCCTGATTGGGCCACATGTCAGCCTCTCATTGGCTGATGCCACATCACCTTGCTGACGTCATCATTTGTATGGATGATGTCATCACCTGTACGGCCTGCCACGTGTCCTACTGACGTCATCGTCTGTAAGGATGACGTCATCACCTGTACGGCCTGCCACGTGTCCTATTGACGTCATCATCCGTACGGATGATGACATCACTTGTATGGCCTGCCACATGTCACCTGCCTATGATGCCACGTGTCCTGCTGACGTCATCATCTGTACGGCCTGCCATGTGTCACTTGCCTATGTTGCCACGTGTCCTGTTGACGTCATCATCCGTACAGATGATGTCATCATCTGTACAGCCTACCACATGTCTTGTTCTCAGGCTACCATGTGTACTGCTGATGTCAGCATCTGTACTGCTGACGTCATCAGTACGGCCTATTGACTGTTTGACTTTTTTCATTGTTTTTGAAAAACTTCAGAGTTTCGTAACTTCTTCATACGAGCTCCATTTGAGAAAGTAAATATATGGCTAGAATCGAGAGAATGAGCCGAACGCAATGGCATTGGTTTCATCCAATTCTGAGAACTTTGATTTTTGAGCATTTTCTGAGCCTAGGGACCCTTCTGAGACTTCTGGGTCATTCCTAGATCCTCCTTTTCTGCATTTGAGTATTTTCGAGCGGTTTTGAATCCACCTAGATCACACCTCCCCACTAAGAAGCTTTTGGATCACAAAAAGCATAGTATCATTCAGACATGAAGTGAGGACATGTTTGTCTCACTTGTCCTGTATCACCTATCCATTCCTCCTGGAACCTGTACATCTAACTCAGCAATACAACAATCAACACTGCACCAACATTGTTAAGTACATTAATCACATTCTTAATCACATCTTCATTCAACATTGTCGGAGCCAACCACATACTGCTGATGAGTAATAAGATGAATATAAACATTGAACATGTGAAAGAGATTGTACCCGAACCATGCTGACTTTAACCATAGAAACACTATCAACCAAAACAGGTGCATTGTAGTGAAATGACACTTCATTTTCATGCTTAGGATTCTTTTCTTCCTTACATTGTATAGACATAAGTGTCAAATTCCGACTTGCATTAACAACCCTTTTTAATTGTTGTGTAGTGCCCAATGATTTGTCATTTTTGAATGAATGTGAATGCACTATGTACTCAATTCATTCTTTAAACAAGTGATATTGATTATGTTCTCGATAGAAGATTGTTTTTCGATCATATAAGTACGGACTACCCAACACAATTCCACATATATCTAGTGGGACCACATCAAATTCAACCTCGTCAACAAACTTAGATGTAATTGCAAACTTTAGATCACATTGTTGTGTTACTTGTAATCTTTTATCTTTGCATACCCAACCTAATGGATAAGGTTTCTTGTGTGGTTTCATTGTTAATCTCAATTGCTTAACTACTTCTTCTTAAATAAGATTAACTTGAGATCCACTATCTATGAGTGTGTCGACCTTTGTTTGTTTTGTAATCACTCTTATATGAAACAATGCATTCCTCTTTCTATCCTTAGAATTGTCATCTTTTTTAGAAGTAGAAGCACATGAAGAACCAATGTTATCATCATTATTAACAATAGATTTACCTTTCACACCTATGATTGTTATCTTTGTTTCGTCCTTGGAATCTGATCCAAGGTCCTCAACGATAACCGTGGTTGTTTGCTTCCCCTTCCGATCCTTAAACCACTTCGGTTTCATTTTAGGATGTAGCTTCCAACACTTTGCCTCTTCATGCCCTTGCTTTTGACAATGCGAGCATGTAGGTCTCTCATCACCCTTCTTCATTGTAGCTGCATGTTTAACTTTCCACTTTTCCTTGCATTCTTTTGCCTGGATGGATTCAGCAAAAGAAACATCATGACCACTCTTCCCTTTTGACTCAATGTGAGTTGCTTGAACACACACCTCGTCAAGGTTATTCGGATTAAAGAACAATATCATATGATGTAAATAAGTATGCAATCCTCCTATATATTTGAGAAGAGTTTCCTGAGTGTAGAGAGGTATACCAAGTGTCAATGCTCTTTTTTGAAATTCTTGTGTGTATTCTTGCACACTTTGTCCCTTACTTTGTCTCAAATTCTGCCAATCCATCATAGCTTGCTGCATATACCCTAATGGGTAAAAAAAATTTTTAAGTGCAGAAGTGAACTCATACCAAGTGGAAACGATTTTTCCTTTTGTGGCCAGATCCTCTTGAGATCTGCTCTCCCACCAAATGAGAGCAGTCCCTCCAAGTTGGAGAGAAGCCAACTGAATTTTAACATCATCTTCAGTAAAATTTTGAATCCTACAATAAACTTCAATTTGACG
>JASDQU010101640.1:98772-134732 GCA_032191745.1 Picea mariana
GATGGAGAAGTTGGTGGGGTTTTAGGGGGTTCCTCACCACCTCCTTCTTTTTTACCTTCTGTATGAGATGGTCCACCTTGTTCACCTTTCTTTCGATCTTGATAGAGCTCCTCTACCATCGTTTGCATTCTCATGAAAGATTTCAGAAATTCCCCTTCAGAAGGGATAGAAGAAGCTGCTTCTTCTCCTTTTGGTGAAGACATCCTTCCTCTTCTTGATCCAACCTCTGGATCAAACTCTTCAAGTTCCCCTTCACCACGTTAAATCTTGGATCTTGTTAACATCAACTCACAAAGTAAATGGTTAACCTCTCTCTGATACCAACTTGATCTAAAATTTAACTTGATCTAAAATTCAAGATCTTTTAACCATTATTTGCAAGTGAATTTTTAACTGTTAACCATCTTTGTAATGGAAAATTAAAGAACATCCATCAAGCACATGAGCACATAAACATGTAAACAAATCATCTATGAACAAGAATTGGTAACGGAGTTCACCAGATTTCCTGGCTACGTCTCTGAGTCCACTCCAATAGTGAGACCGCTCTTTAATTAATATCAGATGCTTAAAAAATTACAAAGAAAAGCTTACATAAGAGCTCCCAAAAAACCAACTTTCAGATCTGCGATTCTGGGTAGAAACAGACATCATAGATGGCTGTAAAACATCATTCTGCAACTTTTGACTATAAACTCAAGTATGCTTGGCTCGCTCAAATGGGCTATAGAGGCACTTTTCTGTTCTGTTACTCTGATGACGAAACAGATAGCATATTCATAATCCTCTCGAAATTCTGCAACTTTTGAGTATAAAGTCAATCTATTTCTGAGCAGGTTGCCTGGAACACCTCCTGGCATGGATTCCAATGCAGTCTCTGCCTATCAGATCTGTACAGTCTCAAAAAGCTTTCGAACTCCTCCTCTGGAGGCACTTTTCTATTCGGCTACTCTGATGAACAAACATAGAGCATATTTGGAATCCTCTCGAAATTATGCAACTTTTGAGTATAAAGTCGATCTATTTTTTAGTAGGTCACCTAGGAAACCTCCTGGCATGGATTCCATTGTAGCCTCTGCCAACCCCCCCGGCCTCATTTTGCGTGCCCAGTTAAATAAGCAGAGCCACTAACCAGTTCACCAAACTTAGTGAATCTCCTCCAGATTTGGCGGTAACCACCAGATTTGATGAAAATCCACCAGATTTGGCTAAATCCGCCAAATTGTTAGGCTTCTAGAAGGTGACTTGTAGCGCCTCCTGATTGGGCCATGTGTCAGCCTCTCATTGGATGATGCCACATCACCCTGCTGATGTCATCATCCATACATCATCCGTATGGATGATGTCATCATCTGTACGATCTGCCACGTGTCACCTGCCTGTGCTGCCACGTGTCCTGTTGACGTCGTTGTCCGTACGGATGACGTCATCCTCTGTACGGCCTGCCAGGTGTCACCTGCCTGTGCTGCCATGTGTCCTGTTGACATCATCATCTGTACGGATGACATCATCATCTGTATGGTCTGCCACGTGTCATTTTATCAGGCTGCCACATGTCATGCTGACGTCAACATCCATATTGCTGACATCATCAATACGACCTGTTGACTGTTTGACTTTTTTCGCTGTTTTCGAAAAACTTCAGAGTATCATAACTTCTTCATACGAGCTCCATTTGAGAAAATAAATATATGGCCGGAATCAGGAGAATGAGCCAGAGGCAATGGAATTGGTTTCATCCAATTCTGAAAATTTGATTTTTGAGCATTTTCTGAGCCTAGGGACCCTTCTGAGACTTCTGGGTCATTCCTAGATCCTCCTTTTCTGCATTTGAGTATTTTCGAGTGGTTTTGGATCCACCTGGATCAATCTTCCTCTAGTTTAAGCTTACTTGGTTGTCAAATGTATGTTGTCTTCATGCGGACAGAACTCCACGCACAGAGTATTAACACTCTACTTTAGCTCCTGATACCACCTAACAGTATCGAACTATCCCCTTATTTATGTTGCCTCGCTCTGATACCACCTGGTGTAGACTCCCCCTACCTCTTCCTCGGAAGGGTCCACTGACCTCCCGATCAAGAATCGTTCATACACTATGAGCTGGAGAAGCTCTTTGGTTCCCACTAGAACCTCTACAAAACCAATCCACGGGTCCTTAGTTCGAAACTCTACTTGCACGAAATAGCCTAGGGGACGAGCTTCCATCTATACGATCACCAGCGGTGACCATGGGCCTTACCAAAAGGCAATTCTTGCTTCGCGACTTCGAGTGTTTTGTATGTGAGCCAGCCCTGGCTCATATTTCTTGAATCCCCGATTGACCAATCTGTAGTCTTTCACTCCCCTCGATCGACGGCTATGATCATATCATGATTTCATGATTTTGGGACTTCCGATGCAAGGCATCCCAACCCTTCTAGTTCTCGAAACCCCAAAATGGGATAACGGTCTCTTAGATCCTCCCTTAACTCTTCATTGATGTGACCCTCGACTACGATTTGGGGCCAACCTCCTTCGCACGTAGAGACTTCACGTTTCAGGAATTTGGGATGGTTCTCTCCTTCGAACCTCCGACTCCCAAAATGATGAAAATTCGACACCTTAGATCGACATTCCATGGCTTGCCTTGATCTAACAGCCTATATCCTTTCACGATTTGGGCTATCACGTGTCCTTAAGACTTTACCTGTTGACTCCTTTGAGTCACGAGTCAGCAAAACATTGACTGCTTGCCACACGTCCCTTCCGATGGACGGTTCTATTGACTTTAGGAATTCAGGACTTTGTGAAGTCTATTCTCCTGTACATGCAAGAATTAAGTCTTGCACGCTTTCTTCCAGATCCAATGACTGTTGGTCCTCTGCGCTCAGATTCAACGATCCTAATCTTATCTTTCCTATGCACATTCTTCATGTATCTGGACATGGATTCGACGGTCCAGATCTCCTCTCCCAGTGTCGATCCAATGACAATGTTGCTCCTCCTCCTGAGATTTGTTTTTCTTTCTTACTTAGAATATTTTCTAAGTGTCGAAGGTCTCGACCTTCAATTTTTCCTCCCGCAAACCCTGTAAACTTTGGGTCTTGCCTGCGTTCTAGAAAATGTGTTCCTCCTGAGATTTGTTGATGAATATTCACCTCATCCCTGCGCACAATTGCACTCTATGTGTGATTTTGCGCTACTCCTCCTGAGATTCAGGACTTGAAATAATTCCACTCTTGCACACTCCTTGTGCTATCTCTCTTGATCTTACAAACTTACTCAGTTCTAAGGGGATCAACCCTTTGCTTCCTTTGAATACTTCTGGTGCTCCTCCTAGCACACTTTGCACTCGACCTCTTGAGATTTGGAACTTGAAACAAGTTTACTCTATGCATTCTCCTTGCACTTCGACTAGCCTTCAAATGGTTGTCTCTCAACACTTCGTCCGAGTGTTGGCCTGGTGCACTCCTTGCATAGGTCTTCTTCCAAAGTGTTCAACAAATTTATTCCTTTCGGTCCTTGGAAGGATATGAGTGCCCTCCTAACAACTTCTTTCCCAAGCACACCTTGTTGAGTCTACAGAGTGTTCAGTGACTCTATAAGTGTCTTCTCCTTGATGCTTCTCTTATCTCTGAACTTGAAATAGAGTTCTTCTGGTGCAGTCTTTTCACTCACTTGATGCCCACCTGGCAGAGCTCTACAAAACCTTCAACAATTCTTCTTCTTTCCTTTGTGCCCTCTTCTGCACAGTCTCACCTCCAAGGTATTCAACAACCTTGAGGCTTCTCCCTTGAGCTTATGATTCCTCTGGTGCGCCCTCCTAGCGCGTCTTCACCTGAATTCTGCAAAACTCAGATGTCCACACTTGCACTAGCTTACAGAGTCCTCAACACTCTGTCATGCAAGCCCTTACATGAAGCCACAAAGAACCCAGACCGAAATCAAAGAAAACTCACAGACATGAAATTTTGTCTATCCCCACAGATGGAACCTAACATACATATACAACATAAAATGAACACACAGAGACAACATTTGAATGCATAAACACACAAAAACTCATGTGCAGGAAAAATTGATCTTTGTATTAATCTAAGAATGTTTGTTTACAATATGTTCAAAGCTTAGACTGCAACAAAGTCTCGGCTCTCTCTCCTCTTCTATTTTTCCAAAAAACTAACTGAATTCTAGACACAAAGATCTTTTTACAAGAGGGGATCCTCGAGCTCTTCCCTCCATCTCACCAACTCTCATAAATTACATTGAGTGGATAGTCAATGGTTGTCTAGTCCGAGTTGAATCTGGAGCCCTCCTATTGTTAGCCATTTAAGGCGACATCAACTCCTACAGCTTGCGCAAAGGCAACGGCTCTGGCTCTTCCAACCTCACACATTTAATTTCATTAAATTACAATTTTAAATTTTAAAACGAGAGGGTTAGTGCCTCTCTTCTCCATTGAATGCATGTGAGTGCTGGCTGGCTGGCACACACTGACGTGGAGAGATGCTCTTGCATCAAGTTATGTGACGTTCCACATACCATCGGAAATGGCATGATAAGCACTATCCATCTAGGATAGTCTCACTGAAAAATTCACTGACCTTCATCTCATTATTCCACAAATAAGCATGGGTTCTCTAACCATACTTCTAGGATAACTCAATCCACAAAGCGTCTTCCCATGAGGGATTTCACCATAAGGGGACCACTTTGGAGTTCATCCATTTCTACTTATTATCAACCATGACTAGACAATAACGAGTCATCTTTACATCAAACAATCTTGGTTCCATTACCCAACCTTTGTGCTATGGGGCTTTCTTCAAGGGATGACATCAATGACAACCAACCTTAATCAACAAGAAACGTGCATAATATTTTCATAAAATTATATATTATTAAAGTGTAGTAGTGTGACGATACATACCACAAAAATGTGTTAGCCCTGGGGCATCATGAATTGTCCATGTAAGTATTCCATGGAATTGAAATTGTTTTTGCCCAATTGGTCTAGAGATGGTGTACATAGTGATTCCAACCCATAACTTTAGTAGCTCATTAACAAGAGGCTCAATATATACATTCATATATTTCACTTAGTACTTACCTAATTGGTTGAAATTACATGTAATCAATACTTTTCCTATGTATAAGAAATAATGAAATAATAACGAATAAGAGTACAAATGAAATGGAACTATGTTCAAACAAATATTGTAAACAACTACCTGGAACAATCATTTCCAACATTGTGTGCTCCATATTTATTGAAATCCAAGGAGGAAGGTTATTGTTTATAACAAAAACAAGCCACACTAAGTAAATAGACCAGAGATCACCAAATGGATTGATACCATCAGTTGCAAATGGAAGCCTAACATTACGAAGTTCTTCTTGAAAAATTAGTCATTTTTCTTTGATGTACCTAAATGCAAAAGCATCTGTAGGAATTCAAAGAACACCATATTCACTTCTATGTCATGCATGGTAATCCATAAATTTTTCTATTCTTTCACACCTGAACAATCGCTGCAAACCTGGAATTATTGGAATATGATGAACAACCTTATGAGGCACCTTTTCGGTTACTTGATCAATTCAATATCTACTGATTTGACATTGTGGGCATTTTGTTTCCAATGCATATTGTTCATGATATATAATATGATCATTAGTACATGAATCAATAGCATGATACTTCATTCCAATATCTTTCATAATGGCAGATAACTCTTGATATGTGCGAGGTAAATTATTTGACAGTTGTAAGAAAAATTCACCTAACAATCTACAACATAAAAAATAACTAGTTAATGTAAGTAATGGTAATAAAAAAATTGCATCTTTAATATATTACACATTAATTGACACTAAAAAAAGAGAAAAATAATTTCTTCCTTTACGTAGATGTGACGAAATATATCATTATGTACCTTAATATCTGTGTGAGACAAGTGTTTTACAAACCATTCAATACCTTCAAGTTCACCACCAACATTATAGTTGAGAGAACATTTGTTCTTGATCCTTCATAAAGGGGTTGTTGTGCCTTATCTAGCAAAGGTATATCATGAATATCATCAAAGTTTTCATCCTCGTCGATAGGAGCAAAGATGTCCTGGATCAATCTATTTGTCCCATCATCTAGCTCAATAGTATTATTGGTGTCATCTTCTAATTCCATAGAATCAACTTGATCATGATGATCTTCAATATCCATATGACCATCTTCCTCAACCTATACAAAAGTATTTCTATTACTACTAGGCACTGCATATTCCTCCAGTGACAAACACCTAGGAGGATTTACCTTTATAATTACAAAAATTAATCAATAAAATTAGTGTATATAACAAATATTAAAACAAAAGAAAATTTTATAAATATCATAGTCAATACAAAGAGTACAATATATATTAATATTGAATAAAATACCATGGGACGATATTAGAACACCCCTTCAACGTGACCATATTTCGAACAATGTGTCTTAACTCTTTTAAGTAGAAGTCTTCTTCTGTTAAATCCCTTGCATTTATTACAAGGGCATTCAAGTTTCGCATTTTGGTCTGCCTCCAGTGTCGTCTTTAACCTAGCAATCATCCTTTCATTTTCTTCATGATGTGTAATGTTGTTATTATTATTTGGCATTGGGATTTCGTGTTACAACAAAAACCATTGTATATGCAATATTAGTACAATATACCAATTTCTTCTTACAGTACAAATGTCGTTGAATATTGACCCCATTTGTATGTCTGGACTTAATTAAGCCATTATTGTCATTGGTTTACTAAATGTTTATAAGAGTACTAGTCAACAATTACTCAAGAGATCAAAATTAACCATACAAATATATACACTTTTACCACATAAGCTTCAAATATTCACTATAAGAAAGTAAGTAAAACATTAAACAAATATAAAACAGAACTAGGCCAATAGAAGCAATTAAGTAGACATGTTCATACCTATTTCCTAGAGAAATTAAACTTCGTTCCCCACAAAAATTAGTTGGTCAGTTATGTCATGAGTATTTAAAATGAGACAAAGAGATATTAAAAATTTCTTATTTAACCTTCAAAGTACGTCCAAAATCCAAGCTACATAAATCAAGAATTTGATGTGAAACAAGGCACAGGTCATAGAAAAGATATTATTACATGCGTTGAATAATGAACAAACGATTAAGATTGTATAGATTTCACAACTACCACTAAATTTTTGAAATCCTTAAATTTCTTCGCACGTCCGACGATAGTCAGTCGAGTCAAACCTGACTAAGTCAATGATCGTTAAGCACTTTCAAATGGCTATCGATGGAGACTCCCCACAGGGATCTAAGTACCAACAACCATTGATCAAGTTTCCAAATGGGTGGTTGGATCCACTTCAGGATATCAACATCGTATCACCAGTGTTCCTCCTTAATATGTTTCAAAACCTTTCCCTCTTTGGACACCTCTACGTCGGCATGATGTATGTCGGGCACCGAATCACCAGAGGTTCTAACYCTTGTCTCCGCAACATGACGGGAAAATGTCGTCAGGATATCGATGGGCATTCAAAATTCCAATGATATTTGAGCATGCAAAATTTGACTATCCAAAGTGATATTGCCTCTGTATATCGACAAATGTGTGCAATTTTAGTCAGTATATGGAAAAAAGTTTGCRTTATCGTCACTAGACAGACGCATGTTTGAACTCTCGTCTATATATCGATGAAATATCAAATTGTCGTCGTTAGAGATACGAACATACCTTGTTGACAATAATTGTAACTTTTGTCGAAATATGGCTCCCCTACGTCATTATAGCGACGTAGTGAGAATGGTTGTCAGAAGTACGATGAATGTCAAGGAGCGTGAAAAAAAAATGATTGAAAGAGTAGTATTTTGTGATGGTACGATTAATTTAACTCATATCATCATAATATTTTGTCAAATTTTGACCCCATATGTATTAGTGAAAGGATTCATATTTGTTTAAGAGAATTTAATGGAGTTAATATGCAAGTTGTAGAGCCGAATTCGACTTGGAATGGTCAAATTTTGAGTTTTAATGGTTGTTGTAGAGTTGCAAGAAGTTTGGTGAATCGGCGATCGAGATCTCTTTTGATCTTGATATTGACGATTGATATTCCTCATGATAAATTTAAAAATCCATAAAGCTAAACCATTTTGAAAGGTTGATCAAATCAACGACTATGATTCATTTAGGCGATTTTTGAAATAGGATCAGATAGATGGTTTGTGTTCATTCCAACCATTGGGGAGATGGAAAATAACCAATGGCCAAGACCATTTTCACTATTATATCTACGGCTTAGATTCATCAGGGATTTTGGTCGAAAATTACTAAGTGTTGGAGTTCATCGAAAGATTTCTCCAATGGTCGATGGTCAGATTAGCAAGATTTATGGGGGGTTTTAATTTTGCCAGCTAAACTTATTGATGGCCACTCAAATAAACGAGTTTGGAGAAGAGTTGAGTTTGGCCAAAATAACTCTTCAATCATCAATGGTTGATGGTTGGGGATCGGTAGATTTTGGCCAAATTTTCTAAGTGTCAAATTTCACCAACAAAACTTGTTGATAGCCAATGGTTGGGGATCGACGGGGTTTGATGAAAGTTTCACACGTCCATAGAGGATCGCCAATCATTGATAGTCGATGGTAGGGGATCGGAAAAATCCAATGAAGGTTTCATGTGTCCAGGGGGACTTTCGATCGCCGATGACCGATGTATTGGGGATTAACGGATTACGATGAGAGTTTCATTTGTCCAAGAGAAGTGGTCAATCACCAATGAAGGAAAAGAGTATGATGGCATCATCATCCATGTGTCATGCCATGTCAGCATCTGCATGTTGTAATGTCCCTAATCCAAACCCCAATTGTAAATGTACATTTAGACTAGTGAGCCATTGGCATCAAGTGTTGGTTCAATTTTGGATGCCCCTGAAATTGTAAATGTACATTTAGGCTGGTGAGTCATTGGCACTAAGTTTTGGTTTAGTTTTTTGCACACCTGAGTAGTGCACAAGGATTGTTTCCAAAGAAAGATCGTGCACATTCCATAGTATTGCGTGCACCTGAGTAAATGCAYGTGGATTTCACATCAAAGGAAGGGTGTGCACCTTCCATAGTGTTGCGCACACCTGAGTAAGTGCATGAGGATTACCTTGAAGTGTGCATCAGACTAAATTTATATGTATATGTATATGTATTTGAGGTTGGAGAGCYTGTGTGGTTATTGAGCTAGTTAGCTGGGATGCAAAAAGGCTAGTTCACATATCCTTGTAAAATGTAATCACACTCAAATTACTAATAAAATCACATCGTTGCGCATATACCAATCACACGAAAAGATACAGGGGCTAAACTCCACTAGAAAGGAAAAAGGGGGGACTCAAGTCCAAGGGAATATTTTTCCCATCCCTCGGGAACTTAGGATAAATAAATATCCATAAATTATGCTTTTCAAAAATATTAACAAAATATTCCCTTGGACTTATTAATATTTTCGAAAAGTATAATTTATGCATATTTATTTATCCTAAGTTCCCAAGGGATGGGAACGAGTCACCAAGTGGATAAAGCTAAGTCTAAAGGTGAAAAGTGTCGAGTTATGACCATGCAAATATATGGTCAAACCTTAGTGAATTTTGGGAGGAAGAACTTATTTCTTTGGGATGATTTTCACTCATTTTCATGGGGGAACAACCATTACCTTATCTACAGAGAAAATATTGAAAAGAGGTTTTCCATATTGTAACTAGAGTTTTTAATGTTGAAGAGGTGGGTTGTCAATCCCATGAGCATTCTCTCCATGTGAGAGATTTTTTGTCAAAGAGGCGGGTTGTCAGGCCCATAAGCATTCTCTCCAGATGAGAGATTTGTTGTCGAAAAGGTTGGTTCTCAATCCCGTGAGCATGCTCTCCAGGTGAGGGATTTGCTAGGAATTGTTCCCTGGTGCACTGGGCATTAGTTACAGGACTTTGAGACTTCCTATCTGGCCTGTTGTTGAAGCCCTGAAAGGGAAGTGGGGAAGTCGAGCGTCTGTTGAACATAGAATGGGTACACTTTCTGGTGTGGGACAGGCATGTGGGGAATGAGAGACTGTAGGCTAGTTGCAGCAATTGGGCACCTTGGACTAAACAATTATGTTTTTTATCAAGCATTATCTTGGCATTAGAAATCCTTTTTCCCTGGTGGAGTTTAAGACCCATCTCGGGGGTGACATGTTGTTGAAAGTATATGAGCAACAAAGTCTATGGCGAGGAGAAACATCTGAGCTCTGGGTGCATTTGGTGAATCTTTATAAAAGATAAGTGTCAGTTATGTGCTTGTCTAATTTATTATGTGATTAATTATCTATGTTTGATATGGGTTTATTTCCTGTATGACGTTGCATATAATTAATTGTCGATATTTTGTATGATGTTTTTTGTACATGTAGGGATGATGTTGTATCCATTATTTGTTGTCTCACATGCATAGTATGACATTTTTTAAGTAGTCATGTTAGTTAATTTTGTATTAATGGTCATGAGTTTTGAGGCAAGGCTAGAATTGTCGTGCGCATAGAGAAATAATTCATGCATGCAAGAGACTGGAATCGTTGTGTGTACGAGAAAGTAGTCTGCGTGCACACGGAGAACAAAATATGCGTGTGGCACTAGAATGGTTGCACACAGTAGTAATCATGTGTTCAGAGTGGTTACATACACAATATACTTGTGTGTTCTCAAGGATTGTGTGTGAAATTATATTATGTGTTAATTCTATTGTTAGATCTAGTGTCTGAAGAGGAAAATTTGTGTGGCATAATCCAACTTGGGATAGTGCGCATTACCTCACTTGAATCTGCGCAGATTAACATTATAGTTTAGAATCTACACACTAGATTTTTGGAGTGGCATTGCTTAGCAGTAAGCTGGGGATGTCACAGATTGGTATCAGATCATTTTGTAGTGTTGGTAATGGGGAAAATTATAGAATGGTATCAAATCATTTTGTTAGTGTTGGTAACATGGGTACGTGATAGATTGGTGTCAAAGATCCAATTTCAACACTGAGCCTGCATGGGTCGAGTATCTATTTAAGGGAAAAAATTGGACTAGCGAGTGGACAAATTTGGAATTACAGTGTGTCCATGGTTCACATAAAATAAGAATGTGCAAGTGTACGCACTAAATTTTGACAGTGTGAGGTGTGACGCTAGAAACGCGCAGAAAACAATGGTGCACGGGTGTGCACGCTATGTTAATCCCTAAATAGTGGCACATTACCCCTTAATTGGGGCATATTACATTAGTAATTTCATTTTATTTATGTCGGCTTGGGTCCATTAGTTGTAATTGTACCTCCTAATCTCATATATATACCAAGGAGACCTTTTCATTTGGAATCATCTTGTATTGGGAAATTTATGTGGTGTATAAGGAGGTTTCCCCCTCGAAGAAGATTATTATCTAAAATTATCTCTTTTTCAAGGCGTTGAGTACTTATTCTGAGGTTTTTATATGCTATATTGATATTTGGTTCCTAACATTTGGTATCAGAGCTCAAGGTCTTGGGGTTTCGCTGCTACATATGAGACACCTTGGAATTTTAGCTATAAATTGTTTTATACAATGTTTCAGAAGGAACCCCTTGGAGGATATTTAGTATACAGATCAAGCTACGTTGAGCTCAAATTTCAGCTTCTGAAGCCTTATACTTTCAGAGATATAGCCTGTGCAAGATAGGGTTCTGGAATCATCCTGAATTTATCATCATGGAACTTTCGCTATGAATTTTTTTTGTAACGTTTAAGACCCTGAAATATGGAGGATATTCATATAAATGATCAAGATAGTTGTGATAAAAAATTCAGATTCTGGGTCATCATAATTTTGTATATACACCCTGTGCAAGATAGGGTATCTGACTTGTCATATTAACTAGCCTCAAAAAGGTCTTTCGGGTAAAACAATGATATCTTCTTCAATGAGTATCCAAATTAAGTGAGACCAGTTGAATTGGATAGTGGAAAGCATGTGTTATTTCTGTTACAAGTTTCAGAATCAAATATCAGATATTGTGATTTGGGAACACTTTACAAGTACGCTCTCCTCGAAGGGAAAAAAATCAGCAAGTTGTGGGGAAGTTACCATAAATTCCACTTGGCACATCCAATTTTGATCAGACCTATGGCATTGTAGAGAATAAATATCAGAGAACTACAAAAAATAAATTTCCATACCCATAAGGGTTGAAATTTTGTAAATACAGTAGAAGAAAGATCATCTAGCAGAACCACCTCGAAATCAAGGTTTAAAAGTGATACTTGGCCAACATGCCACCAAAAAAGGGAAATTCTACACCAAACAAGCCTCCAGACAGTCCAACTAGGACTCTTGATGAAGGTGAATAAATGCGTAGGGACATAAATGATTTACAAAATAAGACAGTAACAAAATATGAACTACAAGGGATGATGGATGGTTTAGAAAGGGAGATCATGGAAGGATTGAAAAATTTTCTAATAGAGAGGACACCTGAAAGTGAAAATGTATCCCATGAAATTCATGATGAGGACACAAGGAAGATGAATCAAGAACAAAGAAACTCCAACTTTGGGTTGAAGACCAACCACTTTCCTAAGATCAATATGAGGAAGTTTGATGGCAAGGATCGAATCACATGGATACTTCAGATGGAGCAGTTATTTGATCTACATGATGTACCACATACACAAAAGGTACGAATTGCTTCTTTATATTTAGAACCCAATCAATTTGTGTGGTATCGAGGGATTTTTTATCGCAAATCACTCGTCACTTTGACAATTTTCACAGAAGAAATGATGGCACAATATGAGGATACAAGGAGAAATACCTTCTTTTGACAATTGATAAATCTCAAGCAAAAGGGTTCAGTTGCAGAGCACATTGAGAACTTCCAAAGATTGAATATAAAGGTAACAGGTATTCTAGATGAGCACTTGATTGATGTATTCATAGGAACTTCAAGGGATAAGATTCAACATGAGGTTCTCCTTTGGGAACCCAAATCATTGGAGAATGCATTCAGGGTGGCAAGAAATGATGAAAGTAAAAATATGGCTATGGATACTAGAAGGACCACTCCTAACATCTATCGAGAGAATAATGTTCCTTCTTCTAAAACACCTGAACCTACAAGGTTGACACCTAAAAAATTGGAGGAAATAAAATCAAAAGGTTTATGCTTTAATTGTGACAGAAAGTACAGTAAGGGACATAAGTGTGGTGAGAAGAAATTATTCTACATAGATTGTGGAGAGGAAGAAGAACAAGCAAAATAACAAGAATCATCTCAAGATGAAAACGTAGAAGCGATTTCTTCTGAAGAGTTGACTCCCATGATATCATGTAATGCATTGGCTGGAATTAGCACTCCTAAAACCCTCAAGATCGAAGGATATATCAAAAAGTAAAAGGTAATAGTCCTAATTGATTCTGGTAGTACTAATAATTTCATTCACTATAAATTAGCCAAAGCTCTCAATTGCTTTGTATATCCAGCGCCAGAGTTTCAAGTAATGATTGCAAATGGAGGAAATATCAATTTCTSAGGAAAATGAAATAAGATCAATCTTACTATGGGGGAATATGTAATGGATAGTCCAATGATTTCTATACACATGGGTGGTTTTGATGTTGTACTAGGAATCCAATGGTTACAATCATTAGGAACAATGGCTTTTAATTTTCAATAACTTTTCATGAAATTTTCATTGGAAGAAAAAGAAATTGAGTTAAGAGGTATCACATGGAAACCCAATAAGGTGATAAGCTATAATGGCATGACAAAATTATTAAAAAGGGGGCATCATGGTGTAATTGAACAATTATGCTCACTAGATGTTCAAATATCTAAGCCATCTGTTCTACTAGATCTCCAAGGGATCGTTGATAAGAATTCCAAAGTATTTGAAGATATTCCCACGGGTTTTTCACCCACTCGAAATCATGATCATGTTATTAACCTAATTCTTGGGAGTGTTCCTCCTAACATCAGGACTTACAGATACCCGTATGCCTAGAAGAGTGAAATTGAGCGTATGGTTGAAGAAATGTTAGAGGATGCCATTATTAGACCTAGCCAAAGTTCTAACTCTGGACCAATGGTAATGGTACTCAAGAAATATGGCCCATGGTGTATGTGTCTAGATTATAGAGAGATCAACAAGATCACTATTAAAGATAAGTTTCTCATTCCCATCATTGATGAATTGTTATATGAACTACATGGAGAAATATATTTCACAAAGTTGGATCTTCGTTCAGGGTATCATCAAATTAGAATGAAGGAAGAAGATATCCCAAAAACAACATTTCAAAATCATGAAGGCCATTATGAATTTTTGGTCATGTTTTTTGGCCTTACAAATGCACCTTCCACATTCCAAGGGTTGATGAAATCTGTTTTCAATCCCTTCCTTCGAAAATTTGTGTTAGTATTTTTTGATGATATACTAATCTATAGAAATTCTTCGGAGGATCATGTGTGAAATGTTGACAAGGTGATATAACTACTAAAGGAGAAACAAACTATATGCCAAACCATCCAAATGTTTTATTGGGGTGATAGAGGTAGAGTATTTGGGTTATATTGTATCTCATGCAGGTGTCAAGGTAGACCCTAACAAGATTAAGGCCATGATGGACTAGCTGATTCCCAAAACATTAAAAAATCTTAGAGGATTTTTGGGTTTGACATGTTACTACCGCAAGTTTGTTTGGAACTATGGAAGAATAGCAACACCTTTAACAACATTAACTAAGAAGGATGCATTTTCATGGACTCCGGAGGCAACTCAAGATTTTGAACAACTTAAAGAGGTGATGTGAAAAGATCATGTCTTGACCACACCAAACTTCAAAAAAAACCTTTATTCTGGAATGTGATGCCTTAGGAAATGGCATTGGTATTGTCCTAATGCAAGAAGGAAGGCCCCTTGCTTTTGAAAATCGTCCACTCAAGGGAAAGGACTTACACAAACCCATTTATGAGAAGGAAATGATGGCAATACTACATGCATTGAAGAAATGGTGTTCTTACCTAATAGGTAGGAACTTCAAGGTCAAAATAGATCATGATAGTCTTAAATACTTATTGGAACAAAGACTATCTTCTGAAGAACAACAAAAATGGGTGATCAAGATACTGGGTTATGATTTGAAATCATCTATGAAAAAAGGGAAGAAAAATGTTTTGGTAGATGCATTCTCAAGAAAGGATGAAGATATTGAGGCCTTTCTATGTGTTATCTCAATCATCCAACCCAATTGGATAATAGAAGCGAGGGATGAATGGAATAATGACGAAAATGTGTGGACTCTCATTCAAAGGTTGCAGCAGGATTCTGGTGAATCAGATACATTTACATGGAAAATTGATTCACTATGGTACAAAGATCGCTTATATTTGTCTAAGAAATCCCAACCCAAACAAAGGTACTATTGGAATTGCACACCTCTCCGGTAGGAGGGCACTCAATATTTTTGAAAACCTACCATAGGGTCAAGAAGGAATTTTTTGGGGATGGCCTTAAAACTGATGTTCAAATTTTTGTGGCAGAATGTTTGGTTTTCCAGCAAAATAAGGTGGAAACAATTTAGACCCTGGGTCTTTTACAACCATTAGCCATCCCAAGTCAACGTTGGGAGGATGTTTCCATGGATTTCATCACAGGGTTATCGAAATCCGAAGGAAATAGTGTCATCATGGTGATTGTTGATAGAATGACCAAGTACGCACACTTTTGTGCACTCTCTCATCCCTTCAAAGACAATACAGTTGCCACCGCATTCATGGAGACAGTTCAAAAGCTACATGGAAGCCCAAAGATTATTTTAAGTGACAGAGATCCCATCTTCACTAGACATTTTTGGACATAATTATTTTCTTGTTTGGGTACTCAATTGGATGATAGCTCATCCTATCATCCTCAATATGATGGAAAAACTGAGATAGTGAACAAATATCTGGAAGGCTACCTTCATTTCTTTGTCTATGACAAACAAACACAATGGTTCAAATGGTTACCCTTGGCATAATGGTGCTATAACACTTCCTTTCATACTACAACAAAAATGACACCATTTATGGCAGTCTATGGATACCACCCTCCTTCCATCACTTCTTCTCTAAAATAAAAATATAAGGTTCAAGCAGTGGAATATCAAATCGAGCATCAACAAAAAATTTTCCAAATCTTAAAGGACAACATGACCATGGCACAAAATCACATGAAACAACAAGAAGATCAACATCGTAGTGAAAGAAGTTTTGAAGTAGGGGATTGGGTGTTTTTAAGACTACAACCATACAAACATATGTCCCTCAAGCAAGCCAAGAAGGATAATAAATTATCACCAAAGTATTATGGCCCTTATAAGGTGTTGCAAAAGATTGGTACTATGGAATACAAATTGGAGTTGCCTGCATCTTCACGAGTACACCCAATTTTCCATGTTTCATGATTAAAGGAGGTTATAGGTGACAAGATCCTAGTTCAAATTATATTCCCAGAACTTGAAGAGGAAGGAAAAATCATATTGGAGCCTAAAGCTATCACTAACACAAGAATTCGCTAGCTGAGGAATAGATCCATTTCAGAATATCTCATTAAGTGGAGGAAACTACCTGCTGAAGATTTCATTTGGGAATATGAGTCTTTTATACATAAGCATCCATAATTAGTCAAGTGTTGCGGACAACACTTGTCTCAAGGGGAGGGGCATGGTAAGCCCTAAATAGTGGCACATTACCCCTTAATTGGGGCATATTACATTAGTAATGTTATTTTATCTATGTCGGCTTGGGTCCATTAGTTGTAATTGTACCTCATAGTCTCCTATATATACCAAGGAAACCTTTTCATTTCGAATCATTTTGTATTGGGAAATTTATGTGGTGTATAAGGAGGTTTCCCCCTCGAAGAGGCTTATTATCTGAAATTATCTCTTTTTCAACGTGTTGAGTACTTGTTCTGAGGTTTTTCTATGCTATCTTGATATTTGGTTCTTAACACACTAAAATTTGGAGCTACGTAGAGAAAAATTGGTGATGCATGTAATATTGATACGCATTGTATATGTTAAATATTGACATCGTGCATTGGTATGTGTTGAATACCAGTGCACGCACGAGCTTCAAAAATAATAAAGAAAGAGTAAAAAGGTATTTGGGTGAATTCCAAATGACCATAATTTATTGCGCAAGACTTGGAATTGCACAAGGGAACGATCAATGGGAAATTTTTGAACAGAGGAGTCCAATTATTCACCTATAAAGTTTGAATTGGGACGTTAAAATCATTCAATAAATCAGAATAAAGGATTTTGAAAAGATTTTGCAGAGTTTTCATGAAGTTGTCGCATGAATTCATCTAACAAATCTTATTGCCTACACATTTTGCAAAATTAATAGTGATTAGATCAGGAAAGAATCAACACAAAGAGCCAAAAGTATGGAATATGCATAGAGAATTTATAGCCATGATAATGAATTCGTGGGTTTGTATATCGGTATGGGTATTGATAGTACATAATCCAATGACCATAAATAAGGCAAGGAGGAGCTCATGAACTTGGTGGAAACCATAAAGGGACTGCAAAAAGATGTCCAAAGCTATAAAGTTGATAATGAGAGGCTTATGAAAGCCAAGGAGTAACAAGATGAATTCAATATCAAGTTGATGCAAAGTTTGGAAAGAATAGAAAAGAAATTGGATAAGGAGACAGCGTCAAGCAACTCAAGAAGTTGAAGGTATCATGATGATACAAGAAAAACAAGAAGTTCTTATAGGAATCAACACCACACACCAAAGAATTCATTTAGGAAAGCGCGGAATATCTCAAGTCCATCTCCTATCAGAAAGCATAAGAGAAGGATTGGGGTGGACGAGCCACAGGGAGAATTGAATAAGATCAAGCCTCCTACCTTTGATGGTGAGAACATGAAGGATGAAGATGCAAAGACCTGGTTGATGGGAATGAGGAAGTACTTCCAGCTGCATAATTACTTTGCACAAGCAGAAGGGAGAATTTTCATATATCAGCTAAAGGGAAAGGCATCAATGTGGTGGGATCAATTCGTGCAAGTGAAACACATTGATGAGAAGAAGTTTACTTGGAGAGAGTTTAGAAGGTATTTTCAAAAGAAATACTTAACCAAGTGATACTATGACAAGAGGAAAAGAAATATGTAACAAAGGAAGAAGGGGATTAAGCCACCATTTTTTCATAAATACTTCTCAAGAATAGCCAACTGTCGAGGAGCCTAGAATGACTGAGACAATGGGGCAAAGACCAAGGAAAACACCTATTCAATGTTGGGGTTGTGGGAAAGACCACATGTACATATATTTCCCTCACAGAGGTGAAAAAGGGAGGATTTTTCACAATGTACAACAAGTTGCATAAGTTGAAGACATGGGCATAATTGTACCAGGGATCTACACAGCCCTCGATAACAAGTAAGTTGAGTTTCAATACATGATTGAAGTGGAAGCTAAGAATAATGACCAACCCATTACTATTTTAATTGATTCATGAGCTAGTCATAGTTATCTAGATCCTAAGATGGTGGAAAAATTCCAATTGCCAAGAAGCAGGATTGGAAAAACTTGGTTGGTTCAGTTAGATACAGAAGCAAAAAGGAAATTAATGAGATGGTTAAGGCATATCTAATGGATATGAATGGTCTGAGCACAAAATTTTATTTGAATATCATACCTTTGGGCTCTTACAATTGCCTCATTGGTATGGATTGGTTGGACCAGCATCATGTTATCCTAGACTATTACAATATGGCATTCACTTTCTTGAATGAGGCAAGAAACTTAAGAATAGTTCAAGGAATTCCAATAGTCGTAACTATCAGAGAAGTTTCAACCTTGAAATTGAAGAAAAACTACATGAAAGGATGTCAAGTATTTACAGCGCACATAGAATAGGCACCTAACGATAAAGTGCCAAATGTTGAAGATTGTGCAGTAATGAAAGAGTTTGAGGATGTCTTTAAAGAGATACTAGGGTTTTCACCAACAAGAGATATTCATTTCTTTATAAATCTGATGCCGTGAGAAACACCCATATCCAAGACTCCTTATAGGATAAGTACACCAAAGCTGAAGGAGTTGCAGATGCAACTTGAAGAGATTTTGAAGAAGGGGTATATACACCCAACTATGTCACCTTGGGATGCCCCAGTATTGTTCATGAAGAAGAAGAATGGTACCCTGAGACTTTTTATTGACTTCAAGAAGTTGAACAAAGTAACAGTAAAGAACAAGTATCATTTTCCAAGGATGGATGACCTCTTTGAAAATTGAGAGGTGTGCATATATTTTCAAAGATTGATCTCAAATATGGATATCACCAAGTGAGAATTAAGGAAGAATACATCAACAATAATTCTTTCAGAACGAGATACGAAAATTATGCATTCACATGCCATTTGGGTTGTCAAATGCACCGGTTGTCTTCATGTGTTTTATGAATGGAGTTTTCAGAGATTATTTAGATAAGTTTTTCATTGTATTTCTAAATGACATACTTATTTACTCAAAGTATGAGGAAGAGCATGCGAAGCACTTGATAATGGTACTACAAGTATTGAGGGAGCATCAACTTTATGCAAAGTTGAGAAAGTGCTAATTTTACCAGCAACAAATTCATTATTTGGGTCATATCATTTCCAAGGAAGGAATAGTTGTGGATCCGAAAATGATAAAATCCATTGAGGAATGGACGACGCCAATAAATGTCACAGAGGTGAGATCCTATATGGGACTTGCAAGTTATTACAAAAGGTTTATTGAAGGATTCTTAAATATTGTGCATCTGATCAAATCTTTGCAAAAGGAAGGTGTGAGATTTGAATGGACTCTGGATTGTGCAAGGAGTTTTCAACACTTGAAAAGTTTGTTAAAAGTGCAACAATTTTGAGAACTATTGATTCATATGCAGACTTCGATGTGTGCATGAATGCATGCAAGGAAGGGTTCGGTGGAGTCCTTAGTCAGAATGGACATGTGGTATGCTACGAATCAATAAAGTTGAAAGAGAATGAAAGGAATTATGCTACTCATGACTTAGAATTGACAGCCATAGTGCATGCCTTGAAGTTGTGGTGGCACTATCTCATGGGTAGAACATTTGAGCTAAGGACAGACCATAATGTTCTAAGGTATTTGTTTGGGTAGCTAAGCTTAAATCCTAGACAAGGTAGGTGGTTAGAATTCCTCAGTGAGTATGAATTTGACATAAATCATATCAAAGGAAAAGAGAACAAGGTGGTCGACGCACTTAGCAGGAGAGTGCATGAGATGCATGCTACATACATTATCATGTACAAGTCATATTTTTGTGAGAAATTTTTGGAAGTTTCTAAATCAGATCGACACTATGTGGACATAAATGAGACCTTAAAGAAAGGCATGCCACAGCATAATTTTGAAGGTTATGAGCTAAAAGAGGATGGAATCCTCATGTATAGGTGCATATTCTATGTGCCAAATGATCAAGAGTTGAAAATCCTATTGTTGTCAAAGATGTATAAGTTTTATTATGCTAGACATCGAGGCTACTATAATACATTTGTTGCAGTCAAAAAACAATACTATTGGCCAGGTATGAAAAAGAAAGTTGTTAATTTTATTGTTAGATGTCTTGAATGCCAAAAGGTCAAGGTTGAGTAAAAAAATCAAGTTGGTTTTCTACATCCTTTTCCCATTCCTGAGTGGAAGTGGGAAGTTGTAACCATGAATTTTATAACTAAGCTACCTAGGAATTGTAACATCCCCACTTTAATCCCTAGTTTCATTAATACTTATGTAGATATAATGTGTGGCTATGACCAAAGTGATGTGATATGTGAATTGTATTTCTATGTTGTAATAATAAAAATGTGATGTCATCTACTAAGGGGACATAGACAAGAAATGGGAGTTGAATTAATCCACAAGAGAGGGGAGTGTATAGGATAATGGCCAAGAGGGGTTCAAGGGGGAATTACCCATGTATATTAATCCAAGCCATTTTCCTAAATTTGTTATTGAATATAAACCTTCCTATTTTTTATTGAGTGTTCCCAAAGACAATCATTGAATACATGTAAGAAGGTGGGTGTGAGTAGTCACATCCCATAGTTATTGGGCACATGGGGGTTGAGTACAATCATCTTGGGGAAGCATGTGAGTCAATAAAGGCAAGCCAAAGAGAGGAAATTTTTGTGGGTGGAGAGAGCATTTTTACACATAGAGTTTGTGTGCATGAGGAGCAAGTAGAGGGAAAGGAAGAGAGATTGGAGATGATGCAACCATGGAGGGTGAATTCTAGATTATGTTGGAGCGTATTTGGAGCTGGAAATTGAAGAACCAAGTTTTCATGCCCGAAGAGTGAATTCCTATGTGAGTTGCACTAAAACAACAAGTGTTTTTTGTTGGTTTGTTGGTAGTTTTTCCTAGCAGCAATTTCCCTTAGGTTCCCAGCTGAGATATTCTTGGTTACCTATGCTAGAGAGACCCTTATAAATGAATGGGACACTTGAGGGACTAATATCAGTGAAGGGGTACATTCCTTGGGTTGGGTAGGTCAAGAGGAAGAGAGTTGGTGGAAAATCGGGGTAGTTGTAGAAAGATATCAGTGGGTTGTGAGTTTTACGAGCTGTGCGTGGACTACGAGAGACCACCCTCTTTTGTGGATTACTAGCCTTAGCTCGGGGGTGACTGGATTTTGAAATTTTGAACAGTCAGTCTATGTTTGGGTGGAGCGTACATCCCAAGAATTTGGTTGCACAACTCTTGTTAAAGATAAGTGTGTTATCTTGTTGTTGTGTTGTTTACATGTGTCATTGTTGTGCAAGAACTCTATGTAAACAAGAATGATTTATATGATGTTGTAATGAGTCGTTTAGTTTCATTTCATGTTGATTATTAGCATGTTGTAGATGAATATATTTTATGGTTGTAGACAGTAGCTAAATCTGTTTTAATTTGTAGCCGAAAGCTAAAGGAAATTAGTTAATTGTAAATGAATTAATTTAGTTCACATAAATTTCATTTTTATGACTATTATCTACCATAATTTCCCTCGGAGGGGCTGGGGGTAGTTACATTATGGTATGAGATCATCTTGTTCAAACATCGGTCTTGGATGGGCTCGAGCCAGAGCGAGTTAGTGAAATTTGTTGTTGCAAATTTTGCTTGTGACAGATTTTGGGAAAAACAGAGAATTCAGAGAGAAATCCCCAAATCCATTGGCAAAATATAGGTTTAAACAACTATGGACTCTTTAAGAGGTTCCATGGAGCCAAGTGGTAAATTTTCATATTGAAATTCGAATTTGAATGGTCAAAATTCGAGTTTTAATGGTCGCATGTAGAGTTGTAGGAAGTTTGGTGAATCGATGGTTGAGATCATGTTTGATCTCGAGATTGACGACCAAGATTCACTTAAATAAATTTAAAAAATCGTAAAGGTTTGTTCATTTGGAAGGTTGATCAAATCAATGACCAAGACTCAATTTCGGTGTTTGGAAGTTGAAGGAGATCGACGGTCCAGATTCACTTGGATTGTGATCAAAATTTTCTAAGTGTGAGGTTCGACAGTAGAATCCACCGACAATCGATGGTTAGATCGATGATTTTGGCGAAGTGTTCGAAATTCTCCAAGAGAAAACTTCGATGGTTGACGGTCGAAGGTCGATGGATAGGCATTGAGAGAGTTGGATGAAGTTGATATAATCAACGACCAAGATTCATTTCAGGAGTTGTGAAACATATGAGATCGATGGTCTAGATCAATTGGAGAAATGTTGAAAAATTGCTAAGTTTTAAATTTCACCAAGAGAAATCACCGACGACCAATGGTTGGGTTGGCCGAAAGGGCGAAGAGTTTGGTTTGGCCATAATATATCTCTTATCGTTGATGGTCGACAGTCGAGGGTTTTCCAAATCCAATGAAGTGTTTTCAATCATTGAAGGAAGTCGTCGATGGTCGATGGGCCAGTGGTCAAACATCGACAGATTCGACGAAGTGTTTTGAATCAAGCAAGAGAAGTCATCAATGACCATTGCATCGATGGTCATGCATCAACCAATTCAACGAGGTGTTCGGGTCATCCAAGAGAATCGGTTGATGGGGGGAAAGAATATGATGACATAATCATCCATGTGTAGTTCCAAGTTAACATATGTGTTTCATGCCACATCCCCCAAGTTGACACCTCAGGATGACATGTCATGCCATGTCACCATCCATGTGTCATGTCACGTCAGCATCTACCACATCATCCAACATAAGTGGTTGATGGCCAATGATCAGGTCGGTCAATTTGGGAAAGTGTATTCGAAATTCATTGGGGATCACCAATCATCGATGGCCAATGGTCAAATTGGTCGATTTAAGAGTTGTGTGCAAAGCGGTCGTCAAGGAGTTGGGTTGATGACCGACGATCGAATCGACAATTTGGGAAAAATGTTTTTCACATCAAGTGTCGATCGTTGATGGTCGATAGATTCATATCAATGATTATTGTTTCTCATGACTTGAGATTAGCAGTTCAAATCTAAAGGGCTATTACAGTAGTAAAATAGTGCATTTTGTATGAAATTTTCTGGATTTTTTGGAAGTTTGAAGGTCATTAACTTATAGGGCATTTTTTAGGCCCGAAACGACGTTTTTAGCAAGTCAAAACCCTCAAGAATAAAGCATACCAAGGTAAATTTCATCTCTGTAGCTAAAATAAAATAAATCAGAGAGAGCTATCCAACGAGCTAAATGGTTCGCAAAATGGAGCTTGTATGAGAAAGTTACAGCCAAAACAATGAGGGTAAAATTTTGGCACCAGTTTTACTTCTAGACGACATAACACCATGCTCAAAAGTTTGTTTGGGGCACAGGAGAAGTCAATGGAAATATTATGACCCACAGAATCCCGTGATGGAGTCATATTTTGTCTATGGGTAACTGAAAATGTGCAGGAAGAGAAACAAGACACATGTAACATGCATGGGTAAATTGGATAAAACAACCTAAACTTCTCGGAACCATAACTTTCAGCTCGGAGCTAGGATTTGAGAAAAAAAATAGTCATTGGAAAGGTATTCAGAAGTAGAACACATACGTAAACCCATAATTTTTATTTTGGCAATGAAAATTCTCCGAAATTAATAAATAGTTTTCTATAGCAATAAAAGGGTGGAAATGGTAGCATGTAACTGTTGTAACTTTTCACTGAGTGTTCAGTTTGAGACATGGTTACAGTCGTTGGAAATTTGTTTGAGAGAGGAATACATCAAGGGAAACAAAATTTGAATTGGTGAAATGTGTACTTCATAAATTGATGAATAAATAACATGTATTATAATGGATGGAATGTTTTATGTTATGCATTTTTCTAACAGTAATTAATACATGCACATTTCTTGTAGAGTTAAAGGTACAGGAAAGCAACTTTGGTTCCTATATGAGGACTTAAGTTATGGAATATTCATAGGGATATTACAACCATGAAGAATAGGTCATGGGTCTGCATGTTAGCATGGGGAATGTTGAGACATAGTCAAATGGAAGAAGATATTAGCGAGAGTCTGTCACAATGAGAAGTCTGCATAGGGAAGTGCAGATCTATAGAGATGATAATGAAAGGATTATGAAGGCTCAGGAAGAGATAATTCAGATCTTAAACATGTTTCATAAGCACGTTAACAAGGACTCTAGCACTAAGCAAGCATCTAGTGATAAATAAGTGTCAGCATCTAGATCCCAAAGTAAAAGGGATGATCATAAAAATTATAGGCAGTCAAGAAACATGAGAAGGCGATATCATTCCTAAGGCAATCCACTAGAAGGAATTCTACAAGTCCAGGGCCAAGGACCAACCCAAGTGTGTCTCTTGTTTGGAGGTAAAGGAGAAGGCCTAAATCAGAAATCTTGCAAGGCGAACTCGGGAAGATCAAGCCACATACTTTCAATGGTAAGCACGGGAAAGAAGAAGAAGCGGATGCCTAGCTTTTGGAAATGAATAAATATTTCCAGTTAGATGATTACCCCTCTGAGGTAGAAGCTAGAATTTCCACTTACCACTTGTAAGGAAAGGCAGACATGTGGTGGGATCAGATCAAGCAAGCCATGAGCCTTGATGAAAAGAGGATCTCATGGAGGAAATTCAAAGGATTTTTCCAAGAGAAATGTGTATGCGAGCATTAATATGAAAGGAAGATGAAAGAGTTATTTGAAATCAAGTTGGGAACCATGAAAATGGAGGAATATGAAAAGAGGTTCTTTGAATTGTTGAAGTATGTTGACTTCATCAAGGATGAGAAAGTCAAAATCCAAAGGTTTCTAAGTGGGTTACCCTCCTTCTACAGTGACAACATTCAATATGACAAGCCCAAAACCTTGGAAGAAACCATAATGAGGGCAAGGCATCTTTGTGAGCAAAGAAAAGGAAGGCCCATTTTCCAAAAATATTGATATGACAAGATGAAACGGAAAAAGAATCAAAGGTAGAAAGGTTTTAAGCCACCCTTTTTTCAGAAATAATTCCCAAACGAATCAGCAAGGTCAAGAAGCAAAAAATGAGCATAATACTACAGATTCATTTGGGAAAAGGCCAAGGAAACAACTTGTTCAATGTTGGGGATGTGAGGGAAATCACTTATATAGGGACAACCATCACAAAGGATAAATGATGAGGTCTATCCACAACATTCAGGAGGATGAAATAGTGGAAGACATGGGAGGAAACTGTTGGATTACTGAGAGGGGGGGTGAATCAGTAATAGAGAAATATAATCCTTTTTAACCATATAATGCAAATTTTATATCAATGTAGCATTATCATACAATATTTTTAGAGTAAATAAACAATGAACAAATGAAAAATCATACACATACACAGTACATCAGTGGTTTTACATGGAAACCTAAAGCGAGAGAAAACCACGGAATGATTTTTCTTATATGTCTTGAAGAATTACATTCATTGGAAGACCCAACTTCCTTTGTTTTCTAGCTGCAGTTATAAGGAGGCTCCAACCCCCTAGTTTCTCAGGATACAACCTGAGGGAAGATCCAACTCCCCAATTCTCTGGCTACAACCAGAAAGAGGCTACAACCCCCTATGTTCTCCGACTACAACCGGAAGGTGGCTACAACCACATGTCCTTGCCCCATCCAACCGCCATGACGTATAAGTAGAATGATGGAACCACTATCACACTATCATTGTGAGATATACTGCTATAAAATTGTACCAATAACCTTAACCATGTATCAACCATGCATCAACATGTACCTCAACATGTAATCAACATGTACCTCAACCTGTAATCAACATGTACCATAAACAAGTGCATCAACCATACACCAACCTATAATCAAATTATACCATAAACAAGTGCATCAACCATGCACCAAACTATACCTCAACCTATAAACCATCCTTAACTTTAACAACAAGAGACTAGCATTTTCAACAAACTTTACTTTAGTCTCACATGACTAGTTTTGGATTAGTCAACAACCCTAACTTGAAATAATCATAACTATGTACCTGTAATGAATAAAGATCTAAAAATAGTACAAAATATTCTTCAGTGTGTTTTGTGCAATTCCTCCAGGTGTCACTACTTGTAACCTCTCAGAAAAGGAGTTATGGAAAAAATGGCATACCTTGTTGAATTATGGCTTATTCTAGAGAGCGAACTTGTAGAGCGTGCCCCGCACGAAATATTTTTTTTATGGATCTGAAAATTTTACACATAATACTACAGAATGTACTCTAACCAACACATTTTGTATTACTAAATTTGGATCTGTTATGAAGAAGTTATGACGTTTTTACCCTAAACACATGTTTTAGACTAGTTTCAGGACTAGCCACAAACCCTATTTTCCACGGAGTGTAACTCCAAACATACAACGACCCACAAGCTTAAACTTGTACCATAGGGACTTGGATATGTTTCCTCAATGGCCTCACAATTTCATGGTTTGAATCATTCTAGAAAAAAGGTTATTGTGAAAATGGTGAGATGACTTGTAAATAACATACCTTAGAAAGCATCATTAAAAGAATTTATCCTACCTTGAATTTCAGCCTTATTTACTTCACCTTCCCTCTAAAATTTGGCTTATATATCCTTTGGTTACCTTAGTCACCTGTAGATATTCAATATGCTCAAGTGTAATTAAAATGAGAGAGCCTTGCCTCTTATTTATACTTTCATGTAGCTTCCTCAAGGGGTTACCTTTTAACCATCTTAACCCAATTTCCTTATTTTAGGGATAACCCACTTCTAACCACTTTCCATAATTAGAAATTTCTCCATTTACTTTATTATTTAAATAATCCTCCATGACTTTGTCACTTCACTTTATTATTTAAATTATCAAGGAGATTCTTCAAGGGTTGGCATCAACCATGCACCAACCTGTACCAAACAACCTGTAATCAACTTGTACCATAAACAAGTGCATCAACCATGCACCAAACTGTACCTCAACCTGCAAACCTTCCTTAACTTTAACAACAAGAGACTAGCATTTTCATCAAACTTTACTTTAGTTTCACATGACTAGTTTCAGATTAGTCAACAACCCTAACTTGAAATAATTATAACTATGTACCTGTAATGAATAAAGATCTGAAAATAGTACACAATGTTCTTCAGTGTGTTTTATGCAATTCCTCCAGGTTTCACTACTTTGAACGTATCACAAAAGGAGTTATAGAAAAAATGGCATACCTTGTTGAATTCTGGCTTATTATAGAGAGAAAACTTGTAGAGCATTCCCTGCACGGAATATTTGTTGTATGGGTATGAAAATTTTACAAAAAATACTGCAGGTTGTACTCTAACCAACACATTTGGTCTTACTGAATTTGGATCTGTGATGAAGAAGTTATGACATTTTTACCTGAAACACATGTTTTAGACTAGTTTCAGGACTAGCCACAAACACTATTTTCCACAGAATGTAACTCCAAAAATAGTATGAACCGCAATATGAAATTCGTACCATAGCTACTTGAATATGTTTCCTCAATGGCCTCCCAATTTCACGATCTGAATAATTATAGAAAAAAGGTTATTGCGAAAATGGTGAGATGACATGTAAATAACATACCTTATAAAGCATCATCAAAAGAATTTATCCTCCCTTGAATTTTGGCCTTCTTTACTTCACCTTGTTGGACAACTGAAAGGGGGGGTGAATCAATTGTTACTATGCTTAAACAATTATGCCCATTGTAAACTCTTTACAGAACACTCAATGACGATCACAATAATGCAGATATTTCCTAAATAAGCAATAGAATATTCAACATCAATCACACACATGAAATATACAGAGACAGATATTTCCTGAGGAAACCCATAAAGGGAAAAACCTCTTCTTCTTGATATGATAAGTAATCTTTATTTTATGTACATTATCATTCTTATGAGCTCCAACTCCTCTTGAGGCTACAACCTTTGTTTTACAAGCTACAACTTGTTAAGAGCACCCACTAGAAGGAAGCACCAACTCCCTGGTTTCTCTAGCACCCACTAGAAGGAAGCACCAACTCCCTAAGTGTTCTAGCACCAACTTCCAGTCACACAGGAACCAACATGTATAACAGAGAACAATAGTTCTCCCTTGCACCACCCTGCCACCCTGTTTTTTTTGGCTATAACCAGATGGAAGATACAACTCCCTTTGTTCAAGCACCCACTTGAAAATCTGAGGACAATGGTCCTCCCTCGTACCTCCCTACCACCATGGAATATAAATATTTTCTTGCTACAACTTTATCATAGTGATACAACACTTATCTATGGCTTACCAGTCTCATCATTGTTCTGCTACACTACACTGCTCTACCTGCATCAATGTCTCTCTCCTTGAGTCTGTTGAGCTTTCTGTTCTTATCTCAGATATGCATTTTTGTTCCTTTCTTCTTCTGTGCTTCAGATCCTACACACTACATGATTCTACCTATATGAACCACACTTAACAGTTGCACAATCTCTTCTTTGTTCTACATTTTTATACTCTTTGTACACCTTGTGCATACTTCATGCCCCACCTTTGCATGATTTTCATGGCATCTCTTTCTCACAACTACATAGCTAACTCACAGATCTCATTCACTTCTTTGTTCTGCATGTCTTTGTCACCTCAAGTCCTATGCCTGATCATCATCACAACTCTTCATCTTCTCTGGAAGTTATTCACAATGCGCTCATCATCAGTGGGCGTTAGGCTGAGATTCCTTAGCTTCTCTGGTAGTCAAAACTCTTCATCTTCTCTATCAATGATAGCCAGTCAATTATGGATTATTTGGCTTCTAAGCCCCTTCCTTCGCATGACCACCGGAGGTGACCAAGCACTTATTCAAAAAGGTGCTTCCCGATTTCTGTCTAGTGAGCGTTGGCTCTGTTTCACGATATGACCTTGGGCTATGAGCTTCATATGGCCACACAATTATGGGCATGTTCTTAGGTGGTTTGATGGAAACCCACTTTTCACCCTGCAATTCATTACAAGCCTCCACGCGTCCTTTCTCCAAAACCATGGTTTCAATTGTGGCCCACTAATGAAAAATTAAGGCCTGAGCATGTTCTGGCCCCGCAATGGAGCATGACCATCGATCTCACAATATTGACACTGCTCTTGAATGGACGGTTCATATCTATCCTCTCAAGTCTGTGGACCAGATCTCTCCTTCCTCCATCAATGGCTTAGGTTTCCTTCGTGATCCAGGCTCTGGGAGTTTCAACTCTCAAACCTTGTTGTTGTTGACTGGATATCTTTCGGAATGGAAGATCTGCTAACATCTGTCCTCTTCAATTGATGGCTCTATATTCTTTCCTTTGTCCATGCATGATCCTTGGTCTCAATGATCAGATGACACGTGTCCCTCCAAACCAACGGATGAGATCGATTTCGCCTTTCGGGCTTCGGGAGTTTTGATTCTCAAACTCCGCTTGCTCCTGGAGCATTTCACCCGGAGTCCACGATCCAACAACGCGTGTCCCTCTTGGATCAACGATTGAGATCTCCTTCGGGTCTTCGGACTTTGGAGATTTAAATTCTCAACCTTCGTTTGCTTAGAACCCTTTTAGCCGGAGTCCACATATTCCTGCCATGTGTTATCCTCGAATCAATGGTCCTCGTTCACTTCGGGACTTCGACACTTCGACAATATCAAACCTTTATCCTTCGTGTTTTCCCGAAGATGAAAATCTACTGACGTGTGTTCTCTTTAATCCAACGTCTATCCTCCTCTCTGGGACTTTGGCCTTCGGCAATTTCAAACTTTTATCCTTCACGTTCTCCCAGAGAAGTTTCACCTGGAGTTCACAATTCGTTGCCATGTATCCTGCTACATGATCAACGATCAAGAATACAACCAAAGTGATCTTTAGATTAGACGACTCGTATCCACTTTGGGTCTTCGACATTCGAGACTTCGGGTCTTTGTGCGAGTACTGGTGGTAAAAATCCCAAAGAAAAACTCCTTGAGTTACATAACTCTTGCGTCACTCGATGACGTGTCACGATCCGATCAACTACCAAGTGTCACTCAGATTTGTGATTTTCACGTACTTGAAATGTTGAATCAACTTGACACTTGTCATTGTCTGATTGCACCATGTGTTCTTGCTGACGTGGTCTGCCACGTGTCCTTGCTAATGTGGTTTGTCAGATGTCCTTGAGGAAGATATTTGCTGACGTAGATCTCCCTGATCTAACAGTCAATGTCTAATATACAAATCCGATGGTTGACAGAACTTCGCATTCCGGGAATTTCAAATCTCAAACTTTCAGGAGCGTAACCTCCTCGCATCTCTATATCCAAAGTGAATGTTGTTCATTCGATCATGATCTTGGATCGATGGTTCGATCTTTCTATGATGCAACTTTGCTAGCTTATCTTGTCCTTCCACTTGAAATTGATCCGACGACTGATGGAACTTCACATTACGAAGATTTCAAATCTCAAACTTTCCTGAGTGTAAAATCCTCACATATTTAGACCCAGACTAATCATTGTTCATCGATCATGTTCTCAGATCGATGGCTCAATATTTCTATGCGCTCCTCCTGTCTGGACACTGATCCGATGACCACTATCGCTCTTCCTCCTGAGCTTTCTGATCTCTCTGACTTAGAAGGTTTTCTAAGTGTTCAAAGGTATCGACCTTTTCTCCTCTTGTGATTCCTTCTCTTGGACCTCAGCTGCAATTCTGGAGAGTGCAAAGCGCTATCTCTTATGAGATTTTATCTCTACATACTGTTCGCTCTTCCTCCTGAACTTATGCTTTTCCTGTTTGCCATCATTGTTGCTTTCCTTTCCTGTAAACATACCATAGTCGTTGTTGTTATTGCCATCAATGACAAGCACATTCTGCCTGTAAACATGCCAACAATCTCCCCCTTTGGCATTGATGGCAACCCTGAAGATTGTGCTATTCTCCAACTATAGCATCCAGACCACTCCTTTTCTCCCCCTTTGACATCAATGTCAAAGAAAACATGCTCCCCCTGAGCTATTGCATTCTTTTTCAGAGGTATCAAATATTCAACCAATACATACTCCCCCTGAAGGGATGGACTCTCTTAGGTTGATAGTGGGGTCACACCCAACTTCTGGCGTAGATACTGAAACTGAGCTTGTGCAAGCGGTTTAGTGAAGATATCAGGAATCTAATCTTTGGATGGAATATAATGCAAAGAAACCACAGATTTGGTTACATGTTCCCTCAAGAAGTGATACTTGATGGGTATATTCTTGGTCTTGGAGTGAAAGACAAGATTCTTTTACACACTAATTGCACTGGTATTATCACAATGGATTGGGATCGATGCAGTATAATTTACCTCCAAGTGTGCAAGTGTCTGAATCATCCACAACACTTGGGTATAGTAGGTGGCAGCTGCAATGTATTCAGCTTCTGTAGTTGATAAGGAAATGGAACCTTGCTTCTTTTTCAACCATGATACAAGGGAATATCCTAAGAAGAATGCACTGCCACTCGTTCTTTTCCTTTCTTCCACACAGTTAGCCCAATCAACATCTGAATAGACTGATAATTGAAAATTTTGATTCTTAGGATACCATAGGCCATAGTCCATTGTTCCTTTCAAGTATCTGAATATTATTTTGACATCTAACAAATAACTATGTTTAGGTGCAGCCTGATACCTTCCTACCATCCCAACAACATGCATTATGTCTGGATGGGATGTTGTGATATACAATAGGCTGCCTATCATAGACCTATATTAACCTTGATCAACATCAAGTGAATCATCATCATTTCTTAACTTACATCTAGTGACCATAGGTGTGCTCATAGGTTTAGAATCTTTTATTTGAAACATTTTCAACATCTCTCTTGTATATTTTTTCTTGAGAAATAAATATTCCTTCAGACCTCTGAGTAATTTGTAGGCCAAGAAAAAATGGCAGTTCCCCTATCATAGACATTTCAATTTCAGATTGCATGGCAGAAGCAAACCATTGTACCAATGAAGCATTATTACTATTGAAGATGATGTCATCTACATAGACCAACACAATGAGCAAATCATTACCCTCTATTTTGATATATAGCTAGTTGTCAATTGTTCCTCTCTTGAACCCTTTGTCTTGTAGATACGTATCCAGTCTATGATACCAAGCACGAGGAGCTCGTTTCAACCCATATAAGTATTTATTTAGCTTGCAGACAAAGTTAGGGTTATCTGACAGTTGGAAACCTTCTGGTTGTTCCATATAGACTTCTTATTTTAGATCTCCATTTAGAAAAGATAACTTGACATCCATTTGATAGACTTTAAACTTCTTATGACAAGCATAGGCAAGAAACATTCTAATAGCTTCTAATCTAGCTACAGGCGCAAATGTTTCATCAAAGTCCAGTCCTTTTGTTTGAGCATATCCTTTGCATACCAATCTAGCCTTATTTCTTACAATATTTCCTTGCTCATTTATCTTATTTTTGTAAACCCATTTGGATCCTATTACATTTTTATTTTTTTTCCTGGGAACGAGTTCCCAAGTGTCATTCTTTTCAATCTGGTCCAGTTCCTCATTCATTGATTTTAACCAATTTACATCTTCACTAGCTTCATTGAAGTTCTTGGGTTCCACCATGGATATGAAGGCTATATGTGATTGCTCGGTGTTTTTTATTATCCTTCTCTTGGTTTGTACACCTTTGTCTTACTCACCAATTATCTGACTCGCAGGATGATTCTTTTGAGTAATTCAGAAGGAAGAATTTGATGGTGTTTGTTGATTTGAGTCTGCCTGAGTATTTGCATCTTCATCTGACTAAGAGTCTTCTTGTTCTAATTCTCAGACATGTTCAGCTTCAACTTCACCTATATCCTCTGTTGTTGATTCATTATTGTTCACCTCTCTTACTGGGACTCCTTCATCAACTTTTATGTCAATACAATAAACCAATTTATGCAGCCTCTTATTATAGCATATATATCCTTTACTGTTTGTAGCATACCCTAAGAAGATGCCTTCATCATCCCTATCATCATACTTACCAAGATTCTCATTATTATTCTTTATGTAGTACTTACTCCCAAAGACTTTGAAGTGTTTGATTGTAGTAGGTCTTCCATGCCACAATTCATAAGGTGTCTTGTCACTATGTGGTTTGAGGTGAGCTTTATTAAGAATATGGATTG
Source organism: Picea mariana (assembly GCA_032191745.1). Taxonomy (NCBI): domain Eukaryota; kingdom Viridiplantae; phylum Streptophyta; class Pinopsida; order Pinales; family Pinaceae; genus Picea; species Picea mariana. Next base: position 132,509 of record JASDQU010101640.1, read on the forward strand.
ATGTGTGTATTGCTTATACCCAGTATGTTTGATCAATGTTCTTTTCATTCATCATTGACCTGTCCATTTGCTGAAATATTTTGTTTTGCCTCTCAACTAGTCTGTTTTGTCGTGGGGTTCCTGGGATTGTGTATTCTCTTTTGATCCCATGTTTATCACATAACTCCTTGAAATCATTTGACATAAATTATCCTCCTCTATCTAATCTCACAACCTTTAATCTATTGCCTGTTTCATTCTCAGTTAAAGCCTTAAATATTTTAAATTTCTCAAATGCTTCATCTTTTTCTTTGAGGAAAGCAACCCAAGTGAGTTTGGAGTAATCTTCAATGATCAACATGAAGTAGTTTTCCTTCCATGTGTCTTCATGTCTTGATGGTCCACATAGATCCATATGAACTAATTGGAGTGTTTTCTCTGTTGAAGTAGAGTTCTTGGATTTAAACTATGTCCTGGTTAGATTTCCTACTTGACATGGTTTACACACAAAATCTTGTGGCTCTTATATTCTTGGAAGATCTTTTACTGCCTCAATATTTTTGATCTTGATTAAGTGGTCAAAGTTTAGATTTCCAAGTCTCCTATGCCATAACCATCTCTCATTATGTTTTCTTAGATGACTCTCTTCTCTATCTTCTTTCAGCACATATACATTATTATATGTCCTTATGCCTTTAGCCACCACTTGTCCTGAATTTACAGACTTTATCTTACAACATTTGGAAGTGAACACCACTTCACATCCTCTGTCACACATTTGACTTACATTGAGCAAATTATGTTTCATCCCATCTACAAGTAGGACATCCTAGGATTTTCCTTTGCCATTACTTAAACTCACCATCCCTTTACCCTTGATTTTACCTGGTTCATCATTTCCAAAGGTCATGTTTCATGTTTTGCCTTTACTTATTGACATAAACTTATCCTTGTCTCCAGTCATGTTCTTGGAACATCCATTGTATATATACCAGGGGTCTTTTTTTTTTGAGCTGAAAGTACTAGACCACAATTTTCACTATCTTTCTTTTTCTATGTGATGGCATTTTTAGCTAAGGGTTTTATCTTTGTATCTATTTTGTAATCCTTCAGATAGCAGTTTGCATCTTTGTGGTCGAAGTTATGACAGTTATAACATTTGATCTCATTGTTTAGTAGGTCAAAGTGATTGGTGCTACGTTGTCTATTCATTGGCTGCTTAGTTCTATGTTGTAGATATTGTTTATTTCTTGATCTCCTTAGTTGCATGTCTCTAAACTTAATTTGACAATTTGCAATATTATGACCAAAATTAGAACAGTAAAAGTAGTAACCATAGAATAAATTTTGGTACCTGAAGGGTGGCCTTCTTCTTGGTAATTGTTGCTCCATCTCCTGACCTCTTTGTTTTTTATCGAGGATCATCTTGTCTTTATTATATTTTGGTGACAGAGTACTCTCATGGTCTAATTGTCTGCTGACTTGGAAGTTGATCATCTTTACTGGTTCTTTGCTTCTTGAACCACTTACATAGACTAAACTAGTTGTTTAGTTCTAATTGATAATGTCAATCAGAGTTCATTTAATGTCAACCCGGGAAGGTAAACTTAGAAGCACTACCTAAAATATATAGATCTAGAAAGATTCAACTACCTAAAGGAGGGTTTGATGTATCCGGAGCCAATACTCTTTTACAAGAGATTGTACTTTGGTTCCTTCACACAAGGGTTTGATGTAGCCGGAGCCAATACTCTTTTACAAGAGATTGTACTTTGGTTCCTTCACACGAGGGTTTGATGTAGCAGGAGCCAATACTCTTTTACAAGAGATTGTACTTTGGTTCCTTCTCATTTAAACACCTCTGCAATTTAAACAAATCTACCTACTAAAAACATAGTGCTTATGTTTGCCTGAGATTCTAATCCCCTTACAAGGACCCAACTCACAGAATCTCTTCCAACAACTAATCAAACCTAGATCTAACAATTGTCAAGATCCTAAGGTTCTCTTACAAGAACACCTGAATTTAAGGATCTCCTACAATATTAGAACATTTAACAAAACTTAAACGATGAAATGAAACAAACCTAAATCTAATAATTGTATGAGGTCTTACGGTTCTCTTACAAGAACACTTTCAAATAAGACTCTTCCAATATTAGAACATTTTTAACAAAACTTAAGAGCTGAAATGAAACAAACCTAAATCTAATAATTGTCTGAGATCTTATGGTTCCCTTACAAA